>CM068362.1:14461878-14749378 GCA_034769755.1 Odontamblyopus lacepedii
CTTGTAAAAACAATTACCTTTTTGCATTTCACTAAAATACAGCTCTGTTTTTTGTTCGCACATGATGTTTTGTAAAGCACACATTAGACACATGCTTTCCTGTGTCCGACCTGAACCCACATCTGACACAGCAAAACATTTTTCCATGCTCCCTATTGCTCCCTATTTCCCCGGGACAGTCCCAGTTTTGAGCCCTGTGTCCCCTGTCCCAGCAGATTCATCCAAAACCACTGATTTGTCCCAGTTTTATACAAGTCTGCCCCAGGACAGCTGTGGCTACAGTAATAGTTTACACCACAGAGTATGGAGTGAAGGAATAATGCTCTGCAAAGTGTCTTTGAGTGTCACTGATGCATTATTATTATTATTAAATATTCCTGGTGTCCCTATTTTGGACCAATTTGATCCTTACCAACAGTAAAGAGAGGCATAAACTGTCATGTGTTTAGATAAAATACAAAAACATCAAATTAAAAATTACCAAAACATAAACAAAATGTGACTACACTGACTCATGTTTGTCATGAATGTTCTCTGCATAATATTCTTTAATGACGCACTTGTTTCACAGTTTTATTATGACCAACCAAAAAAACAGAGATGTCCCCGCTTTTTATTGTGAAATTCTGGTCACCCTAGACTCGCTTAACAGCACAAATCACATTACAAATCACATTAAAGCTGAGTAACAAAGCCTCAGACAGACCAGTGCCTACAGTTAGCGTCACGCCCCGTGGATGACACCAGGCGCAAAGTATCAGCGGGTTTGCGTTGCGTCTGGTGTATAGTGAATTACATTGGCAGAGCGGTTGTCCCGTGCTCAGGAGGATGGGTGTTTGAATCCCGCCCGGTTCATTCTGCATTTATGTCCACGGGAAAGGCACTTCCTGTCTGCCTGAGTGATGGACGGTTATGGTTTTGACAGTGGATGACCAAACGTAAGCTTTAGAGCAATATTTGTGGCTCCTGTGTGTGTGTCATAGTCAGACTTTGGACAGAGTTAATATTTGAACACCCCTCCTCCTCCTCCTCTTCTCCTCCTACTCTTTTTCCTCCTCCTCCTCTTTTTCCTCCTTCTTCTCGTCTTTTTCCTCTTCCTCCTCTGGCTAAACATGACCTGGATGTGCGCTGAACGGAGACAAAAAGACCCAAGTCACACACAGAGCTCCTTCAGAGTCCCTGGGTCACCGGGCAGGACCGTTCTCCGGATCTGAGCGGAAAACCGTCAACCTTCAGCAACCTCGCTCCTGACTGGTTCTTTGGTTCACCCTTGGACTTCCAAATATGTCCCCTGTCCCCACTCTTCCACCTTGTGATGTTAGTGTGTGTGGTAATACAGGAAGTGCTCCATACACCTTCACTAGAATCGTTTGGATCAGTTCAGTTGGAATTTTCTTGACTGAGCTAAAGGTAAAAGGAGCTGTTCACTTGAAAACTATCACCGCATGACATCACAAGGTGGAACAAACAGAGCATTTTGAGCTTTGGAGATGCAGACAGACTCATAAAGTGACTCAAATGTGTGAATGAAACAAAACACAGCTCCAGGTGTGTTTTTGAAGAGGTAGCAGCTTTAGAATATGACTTAAAGCTCAAGAGTCAGATTGTGTAATGTAGCACCGATAAGACCTGTCTGTTCTAGTCAGACAGTTGCCACGTTTACATGACAGCTTTAATTCAGAATAAAAATAATTTAATTCTGAATAAAAAAATGAATCAATATTTTTTTCAGTTTTATTTATTTAAAAGGGACAGTGCATATTCATGAACATATACGTGGAAATCCTCCAAAATGATCCTGAAGACTTTACATGTGTCGTCCCTGCAGGTCAGAGAGAGAGGAAACAACATTAGAACATAAAGTAAAGTAAGCTAAAGTAGTGTGATGTAGGATCTTTAAAGTGCAGATGGAAACAGCTCAAATGAGTCTTGTTCAGATGCAGATGTGTGTTGTAATACAGTCAGTTCTTGGATCTAGTCGTTTGTAAATTTACCTTTTAGAGATGATGTAATCAGTAAGTCAGGAGATCTGTCTGTGCCCCTCTGGATAAATTCTAGAATCTGAAAACTACCATTAAGTGTATTTGCTATTGACACTTGATTGATATTGATATTTAAAAGGTGACATTTTTACTTTAAATGTAAAACATATTCAAAAAGTATACTTAAAATGTACTGATCACAGATCTGGTTTCTCTTAAGCTGTCGTTTCAGATGGTTTTAAATGTGCTGAATGTGGTCTGGAGGAAGTGGCTGGGTAGAAGGAAGCTTGAGAGCCCCTGCTTAGACTGCTGCCCCCGCGACCCGGCCCTGGATAAGCGGAAGAAGATGGATGGATGAATGTGGTCGAGTCTCTTATTGCAGCTGCGATGTTGTTCAAGATGTCTGTGCTTGACAGAAAACTCCTGCAGACTGAATGTTGTGTGTCTATAAGATGTTACACAGTCACCTCTGGCTCTTGTTCCCCCAACACTAGTCCTGGATTTGGGCAAAATGAACTCACTCAGAGGTGATGGAGCGAGTTCCTTTAAAAACTTATATACTGAGCATGAGTTTAAAGTTTCTAAGATATTAGAAAGTTTTATTTTTATTATAATTCTGATGTATGAGACAATGATGATGTTCTATCAAATATGTTTAAAGCATTTTTAAAAAGTGATTCTGTTGCTTTTAAGACTGTCGTGCCTGTCTGTGACCTGTTAGTGATGCAGTATTCAGTGAGAAAACATCTGTGGAGAAACATTTCAGCTGCATTTTCTGGCAATGATGATCTCATTGGCCTAAAGTTGTGAATATTAAAATGAAGAATTTTTGATATGTTTTTTACACGATTTTTGACAGTTAAAGTGGAGTCCAAGGTAACACCAAGACACCTGAATTCATTTACAAACCAGAGCCCCTCTCCCCTCAGCAACACACAATTCTGCTTTAAAAGTCCATGTCAACACTTAATTCCCAATGAAAATGATTATTCAGAATTAAACTTGATTCTGAAGTAAGTTGGGGGTTTACTCCGATTTGAAAGTTTAATAAATTTCTTCCTGAATCATGTAAACATTTCTTCTTCTTAAAATAATCCAGGTGGTTTGTGCTTGTTGGGTCGTCCTTCTGACGTGATCTGGATGATCCAGCAGTCCACTCCACCAGTCATCTCTTCGAACTTTCCTCCGCTGCTTTTTGGATTTGTGAGCGGGATGTGGGAGTGGGCTGAGGTGTTGCAGCCTCAGACTTAGTTTGTCTTCTTCCTCCTTCTCTGACACTCTTCCCTTCTACTCCTCAGCTCACAGACGTAAAGTGTGAGGAGAGAATTCTCCAGCTGCTGCTTCATTATCATCCAAACCACTGCGGAAAAAGTTTGGATAGTGTTTGTGTCGGCGGCTTAACGACAACCCGAGATGACAGAAAAGCAGCTGAAGTGTGTGTTTTCTTCCTAAAGATGGAAATACGTTTGTGTCGCTGTCCAATCAGAACCCTTCCCCACCCCCAGACGCTGAGCAGAATTAAATAGAGGTGATTTACCATGTGTCTATAGAAACCTCAGTTCGGAATTATTATTTCCATGTAAACTTCAAGGAGAATATTTTGATTCAGAACAATTAATTCCGAATTTAAAAAATACATCATGTAAAGTCAGTGATCAGGGATCAGGGAATCCACAGAGACCACAGAGCCACCAGACTGTGCACCGGGACCAGGGGGAGTGTGTGCTCTCTCACACTGAGATCCAGTCCTGAAGAAACAAAGACACCTCCACAATCTGTTTCAAAGTGGAACTAAACACTATATCCACTTTTTTCACTACTATGGATATGGTGTTTTAATATTATTTGCTGTCCATTACAAGTTACAAATCATTTATTGGCAAGTTTAAAGAGCCTATGACAGGTTAGAGCACTCATTTTACTACAACACGCTTAAGATCTTTATATTTATGATTTAACCTTAGATCAAACAGTTTTTCTCCCAATTTGAGAATGTTTTAGGTTCAGACTTTCCTTCATTTACTGGTTGACAATCCTGACATCATTCTAGGATGTGTTACCTAGCAACCATGCTGTCCACTGGGCCAAAAGCCCTCTAAAGTCGCGGAATTCTGATTTAACAAAAATATGAGTTGAAATCATGTTTAGTTGAAATTAGGTTTAAAATAAAAATGCGTAAATGAATATAATGTGTTGAACTTGTCAGCACTGTGGGACTCGATCATTTTCGACATATTTTTCAACTTTTCTTCACATGTTGCCTGTTGATCGATGTAAAATGATGAATTTCTATTTACACACCAGATTAACTCAAAGTTGGAGAATAATCAAAACCAAACTCACTTTAACACTTGAAATCAGGAACATATTTTTAATGTTTTGTAAAAGTAACTTTTTTCCTCCAGAAAGTTCAGCGACATGTCCAAATATGGGCAGGATTTCCTCTAGGTAAATCAAGTTTATGTAAATGAGGAGAGCAGAGGGCAGCAGATTGTGTCCAGCAGAGGGCAGCACCAGACTGTGTCCAGCAGAGTCAGACTGTGCCCAACACAGGGCAGCAGATTGTATCCAGCAGAGGGCAGCAGCAGACTGTGTCCAGCAGAGAGCACCAGACTGTGTCCAGCAGAGTCAGACTGTGTCCAGCAGAGGGCAACAGGTCCACAGACTAATGACATCACAAGAGGGCGGAGTCTGGTGAGGGTCAGAGTTCTCACAGGTCACGGGGTCACAGGTCACGGGGTCAGGGGGTGTGGGAATGAGAGGAATGTGTCTTACTGAAAACAAACAAACAAATAAAGAGGAAGAATGGAGAGATCAGAAAGACTCAGAGTGGACAGAAAAAGCTGTAATGAGCCTTGTCTCCTCTGGGGGCACCGCTCCCCCTCTCGCTTTCTTCTCATCCTCCTCTCATCCTTCTCTCGACCCTTTTCTCTTTCCTCCGTCTTTCTATCTTTCTCTCCTGTTTACTCTTTTTCCTGCTCTTCCCTCTCTTCTTTAATGTATATCCATCTTTCTCTCCTCTTTTTACTTCCCCTATGCCCCTCTTCTTTCTTCTTTCTTCCCATCCTCTCTTCTCCTTCCTCCACCTCCCTCTTTCTCCTTCTTCTTTCTCTCCCCTCTATTCTCTGTCTCACTCTTCTTGTCTCTTTTCTTTCTCCCTCCCTCTCTCCTCTCTCTTTCCATCTCTCCTCCCTCCCTCTCTTCTTTACACTCTTTCTCTGTTTACTGTCAGATTAATAATTGTCAGGAGTTGATTGTTTTTGCAGCGTCCTGTTTTTTTCCAGGTCTGTGAACACACCAAGGCTCCGCTCATACTTCTACTGCGCCTGTACTGCAGTAGTACGACAGTAATACTACAACAGTGATTCGGGTTCGGAGTACTTTTTGGGATAATACTGCATTTTATGGGCCACAAACATGGGACCAAGAAACACAGGTAGGAACATTTTCAAAATAATTTTACATATTTGAGAACTTTAAACTTGAGGTGGTGATCTACTTCTATATTCGTGCGTGTCAGATGCCCTCCCATCCCCTGTGTCCCTGTGTGTCAGATGCTCTCCCATCCAATCCAGTCCACCTTATTTCTACAACACATTTAATAAACAGTTTCCAAAGTGCTGCACAAATACATAGTAAGAAAAACAGTAATATAGTGATAAAATAAACGCTCAGATTTATTTCATACTAGTCTTAAAAAAAATTAATAATAATAATAATAATAATAATAATAATAATAATAATAATAATAATAATAATAATAATAATAATAATAATAATAAATAAAATCTATAAAATAAATAAAAATAAATAGACACCACACAACTCACTTGGTGTTAAAGCCACAGAGTAAAAGTTTGTGTTAAGATGGGACTTACAACACTCCACTGTGGGGCTGTTGGGACGTGGTGGTGATGTGGGGGGGCCCCGTAGCCCCTGGTTTTCAGTCCGGTCTTAGGCCCCAAGCGCTGGAGCTGGACCCCGGGGATGTATACTGCAAAAAAGGATTTTCTAGCATAGTTAAACTGACTTCAATTAAGCAAATTCATCTTAAAAGATAAATGTTTTACTTAATAAAATGAGATTTTTTGACTTGTTTCAAGATATTCCATTCTGATATATCTTATTTAGATATTACATCTTATTCTAAGAACTTTTTATATTAAATCAAGCCAGGTTAAGCCTCTTTAACTTCCTTCTCAAACCAATAAGGTGAAAAATCTTACCATAAATACTTGATCCTAGTGTTTTCTGCTCAGAACAATATTCATATTTTGTCTTGTTTTAAGAAAAAAGTGAAAATTTCTTACTGCACTGGCAGATAATTTCATTTAAAATAGGGCATTTTTACCAAAAAAGATGTATTTTTTTCTTATTTTTGATAGGGCTTTTTTGCAGTATAAATGTGGAGGAGGTCTGAGGGCCAGAACATTCAAAACTTTAAAAACAAACAATAAAATCTTAAAATCAGCTCTAAATCGGCACCGATGGAAGAATTGGGGTAATGTGCGCTCTTCTTTTGGTCCCTGTTAAAAGTCGTGCCGCAGAGTTTTGGTCGAACTGTAGTTGGTAAAGTGCGTTTTGTGGGATTACAGTCATCCAGACGTGATGAAATAAAAGCGCGAACAACTTGTTCAAAAAGTTTAAAAGATAAAAAAGGTTTAACTTTGGATAAAAGATTTTAAAACAGCATTGATCCGGTTGCCAAATTTAAAGTCACTGTCTAAGGTGACGCCAAGGGGCCCCAGATCAATGAGGGCGCTGCCGGATCCAAACGGTATCACCTTTGTCTTTGCTTCATTCAGTTTAAAAAAGAAAGTTTTCTGTGTCAGATGCCCTCCTGGAGTTGTCTTTCTGTCTCCATGGAGATGTTCCCCCGTGTGGCACTAAACCGATGTTGTATCATGACTCAGAGATGACATTTAGAGATGATAAGATTTGTTTTATCACAGTTTATGATGCGGATGTGTTGACCTGGTTTATGGTTCATATCTTTAATTACTGGACCTATCCACATGAAACAAACACTGTCCCAAAGTTCAGCGTCCTCTGTCAGTACTGATCATTTTCTGTGGGTGGTGTTCTACATGCATGTCATGAATGTTCAGTGGTTACCATGGTGACACAAATTGGAGATTTCTAAGAGTCTGTGATGAGTCCGAGAGTTCATGGTCCTGTTTATGAGTTTGTATTTCAACTAAAATGCGAGAGTGACTATAACAGCACAAATCATCTCACTCCAGACAGAGCAGTGGACGTCAGCTGCAAAGTATCACTAAATAAATGAAAGTGAAATAACTTTTATTTATATTAACTTCAGAAAGTGTTGCCATTATCCCGCCCCAAAGAGTGTTTCAGACTTTAAAGTTGAACTCCGGCATGTTTGAAGTTAAAGTTCATTGCTAGAGGTGGTGGAATTCTGTCAGAAAACAGCACAGATCGGTGTTGCCCCGACGGAGATCTCACTGTGGCAGTGAGTCGGTCAAGGCAACAAACTAGTGTAGTGATGGGGCAAAGTTCTTAACTTCCACGTAAAATGCCAATTTGCTTCACACTGAAGAAGCTTAACACCACTTTAACCCATCTTACAACAGCCACAAGTCTAACGTTGGAAACGTTAGAAAACAACTTTATAAGCAGCCTTACACTTACCTCTGTTGGTTTCCCGTTGCACATGCCAAAGCCCAAAAGGCTCGATTGTCGACTCCAGTGGCGCGAGAGGCTCGAGCCGCCAGAAGCAACAAGTGAGGATCGACTACTGATGATGAAGAAGAAGAGAAACTGAAAGTTGTTGAAAGAAAATGGTTCGGGAATGTTTTTTTTAGCGTTTTCAGAAAATCTAATTCACTCATAAATAAATGGGATTAGAATCAACATTGACGATCGAGTCTTTTGAGCTTTGACCTGTGCAGTGGGAAATCAACAGAGGTATGTGTAAGGCTGCTTATGAAGTTGTTTTCTAACATTTCCAGACACTAAAGAGTGAGCCAGGCAGAGCGTTTTGTTTGTTAGACTCGTGGCTGTTGTAAGATGGGTTAAAGTGGTGTTAAGCTTCTTCAGTGTGAAGCAAATTGGCGTTTTACGTGGAAGTTAAGAACTTGCCCCCATCATTACACTAGTTTGTTGTCTTGACAGACTCACTGCCACAGTGAGATCTCCACCGAGGCAACACTGATCTGTGCCGTTTTTTGGCTTCTGACAGAATTCCACCACCTCTAGCAATATACTTTAGCTTCAAACATACCGGAGTTCAGCTTTAAGATGAAAATGACAAGTTTGTGGAGCTGATCCCAAACAAAGAATGAGAAGGAGAAACATTTGTGGATCAGAAGTTTGGAGATTTGGAGACTTTCATCTGAAACGTGACACACTGTAGAACATGGACACAGCCTATTGACTGATAGATTGACTGACTGACACTTTCAGGACCGATAATTAGGACAAACACACATTTGGCCCTGCCCTTGTTGTTGCCCTTTCACCCAGATGGCCTACACGGGGCCCGACCTCCGTGCGGTGAGGTCATACTTCTCTGTGACCTCTCAACTTTGACCCTGACACCGGAGTTTCACTTTTACAACAGAACAAAACAAATGATTCTGAACTTTGCCATAGTCACATGTACCTCCTTCTACTGACTTTCAGTAACCCTGTTCTAATGTGACAAAATGTTCTGCAGTGAGGCTTTAACTCTCATATATTACACAAAACTGACTCTTGTGAGCTTTAAGCCATGTTTCCTCCTCAAAAACAGACCTGGAGTAGTGTTTTGTTTCCTTCACACATGATGAGGAAACAATTTTAGATAAATAGTGCCATATGGCCAGTTGAAGTCTCTTCTGACCTGCTCTAATGGGATGAAATGTTCCGTAGTGGGGCTGTAACCCTGTTATACCATACCAACTTTATTTATAAAGTACTTAAAAACTTTACAGCCGACCAAAGTGCTGTACACAAACATAAAAAATATAAGGACAGTACAACACAATATACAATATAAACACAATACACCTACTAAAACCATAGTTAAGATAAGATAAGATAAGATACAGTTGTGCTCATAAGTTTACAGACCCTGCCAAAATTTATGATTTCTTGGTCCAGAAGCTGCATATGGGACGTACTTGGATATTCCAACATGATAATGATCCAAAACACAAAAGCAAGTGGACTTGTCATTGGCTCCAGCAGAATAAAGTGAAGGTTCTGGAGTGGCCGTCTCTTCTGACCTCAGTATCACTAAGCCTCTGGGCAGATCTCAAGCTGCAGTTCATACAAGAGCCCAAGAATTTACAGGAACTGGAGCCTTTTGCCAAGACGAAAGGGCAGCTTTACCATCAGAGAAAAGAACACATCCACTACTATGACAAAAGACTCCACTTGTCACTGGGTTATTTGTGTAGTTTCTGTTCTCATTAGGATTTAAAAAGAGGAAACACTGGTGTTTGATAATAAATGGCTTCAGCCAAGCACTAACCATGAGTGAAAGAAAAGTTTCTGTGTTAACATTCATATTGTCTGAAAGATGGACAAGAAATCATCAACTTATGAGTACAACTGTAATCCTTTATGGTCTCGCATCAGGGGAGAAATTTGTCTTGGGACAGTGGGTCACAGCTTTAACACAAAGACAGGACAACACAGAAACATCAGCACCACACAAATATCCACCTTAGAACAGAAATAAATAAAAGACCAAGTATGATGAGTGAGACTCCACCAGAACATTTAGGGCAAGACCTTCACAATCTTGTGTCCTCTTCATAACTGCACATTCCCTTAGCCTGTGTGCAGTTTTGACTCCTTAAGCCTTTTACCTTTATGAAAGCAATAAGATACTCAACAACAAGAAATGTACATCTCACTTGTTAAAAGTCAGTGAAAAAAGGAGTGAGGACTGAGAGAGCGAGAGGGAGCATAAAGGTGACCTGAGAGTGAGAGGGGGTATAAAGGTGACCTGAGAGTGAGAGGGGGTATAAAGGTGACCTGAGAGTGAGAGGGGGCATAAAGGTGACCTGAGAGTGAGAGGGAGTATAAAGGTGACCTGAGAGTGAGAGGGGGCATAAAGGTGACCTGAGAGAGCGAGAGGGGGCATAAAGGTGACCTGAGAGAGCGAGAGGGGGCATAAAGGTGACCTGAGAGTGAGAGGGGGCATAAAGGTGACCTGAGAGTGAGAGGGGTCACAAAGGTGACCTGAGAGAGCGAGAGGGGGCATAAAGGTGACCTGAGAGTGAGAGGGGGCGTAAAGGTGACCTGAGAGTGAGAGGGGGCGTAAAGGTGACCTGAGAGTGAGAGGGGGCATAAAGGTGACCTGAGAGAGCGAGAGGGGGCGTAAAGGTGACATGAGAGAGTGAGAGGGGGCATAAAGGTGACCTGAGAGTGAGAGGGGGCACAAAGGTGACCTGAGAGAATGAGAGGGGGCGTAAAGGTGACCTGAGAGTGAGAGGGGGCATAAAGGTGACCTGAGAGAGCGAGAAGGGGCGTAAAGGTGACATGAGAGAGTGAGAGGGGGCATAAAGGTGACCTGAGAGTGAGAGGGGGCACAAAGGTGACCTGAGAGAGCAAGAGGGGGCATAAAGGTGACCTGAGAGTGAGAGGGGGCATAAAGGTGACCTGAGAGTGAGAGGGGGCACAAAGGTGACCTGAGAGTGAGAGAGGGCATAAAGGTGACCTGAGAGAGCAAGAGGGGAGAAAAAAGAAACATCCCTGGAGTTGTGTTTTGTTTCATTTAATAATCCTTTAGTAACCCTCACAACACTTACACCTTGTGACATCATCAGGTGGCACTCCTTTGTATTTCTAAACTCCACACTGATCACAAATCGTCCCGAAGTAAAAGTGAATCTCTTCTCTGGAGATAAAAGCTCTTGTGTTATTTTGCTGTTTCCCAGAGTGCCCATCGAAGCTGAAGGCACCAGCAGAGGGCGCCGTGTCTCGCTGTCGGAGCTGTAGTGACGGCGCTCGGTACAGACCCAGGACCGGACCTGGACTTGGACTGCACAATCCCAAATCAGGTTTGGGTCAAGTAATTACATGTTGCTGCCTGTTTCTAAACACAGACTGTCCCAGAAATTGACCTCAATTTAAAAGTAGTTATCTTGAAAACTACAAAGTCAATATCTAGTTAAGTTAAAAGGACTTAAATTGAGAACATTTGACTTTATTTAAGTCAATTTAACTTGACAAGTAAAATTATCTACCAATGGAATAAGTGTTTTTTTCTTAATTCAAGCAATATTCGATTTTGTTTCTTATTTTAAGTGTAAAAAGTTGTTTTTCTTATTTTAAGTGTAGCCAGATGCATTTTCATATTTTAAGTACAAAAAGTTTTGTTCCACTAGTAGATTATTTTACTTGTCAAGTGAAATTTACTCAAAAACTTTCTTAATTCAAGTCATTTCAACTGAACAGTTTAGGTGTTGAACATCATAAGTTTATTCTGAGACTTTGCCAATTGGTGAAGTTTTTTCCAGATTTTGCATTGAAGCTGCACAGTCTTGGGTGAGTGTGTGTGAGCAAATTCCAAGACCTAAAATGACTTCTCTTTGAGAGTGAACGGCTCAATCTGAAAACAGAACAGAAATAAAACATTAATAAATATAAAATCTTGATCTGTTTCTATATCTGCGGTGGGAATTTTAGGTTATTTCAACAAGAATTGTCAAAATGACTGATCTGCGAAATCATGTCACAGTTTTGCCATAGTCCAAAGGGACATTTGACTTGTATGGGCTCTTAACCGCTTCACCTTTAGAATCAGAATTAGAAAGGTTTTTATTGTCATATGAGTGAACATGTTCACAACATTTAGAATTTGCTGCGGTACTTGGAACAAAATGTAGACAAAACTAAACATGCAACAAATAAAACAGAATAAAATAAAGTAGAAGACCGATAAGCTATAATATAACACAAAATTTACAAATTTAAAGAATATAACAGTGCAGTTAATGATCAGTGCAAAACAGACAGGTGCAGACATACAGCACAGGGTCATGTGACTGAATCAGAGCAAGGGGTGGGAACAGTCCTAGTGTTATTATTTATGAGTACAACAGCAGAGGGGAAGAAACTGTTTTTATTGCGAGAGGTTCTGTAGCCTCCTGCCTGAGGGGAGCAGGTCCAAAAGTCCATGTCCAGGGTGAGAAGGGTCAGCTCCGACCTGCACGTGTCTGAGTCCTGGAGGTGAACAGGTCCTGAAGAGATGGAAGCTGCAGCCAATCACCTTCTCAGCAGAGCACAACATGCTGCAGTCTCTGTTTGTCCCTGATGGAGGCTTCAGCACCACACGGTGATGGAGGAGGTGAGGATGGACTCGATGATGGCAGTTAAAACTGCACAAGTGTCCGTGCTGGCAGGTTGAATCTCTTCAGCTGCCTCAGGAAGTACATCCTCTGCTGGGCCTTCTTTATGACGGAGGTGATGATGGGCTCCCATTTGTGGTCCTGGGTGATGGTGGGTTTGAGGTCCTGGGTGATGGTGGGCTCCCATTTGAGGTCCTAGGTGATGTTGGTCCCAGGAAGCGGAATGAGTCCACAATGGTGATGGGGGTGTCGGTCAGGATGATGGATGGGAGTGGGGCTGTGTGCTTTCTAAAGTCCACAATCATCGCCACTGTCTCCTGGGCGTTAAGCATCAGGTTGTTCTGGCTGCACCAGGACACCAGACAATCAACCTCTGTCCTGTAGGCAGACTCATCCCCGTCTGAGATGAGTCCAATGGCCGTGGTGTCATCTGCAAACTTGATGAGCTTGGCAGACTGGTGGGAGGAGGTGCAGCAGTTGGTGTACAGGAAGAAGAGCAGAGGAGGAAGAACACAGCCTTGGGGAGAACCAGTGCTGATGGTCCGAGAGTCCGAGGCATTCTTCCCCAGCCTCACGTGCTGCTTCCTGTCCATCAGGAAGTCAGTGATCCACCTGCAGAGAGGATCAGGCACGTTCATCTGGGACATCTTGTCTTGGAGGAGGTCTGGGTGGATGGTGTTGGGCAGAGCTGAAGTCCACAAACAGGATCCTGGCGTAGGTTCCTGGGGAGGCCAGATGCTGCAGGGTAAAGTGTAGAGCCATGTTGATGGCATCGTCTACAGACCTGTTGGCTCTGTAGGCAAACTGCAGGGGGTCCAGGAGGGGGGCCGTGAAGGTCTTGATGTGGGGCAGAACCAGGTGCTCCAATGACTTCATGACCACAAGTTTCAGGTTTATTCTCTACTTACTAGTTCTGAGGCTGCTTCATTCTAGTCTAGGGTGACCATATTTTCGTTTGTGGAAACCAGGACACTGTATTAAGGATACTGAAGGCTCAGGGACATGTGTTCCACCATACGTGTGCACAGAGCTCTAGTGCCGCTCAGTTTAATGGGCCAACAGAAGGTAGTGACAACCAGGACATTCTCCTCACTTTATACAAAATAACCCGGACACCCAGGACAGGCACATGTCTGGGAAAAAACGGACGTTTGGTCTAGAGGTCTTATTTGAAGAGAACTTGTCCAGTAAAATGATGTTGCTTCATGTACAGATCATTTCACTACATCTAAGTATTTTCTGACAGATTTAAGTGTTTAGATCTTTATTTATATGTTTAGATAGGTTTTGGACAAGTTTGTTTGCAGTGTAGTGTATGAGATCTTTGTAATACTGACAGAAGTGTGCGTGTGTGTGTGTGTGTGTGTGTACGTGTGTGTGCGTGTTCAGTTCTGAAGAGGCCCGTGAGCACAGAGGAGCTGCAGACGCCTGGAGGACCCTACTGTAAGAAGATCTACACGGTAACAATCAGACACACTCTGTCTGTGGTGGGGTGTCTGTCTCCATGGAGATAGACCTGTTTAATGCCATACTGGGGAATATTCCAGTCAAAACAAGAACATCTCTATGGAAGCGAGCATTCATCAGAAATGTAACCGTGCATTTTCAAATTATCAGACTGTATTTTTTGTTAAACTCTACCCGTCTTAAAGAGGTGAAAATGTTTATACGTTTAGAAGCACTTTTCACATCTCTCAGAGACCAGTGAAGCTAACTAGCATGCTAACAGTGCACATCCTGTCTCCGGTACACCCTCTGAGTGACCGTGGCCTCGGTGTGTCCTCAGGTCGTAGGAGACGCTGTGGGCTGGGGCTTTGTGGTCCGAGGAGCCAGACCCTGTTACATCCAGGCTGTGGAACCGAGTGGACCTGCAGCTGCAGCCGGGATCAGGGTGAGGACTGAACCAGAACTAAACCAGGACTGAACCAGAACTAAACCAGGACTGAACCAGGACTGAACCAGGACTGAACCAGGACTAAACCAGGACTGAACCAGGACTGAACCAGGACTGAACCAGGATTAAAGCAGGACTGAACAAGGACTAAAGCAGGACTGAACCAGGACTAAAGCAGGACTAAACCAGGACTGAATCAGGACTGAACCAGAATAAAACCAGGACTAAATCAGGAGTGTACCAGGACTGAACCAGGACTGAACCAGGACTAAACCAGGACTGAACCAGCACTGAATCAGGACTAAACCAGGACTGAACCAGGAATAAATCAGGACTAAAGCAGGACTGAACCAGGACTAAACCAGGACTAAATCAGGAGTAAAGCAGGACTGAACCAGGACTAAACCAGGACTGAACCAGGACTAAATCAAGACTAAAGCAGGACTAAACCAGGACTAAACCAGGACTAAACCAGGACTATCACAGGACTGGAAAAGGACTAAAGCCCAGACTGGAGCTGCAGAGCCTCACACTTGATTAACTCTGGTAAATAAGAATGTTTACACACCAACTGTTACAGAAGCAGACAGGAGCACACAGGAGCAGACAGGAGTAGACAGGAGACTGGAGCAGACAGGAGTAGACAGGAGCAGACAGGAGCAGACAGGAGTAGACAGGAGACAAGAGTAGACAGGAGCAGACAGGAGTAGACAGGAGACTGGAGCAGACAGGAGTAGACAGGAGCAGACAGGAGCAGACAGGAGTAGACAGGAGACAGGAGACAGGAGTAGACAGGAGCAGACAGGAGACAGGAGACAGGAGTAGACAGGAGCAGACAGGAGCAGACAGGAGCAGAATGGAGCAGGCAGGAAGAGACAGGAGCAGAGAGGAGCAGAGAGGAGCAGACAGGAGCAGGGGCAGAGACTAGATCAGTGTTTTAGGCGAGATGAAGTGTGAATATTAACCAATACATCTGTTTCTCTTTTCTTTTCACTCACCTTCCTCTCTCCTCTCCTCTCCTCTCTTCTCGCTCCTCTCCTCTCTCCTGTCCTCTCCTCTCTCTTCTCCTCTTCTCTCCTCTCCTCTCCTCTCTCCTCTCGCCTCTTTTTTCTCCTCTCTCCTCTCTTTTCTCCTCTCTCCTCTCTCTCCTCTCTCTCCTCTCCTCTCCTCTCTCCCCTCTCTCCTCTCCTCTCTCCTCTCGTCTCCTCTATCCTCTCTCCTCTTCTCTCTCCTCTTCTCTCCTCTTCTCTCTCCTCTCCTCTCTCCTCTCCTCTCTTTTCTCCTTTCTCCTCTCCTGTCTCCTTTTTCTCCTCTCTCCTCTCCTCTCCTCTCCTCTCTTCTGTCCCCTCTCTATTCTCCTGTCTCCTCTCTGTCCTCTCCTCTCTCCTTTCCGCTCTCCTCTCCTCTCTCCTCTCCTCTCTCCTCTCTTTTCTCCTCTCTCCTCTCCTCTTTTCTGTCCCCTCTCTCCTCTCCTCTCTCCCCTCTCTCCTCCCCTCTCTCCTCTCCTCTCCTCTTTCCTCTTCTCTCCTCTGCTCTCTCCTCTCTTTTCTCATCTCCTCTCTCCTCTTTTCTCCTCTCCTCTCTTGTCTCCTCTCCTCTCTCGTCTCCTCTCCCCTATCGTCTTTCCTCATCCTCTCCTCTCTTTTCATCTCCTCTCTCCTCTCCTCTCTCCTCTCCCCCCTTTTCTCCTCTTCTCTCTCCTCTCCTCTCTCCTCTCCTCCCTTTTCTCCTCTTCTCTCTCCTCTTCTCTCCTCTCTTTTCTCATCTCCTCTCTCCTCTCCCCCTCTCTTCTGTCTCAGGTGTGTCAGTTCATGGTCTCTGTAAACGGTCGGAATGTTCTGGACTCAGATTATCGCTCCGTCAGTCACCTCATCCTCACCGGACCCAGAACAGTGGTGCTGGAGGTGATGGAGGAGAACCAGGACTAGACCAGGTCTAGACCAGGACCAAAGCAGGACTAGACCAGGACTAAATGTTGTACAAACACATTATTTTATGGTTGAGGATCCTGTTTGTCTTAATCATGTGTCACTGCTGCACTTTTGTATATTTCTAGATTTACATGTATATTTTCACCATCAAACTTGTGAACGCTCCTGTCGTTAAACTGGACTTAACTGTTTTTACTCTAAATCTGCGCTGAGCTCTTCTTAGTTTAAATCTGGATGTCGTGTGCCTGATTTCAGCTTCACTTTTAGCCCCATTGCTCCCTCTAGTGGCCCCACTGCAGTGGTCTGGTGATAATCTCATTGAATAAATCCGAGTTGCTGTTGACTGACGCGGTGACATCATTTATGTGTTTGTGTTGTGAGGCTGTAATAAAACATTTTTGTCTTTAGGTCTAGAGTCTTCTGTGATTTAGTCAAAAGAAAATAAATTAACCAGGTCTGCAACTCACCTAAACCCGCAGGACAGGACTAAACCGAGATATAGTTCAAACCAGGTCTAACCCAGGACTAACCCAGGACTAACCCAGGTCTAACCCAGGACTAACCCAGGACTAACTCAGATCTAACCCAGGACTAACTCAGGTCTGACCACGGTATAACCCATGTCTAACTCAGGACTAACCCAGGTCTAACCCAGAACTAACCCAGGTCTAACTCAGAACTAACTCAGGTCTAACCCAGGACTAACCCAGGTCTGACCCAGGTCTAACCCAAGACTAACCCAGGTCGGACCCCGGTCTAACCCAAGACTAACCCAGGTCGGACCCCGGTCTAACCCAAGACTATCCCAGAACTAATCTAGGTCTAACCCAGGACTAATCGAGGTATAACCTAGGTCTATGGTCTAACCCGGGACTAACCCAGGAAAAGTCTAGGTCTAACCCAGGTCTAACCCAGGACTAACCCAGACCTAATTCAGGTCCATCCCAGGACTAACCCCGGTCTAACTCAGGTCTAATCCAATATGGGGATAGGGAATGGGTCAAATTGAATCCATGTTTATTTCATGTGCTCTTTATTTGAGTTCTAAACACATAAACTCTGCTCAGGTGGGTCACGTTAATGTAGTTCCTGTGGTGTACCACAAGAGGGAGCTGCACCGCCAGTGTGAGTGTGTGTTTTTTTTTTTTTTTTTTTTTTTGAGATACATGGCAACATAAACTGAGGCATAATCAGACACACACAAAACAATACAAGAAACTGAGAAAGTGCTTAAAAATAAAAATCCTAATTCTTGTGTGGGGTGATTTCTTGTTAGAAATACTGTTAAGTGAAGATAATGCTTCATGGAGAGGATCCATCCATCCATCTTCTCCTGCTTAATCCGGCTGGGTGGTGGGGGTAGCTGTTCACCGCCCAGTCCACTATGCACCTGACCCCCCATGAACCCCTCTGTGAATGGAGCCCACAAGAGGGTGGACGTCATGGTCCTTGATGTTAGTTCACAGGGTTAGGATGTGGAGGATATTGATTTTAAACAGGGCTCTGGAATTGGAAAATCTGGATTTATGGATGTGACATTTTCCCAACAGAACACACAGGTTTACCAAATATTCCATTTGATCTGGTTTATGACAGAAGTGGGTTATGATGTTTGAACAGTCCAGATGAATTCTGATGAATGTTTTTTTGCAGAAAGTGTTTCTAGATCTGACCCGAGTTCCTCTGAATATTCACAATAATAAAAGAGACGGGCGATAGTTTCTGCTTCACTTTGGCAAAAGGTGCAAATTGCTTCAATTTCCTTGAATTTGGATATACATAAATTTATGGGGTAGATTTGATGAATTCTTTTCCAGTTCTTTGATCTTGTTATTAATGCAGCATTTAAAGGGATTAGCCACGTTTTACACCAGTCTGTGAATCAGTGTTCTTGAGGTTCTGACAGGTTTGTTGGAGCACTCGCTGCTGCTGATATTGATACTATTGATAATTAGCTGATCTGTAATTGTGGCCGTTGTGTTTTCTGGGGCCTTCATCAGTTTCTGTAGACCAGAGTACTGAGGTGAATTCTTTTGAGGTATTTGGGAAATTATGTTGACTAACAGGGACGTGCACAGAAATTTTGAAGGGCAGTTGCTCTGACATGAAGAAAGGGTGCACCCCCTTAACCCTAACCCTATCCTGCAGAAATATTATTTCTCTACTGGACCATTTAGTTATAAATATTGATGTGTTTTGTATTGTAATAGATTCATTATTCCAGATAATTCATTTGTGTGGAGGGAAGTTATGCTTATGGCATAATTTCCACACCAACAGCTCTTGCTGATAGAAGGCACAAAGTTTAAAGGTTAGTTTGGCAACACATTAATTACATCTCAGCAAAAAGACAAACCTCTAAACTCAAGACATTTGTAGGGATAAAATATCACACAGAGTCAGGGTTTCCAAGGCATAGTCTGATCCACTTGGTCAGAAGCTTGCTCTGAAGTTTTCTTTCTTTCATGCTAAATTTAAGATAGTGGAGACTTGGGGATGCTAATGCTAAAATGTCATAATATTGAGCATCTCCAGATTAACGCCACCTGTATTTTGTTTATGCTGGATTGTATTATCTTTATGACATTTGTGTTATAAATGATCAGAGATATAAAGGCAGAAACAGTGTGGACAGAGGCAGTCCTGACACACAGAGCACAAAACACACTCTGAAGCCACGGTTATTCTTTTACAGCTACATGAAGAAATACACCAGGACTGAAAAGGACTGAACTAGGTCTAACCCAGGACTAAACCCGGACTAACCCCGGACTAACCCAGGACTAACCCTGGACTAACCCAGGACTAACCCAGGACTAACCAAGGTCTAAAACAAGTCTAACCCAGGACTAACCCAGGACTAACCCAGGACTAACCCAGCACTAACCCAGGTCTAACCCAGAACTAACCCAGGTCTAACCCAGGTCTAACCCAGAACTAACCCAGCACTGACCCAGGTTTAACCCAGGTCTAACCCAGGACTAACCCAGAACTAACCCAGGACTAACTCAGCACTAACCCAGGTCTAACCCAGGACTAACCCAGGACTACCCAGGTCTAACCCTGGTCTCAGTTGTTATCTCAGTTGAATAAACCTGAGTTGGAGGAATGAAAGTCTCGGGGCGGGATCCTGAAACAAGTCCAGACCTCAAACCTCTAAATCATCTGCTCCTGTGAAGGTACAGAGTGAAGACAGGAAGAACTACTGCAGAGCCTTCAAAATAAAACAGAGGAGCAGAGGAGAGAGTCAGAGGAGAGGGTCACAGGAGAGGGGCAGAGGAGAAAGGCAGAGGAGAAAGGCAGAGGCGAGAGACAGAGGAGAGGGGCAGAGGAGAGGGTCAGAGGATCAGAGGAGAGGGGCAGAGGAAAGGGTCAGAGGTTCAGAGGAGAGGGTCAGAGGAGAGGGGCAGAGGAGAGGGTCAGAGGAGAGGGGCAGAGGAGAGGGGCAGAGGAGAGGGCCAGAGGAGAGGGTCAGAGGAGTGGGTCAGAGGGTCAGAGGAGAGGGTCAGAGGAGAGGGTCAGAGGAGAGGGGCAGATGAGAGGGGCAGAGGGTCAGAGGAGAGGGGCAGATGAGAGGGTCAGAGGGTCAGAGGAGAGGGTCAGAGGAGAGGGTCAGAGGGGCAGAGGATAGGGGCAGATGGAGATGCTAACCCTCTTGGGTCCCAGAAGTGACTTGGTTAAAGGTGCACTATGAAACCTTCAAGGAGGATATGCCACCATCTCCATGGAGATGTTATTAAATGTATCTGGGACTATCTCCATGGAAACAAGCACCACCAGGAGGTTTATGACCCCCCTCAAAGTCAGAAGTCTGTTTTTCAGTGTGTTTCTGAAAAATAAAAACACATGTGATGGAACTAATAAAAGATAAATGATTTAAATGCCATACTGTGGAACTTTCAAGGCAAATCAGAAGCATCTTCATGGATACCAACAGGTAAGGGACTTGTGACCAGAAAAGTTACTGAGGACAGCTTTAAGTACTAGCCTAAAACAGCATGTTTTTATACAGTACATGTTAATACAGGTTGTACATGAGTGAAATATGTGTAAAATGCTGCAGCCTGTAGAAAGTGTTTCACGAGCAGAGCCCAGAATCACAGCACAGAATAAAGACTGTCACATGGTCACATGTTTTTGTCCCTGTTTATCTATATATACTCTCTATGTCCCGTTCATGTTTAAATACTGTTCATGTATATATACACTCTATGTCATGTTCATGTATATATACTCTCTATGTCCCTGCAGTAAAGTGTCCTCGCTGCTCTATAACGTCCCTGTTCATGTATATACAGTATACTGTTCATGTATATTTACCCTTTGGTTCCATGTCCCTGCAGTGAATTGTCCTTGCTCCTCTATAACCTCCCTGTCCCTGTATATATACTCTCTATGTCCCTGTATATATACTCTCTATGTCCCTGTATATATCTCTATGTGTCTGTATAAATACTCTCTATGTCCCTCTATATATAATATCTATGTCCCTGTATATATTCTCTCAATGTCCCTGATATATACTCTCTACGTAACTGTATATATCTCTATGTCCCTGTATATATACTCTTTATGTAACTGTATAAATCTCTGTGTCCCTGATATATACTCTGTGTCTGTATATACACTCTCTATGTCTGTATATGTACTCTCTGTGTCTGTATATATACTTGCTGTGTGTCTGTATATATACTCTCCATGTGTCTGTATATATACTCTCTATGTGTCTGTATACATACGCTCTATATGTCTGTATATATACTCTATGTGTCTGTATATATACTCTCAATGCGTCTGTATATATACTCTCTATGTGTCTGTATATATACTCTCTATGTGTCTGTATATATAGTCTATGTGTCTGTATATATACTGTCTATGTGTCTGTATATATACTCTATGTGTCTGTATATATACTCTATGCGTCTGTATATATACTCTCTATGTGTGTGTATATATACACTCTATGTGTCTGTATATATACTCTCTATGTGTCTGTATATATACTCTCTATGTATCTGTATATATACACTCTATGTGTCTGTATATATACTCTCCATGTGTCTGTATATATATTCTCTATGTGTCTGTATATATACTCTATGTGTCTGTACATATACTCTCTATGTGTCTGTATATATACTCTCTATGTGTCTGTATAAATACTCTCTATGTGTCTGTATATATACTCTCTGTGTATCTGTATATATACTCTCTGTGTGTCTGTATATATACTCTATGTGTATATATATATACTCTCCATGTGCCTGTATATATACTCTCTATGTGTCTGTACATATACGCTCTATGTGTCTGTATATATACTCTCTAAGTGTCTGTATATATATGCTCTATGTGTCTGTATATATACTTTCTATGTGTCTGTATATATACTCTACATGTGTCTGTATATATACTCTCTATGTGTCTGAATATATACTCTACATGGGTCTGTATATATAGGCTACTCTCTATGTGTCTGTATATATACTCTCTATGTATCTGTATATATACTCTCTATGTGTCTATATATACTCTCTGTGTGTCTGTTTGGCGCTCTTGCTGTGACGCGTCACACCGGAAGCCGCGGTGCGCGCTCGTGCCTCTTGCCTGTGGTCTCGTGGAGGAGCGCAGTTTGAGCTCGCGCGGTTCACTCTACTCACGCTCGTGCGCTGCTCACCTGGAGGAGCTCGCGCCTCTCACCTGTGTGCGCGCGGGGACATCACGGGGACACCTGTACGGGACACGTGCGTGAGCCAGACAGGTAAGTGCACGGGCTTCTTATTCTAATAACTTCCAATTAACCCGCGCACGAGACACGCACCTGCACTTTTCGGCGAGTTTGACGTGACGTGACGCGGGGCGAACATGGGTCCCGTCGGTGGTGGATGGAAGCGCGGGAAACGGCAGAAAAATACTGAAAAATGAGTTTACTAGATTTGATGTCGCTAAAATCCTTAAAACTTATTCTGATTCTGTCTTGACGTTGACGTGAAGCGCTTTTCCCGCTGCTGGGTGAGCCCATAAAAGTGTCAATCATTAAAATGATCACATTCTTCAAATTACGGGCCTCTGGTTATATTTCCTTTTTATGCGTCCTAATATAAGCAACAAAACGCAACTAAACGAGCAGTGGAGCGTCGCGCTGTTTACACCCTATATTTAGCTCTCCTCAGGCACACTTTTCCCACGTTGTTCCACCTCGCTCCCCAGTGCTCAGCTTTATGACTTTACACTTGAACTTATTTTACTGTAAATGTAAACTTGTGGCTCCTCGTCAGATCCAAACATTACACATAATCCTGCCCCAGCTCGGAGTTTGTGAACAGTTCTGTCTGCAGCTGTGAGGGCACTCCCTTTCCACCAATATTGTTTTTTTTCCGTTCCAGCAAAACTCGAGCCAAAAATGTCACTTATCTTAATCCAAGAAAAACCAGGATTGTGGTTCAGACAAATCTGTCGTAACATTTAGACGAACGAACCGGAAAGTGGCTGGTTCAACATCTCCACTCATGTTGTGTCTTTAAGCAAAGCAAGAGCAGAGAAGAGGGTCAGAGAAGAGGGTCAGAGCAGAGGGTCAGAGCAGAGGAGAGGGTCAGGAGAAGGTCAGAGGAGAGGGTCAGAGGAGAGGATTAGGAGAAGGTCAGAGGAGAGGGTCAGAGGAGAAGAGAGGGTCAGAGGCGCAAAGGAGAAGGTCAGAGGAGAAGATCAAAAGAGAGGGTCAGAGGAGCAGAGGAGAAGGTCAGAGGAGCAAAGGAGATCAGAGGAGCAGAGGAAAAGGTCAGAGGAGGAAAGGAGAAGGTCAGAGGAGCAAAGAAAAAGGTCAGAGGAGCAAAGGAGAAGGTCAGAGGGAGAAGATCAAAGGAGTGGGTCAGAGGAGAGGGTCAGAGGAGCAGAGAAGAGGGTCAGAGGAGCAGAGGAGATGGTCAGAGAAGCAGAGGAGAAGGTCAGAGAAGCAGAGGAGAGGATCAGAGGAGAAGAGGGTCAGAGGAGAGGGTCAGAGGAACAGAGGAGAAGGTCAGAGGAACAGAGGAGAAAGTCAGAGGAGAAGGTCAGAGGAGCAGAGGAGGACAGAGTAGAAGGTCAGAAGGTCAGAGGAGAAGGTCAGAGGAGCAGAGGAGGTTGCCTCAATTCGCAGGTTGAATTCCAGAGGTGTGGGTCTGAACGTCTAAATTATAATCGCGTGGTTCTTGTCCCGACAGCGCGGGTTCCTCTCCGCCTGATTCCAGACTATCAATTAGGCTAAATTGCAGTGAAATTAAAGCGAGCGCAGAATGAGAGGAGCTTGACTGCGGTGCGTTCAAATGCGCCGCCGCTGGGTGGAAATCCCAACGCCACAGCCACATCACGCCTCTAACAGACACCAGCTTTAACACCCAGATTACACCTTACAACAACAGAGGAGGACTTTTTCACACACATTCATGACCGATTTGAAGATTTACTCGTTTTTCACAGGTATCGATACTAAAAATGTTCCACTGACAAGACAAAAATTAGTCTTTCCTGAATGATCTGGAGCTGGAGCATAACAAGTACAAGAGTACATGGACTAGTGTACACCCATGGACCTGGTTTAGACCTGGTTTAGACCTGGTTTAGACCTGGTTTAGATCTGGTTTAGATCTGGTTCAGATCTGGTTTAGACCTGGTTTAGATCTGGTTAAGACCTGGTTTAGATCTGGTTTAGATCTGGTTTAGATCTGGTTTAGACCTGGTTTAGGTCTGGTTTAGACCTGGTTTACTCCTAGTTCTGTCCTGGTTTAGACCTGATTTAGATTAGACCTGGTTTAGATCTGGTTTAGATCTGGTTTAGATCTGGTTTAGACCTGGTTTAAACCTGGTTTAGTCCTAGTTCTGTCCTGGTTTAGACCTGATTTATATTAGACCTGGTTTAGATCTGGTTTAGACCTGGTTTAGACCTGGTTTAGACCTGGTTTAGATCTGGTTTAGACCTGGTTTAGTCCTAGTTCAGACCTGGTTTAGACCTGGTTTAGACCTAGACCTGGACCACTGAGGATTACACATAGGCTACATAAGGTCACGTGGGAATAAAACAGAAAATACAATTATTTAATGTGGAAAATCACAGTCTATTGTCTAAAGAAAGTGTTTTTTTTAATTATCATTGTGGTATCAGAATCAATATTTAATATCAAATTGAATTGAAATCGAAATTTAGTAGTGACAACAACACTACACTGGATAGTCGTTCTGATGGAGGCTCGGTCGCCTGCTTGTCTCCATGGAGATGTACTTGTGTTGCCTGAAATGTTCCTGTGATGTTCCTGAAATGTGTTGCATTAAACTTTCTCTCATATGTTCAGTTACAAGTGTTTATTCTACATATTTCTATATTTTAAAACTCAGATCTGTCCTTTAATTTGACCTAGTGATGAAACATGTTTGCCTCCATAAAAACAGTTTAATGCCACACTGTGGAATATTCCAGGCACAGACAAAAAAAAATATGTATGGCAGTCAGGGGTGTAAGAAAAAAATTATTTGGTGATATATTGTGATAATTGTACAATTCTCAAATGGATACAAAATGCTTTAAATAATATTTTTTCACTAAAATTCATGATTTAAAAAGTGTAATAAATGATATTTCATACAGTTTTGTTCTCGTGAAGGTGTAGATGTAGGGACGTAACAGTAACCGAAATATATGATATCGTATCGTATCAAAAGTCTCACAATATCATGGACCATCACAATATATCGAAACTTAGGGAACTACATAGACCATGATCCTTTGCTCTGTTTCAGTGCAGACTACATGAAGAAATAACTGTTCTAAGCACTTTTACATCTTCATTCTTTGGATGAAGTCTTGTGAAGGCATTTTTAGAGGGAAAAGGAGCAGATTCGCAGTTTTGTGAGATGTTTATGGTGAAAATATCGTTCCATCTCTAATGGAACAATATTCTAAAATGCTTCAACCAGTCATTTAGTACAACAATAAAAGTTGTACCAAATGACTGGTCGAAGCATTTTAGAATGTCAGTCTTGTTATTATGTAGAATATCGTAATATCGTGAGTCTCCCACCATACCGTGAGCTTTCCCACGATATTGCAATAAATATCGTACCATGAGGTTCATATGGTGATGATATCGTATCATGAGACTTGGATATTGTTACTCCCCTATGTAGATGACTATATTATTAGAAGTAATTATTGATAAATCGCAATATATCCTCCATCGTTTTAGTATTATAGTTGTATATATTCTGATATATTGAATTGACATTGTATCGTGATATATATTGTATCGTAAGACTAGTGACAGTATCAGTTTCGTTAGTGCCATTTAAAAAATCTGCAGGACATAAGGACCTAACATAATATTAAGAGCATTTTGGCTTCAGGGGAGAGACGCAAATGTTGAGGAGCTACGACCCTGTGTCAGGCCAGAGATCCACCACAGTCACTTCGGATACAGGGCACAGCTGGACTTTCTCCCCTCCGCTCTCTCTCCTCTTCAAATGTCGTTCCGCTCGGAGATTTCTATCCACACGCAGTGAGGAAGAAGAAAAAAAAACGGACTGACGCTTCGTGTGTGATGTTGAGCCCAAAAGTTTGTGACGGAGACGTTTTAAATTCCCATTTGAGGGCGAAGTCAGACTTTCACGGAGGAGACGGTAACTTCTCGTGCCGAGAGCGCAGGTCTGTCAGATACAACATGCTGCAGTGGAGATATCACACGCCCTGGACTGTCGCCTTTTACTTTTTATTCCTGAATCTGAATCTTCTGCGCTTTTCTTGTCTTGACGTGTCCCAGATCATTAAATGGAGGGTGAAGTGTGGTTTAATCAGAACTTGTGCCACAATACCGTGTACCCTGGGAATATGCTGAGAAGGTATCAAAATTTGGATACTGCCCAACCCTAACCCCTAATAGTATTAACCCTCAAAGACCTACGACATCGTATACGATACCGAGGAATATGTTTTCAAAAAGTGCACATAACTTTCGAACTGTAAAAGATAGAACTTTCTAACTGTAAAAGATAAAAAGTTACTTTTTCCCTCTGAAAGTGCAGACATAGAGGTTTCCGTACATTTCTGCAGCTTTATCCTACGTCACACTCACGCTGTGTGATGACGTGCGCAAAACGAGTGTCCAATAGGAACTTTGTTTTCTGCCAAACTCATGTGCTCCGTCCATTTTGATTGGCCAAAACTTTGCCAAAGAGTGAAGTGAGTCAAGATGGTCGACTCCTCTCGACTGTGTTTGTTTATAATGAGTGTAAAAGGCGCTCTAAGTGGAATTAATTCTCACATACATGGCAAATTATGCATCTTGGTGTGTGTAATTGCACATCCCTTTCTATTTTTATTTAAAGGTTTATTTCACTCAAAATGAACAAACGCAAATGTAATAAACACCATGGAAATGCATTACAAGTGATGTGGCTCTGTTCTATGCTCTGGCCCTGGACTTTACAGGAGCTGTTTTTATGACTGGCACCAGAAAAGTAATGGAGCGATTGCACTTTTTTGTTTTTAGGGAAATAAGGATATTTTTAATTTACTTACAGACCATGTGTTTTTATGCCCAAAAAGTTGTTGTACATGTTTGCTGCATGTTTTGTATAAAAGAGTATGATTTTTTTTTTTTTTTCATCTCTATTTCTGGTCCTATAGCTTCTATTACAACCACATGACACAACTACAGCAGCAGGTTGTGAAATAACAGGCTGTACTGAAAAAAAGGATGTAGAATACTTCATTATAGGGTAAAATGGGCAGTCTTAAAAGCAAAATCAAGAAAAAAATCCAGGCGATGAGAAATGTACTAAAATTGCCGCCATCTCTTGTCTCCTCAGGCGTTTGGTGTCTCATTGAACCAGGATGGATCTGCTCCTCAGGTTCCTCAGCCTCACTCTGCTCTGTGTCCTCCCACTCCCCGCCCAGGGACAAGGTAAGACAGATGCCCTCCCGCCCTCCTCAATCCCTGTGTGACAGATGCCCTCCCGCCCACTACCCGTATGCCAGATGCCCTCCCATCCTTGTTGCAGGATGATGTGTCTTCATGTCTTTGTTGAAAATGGAAAATGCCTTAAGTTCTTTCAGTGTTTTTTGTATCTGGTTCAAATGTTTTATGGGCTGTAGTTTTAAAGAAGCCAAATGAAAAGTAGGTAAGATCATTATCCTTTACTTGAACGGGACTATATTTCCCTGCATGCACCTCTCCACGCCGTCAGACCGTGGTACTGGCTGTGTTCTATTGTTTTTAATGGAAAGCACAGATTGGTGGACACTTCTTTGTCATCCACCTCCTCCAGACTCGAGAATTATGACTCATGGTTTTGACTTTCGACAGATGCAACACACCTGAATATTTTATTTTATGAATACTACATTTATTTTATTTTGAGATAATATTAGTGCTGCCACTAACGACTAATTTTCTAACGATTAATCTCTCGACTAATTTTTCGATTAGTCGACTAATCTAAACGACTAATAAAAAAAAAAGCGGTTCTAACACACACAAGTGTGTGTGTTAGATTTTACCTTGTGTGTGCTGTGCGTGCGAGTTGCAAAGGTTATTGCTGTTATGTCTGTTGTGTGTGCTCATTCAACAATGTTGAACAACGATATGCACACACAATTTAACGAGTTTGCACGAGCAGCATATGCAACGGTATGCTCAATACCTCATGCATCGTGGTCGTGGTCGAGAAAGAGAGAGACCAGCCAGCAGAGTGCGCACGGCAAATACTTCCTCAAGTTTGTTTTCTTTGGCGGTGCCATTATTTACCACTGCTGTTAGCCTTTGGTGAAGCCGAGGTTAGCCACCTCGGCGTCAACCCCGGATGTAGCCGCTGTCAGCAGCACCGGTGTCGGCCTCGGGCGCAGTTGCTGCCAGCGCAGCGTGTCCGCTTCGGGTGTAGCCGCTGTTAGCCGCGCCGGTGTCCGCCTCGGGTGTAGCCGCTGTTAGCTGCGCCGGTGTCCGCCTCGGGTGTAGCCGCTGTTAGCTGCGCCGGTGTCCGCCTCGGGTGTAGCCGCTGCCTGCCGCACCGGTGTCGGCCTCGAGTGTAGTACGACTAGTGGTGTGGAGGGGAAATACCTGATCTCAGGCAAGCAAAAGGTCTCTGGACGAGCCGTTTGAGACCAAAAATAAATAAAGGCGAATATTCGACCAAAAAAATTGTAGTCGACTCATTTTCATAATCGATTACGTCGACAACGTCGAATAATCGCGGCAGCACTAGATAATATACGGCAGGTTCAAGCAAGACGAACCAGAGATGAACTGTGACCTGTTTTACAAGTCCTCACTGTTATGACTCTGGAATTCTGGACTCAATGTTTGGCCCTTACCTTTTTCATCATTATTACTTCAAATTTGGGCTGACATGTTTTTTTTTGATTTTTTTTTTTTTTCAATTATACAAAATAAAACAAGAGAAAAAAAAGACAAAGAAAAAAAACATAGAAACAAAGAGAAGAGACATTACAGACGTTCATTGAAATGTCAATCAAGATGTGTTAACAGTGTTAGTTTTCAGTTAAAGTCTGATCTAATAGGTTTCACATACTCAGTCCATTTTGTCCATGTTTCATAAAAAGAGACTGTTTTTTCCATTTCCGAAGGGTGAAAGAATCTTTTCCATCACGTAGATATCATAAACTATCTCTATCCACTCTTCTATTGATGCAGCCATTTTCTTGTGATAGCTTTTTTGCTTGCCACAAGTAGGATTGCTATTATTTTTGTCATTATTTCTCCAGTTTTGGACATTGACATCTCCTAAGTATAAACATTCAAAAGCAAACATCAATTTAGTCCCAAAGGCATGATTTATATGACTCCAAATCTGTGACCAATAGGATTTCGGAGTGGTGCAATCCCAAAAAATGTGGTAGTGGTTAGCCCCAGGTGAGCCGCAGAGCCTCCAGCATGAATCCCCACTACCCCGGTGTCTTTTTTGAATGGGTGTAATAAAGAACCTTATAATATTCTTCCATCCAAACTCTCGCCATATTAGATAATGTTGTCTTCCATTGTAATTGACAGATTATTTCCTAACTTTTGTTTGAAATACTCAGGCTACTTTCCATTTCCCACCTTTTCTTAATGTATTCCGCGTTACCTTCTTTACCTTGTTGAATTGCTTTATATAATTTGGATGTTGTATTACTCTGTGACATTGATTTTGTTAATGTTAAAATTATCAGTATGAATCCTTAATCGCCATTTTCCCATATACCTTTCATGTTTTGGTCAAAATGGTGTCTAATTTGTAAATATTTGTAAAAGTCTTCCTGGTCTAATCCACTTTTTCCGCTTAATTTTTCAAAACTCGAAAATACCCCCTTAGGCTGACATCATTTTTATTAATGTTTTGTGTAAGTGTGTTACAATTACCTGAGGTCCCTAAATCAAAATAATCCCATGTGAACAGAGCTTAAAATAATTAAATAAAATAATTCTGAAAATGAGGGCCCCTGAATGAACAAATTTGGGGAAATAACAAGACATTTTGGGCTTGACTTTTGACGTCAGACAGAACAAGTGGACAAAGAGTGATACATTTGCAATCTAATTATTTGTGTAATGTAAAATATCTGTCTTTGCCTCTTTGGAAACTTTTTGATTTTGTTCCGCATCTTTCTCAGTTTTGTTTGATGCTGTTTTCCTTGGCCAAAATGTAAGATCTAAACACTTAAATCTATCAGAAAATGACTTAAAAGTGGTGAAATGATATGTCCATGCAGCAAGATCATTTCACTGGACAAGTTCTCTTCAAATAAATGACCTCTAGACGTGAATGAAGCGTCTCAGAATGAGTAAGTCGAGGATGAATCTGAAAACAAGATGAAGAACCTGATAGAACTTTGAAAATCTTGGCCCGATCAGAGACATTTGCAGTGAAACCTTCTCGGTGGGATTTCCATGAGTTTGATTCCATGTGACGTCAGCCATAGTGTTTGGATCCAGCCCAATGAAGCTCATTGATGTCGGGGCGTATAGCAGGTACCATGCAACCAGGGACTGCATTTGGAAATCTGAGCGTGAAACCAAAGAGCCAATCAGGAGCGAGGCTGTTGAAGGTAATGCCCCTTCCCGCCCACACTGTTTGTTTAGCAGGGAGCGCGCGCTTAGCAACGCTGTCAATCAAACGTGTTGCTGATGCTATTGAGAGTGACCTCAGGGAAAGAAGGAACATTGATTTGTTATTAATGTTCACACTGGAAAAAAACAATATCTACAAAAGTTAAAATGACTTAAATTAAGAACATTTTACTTTATTTGAGTAGATTCAACTTGACATCTACCAGTGGAATAAGTGTGTTTTTTCTTAATCAACCAACATTTTATTTAGTTTCTTATTCTAACCCTCAAAGACCTAGGAATATGTTTTCTATAACGGCACATAACTTTCTAACCGTAAAAGATAGAAACTTCCTTTTTTTTCCCCTCTGCAAATGCAGACATAGAGGTTTCCGTACATTTCTGCGGCTTTATCCTACGTCACACTCACGCTGCCTGATGACTTGCGCAAAACGAATGTCCAATAGGAACTTTGTTTCCTGCCAAACTCATGCGCTCCATCCATTTTGATGGGCCAAAACTTTGCCAAAGAGTGACGTGAGTCAAGATGGTCGACTCCTCTCGACTGTGTGTGTTTATAACGAGTGAAAAAGACGCTCTAAGTGGAGTTAATTCTCACATACATGGCAAATTATGCATCTTGGTGTGTGTAATTGCACATCCCTTTCTGTTTTTATTTGAAAGGTTTATCCATCCATCCATCTTCTCCCGCTTAATCCGGCTGGGTCCCGGGGGCAGCGTGCTGCCCAATACTCATAGCACCTGACCCCCCCATGAACCCCTCTGCAGATGGTGAGCCCACAGGAGGTTTGAAAGGTTTATTTCACTCAAAATGAACAAATACAAATGTAATAAACACCATGGAAATGCATTACAAGTGATGTGGCTCTGTTCTATGCTCTGGCTCTGGACTTTACAGGAGCTGTTTCCATGACTGTCACCAGAAAAGTAATGGAGCGATTGCACTTTTTTTTTGTTTTTAGGGAAATAAGGATATTTTTAATTTACTTACAGACTTGATATTTGGCATTTTTGTAGCTGAGGTCCTAAATTAAGCATTTTTTTATGTCCAAAAAGTTATTTATACATGTTTGCTGTGTGTTTTGTATAAAAGAGTGTGAATTTTATTTTATATTTTCATCTATTTTCATCTATTTTCATATATTTTCTTTTCATCTCTATTTCTGGTCCTGTAGCTTTTATTACAGCCACATGACACAACTACAGCAGCAGATTGTGAAATAACAGGTTGGACTGAACAAAAGGATGTAGAACACTTCATTATAGGGTAAAAGGGACAGTTTTAAAAGCAAAATTAAGAAGAAAATCCAGGCGAGGAGAAACGTACTAAACGACTTAGGTCTTCAGGGGTTAAGTGTAAAAAGTTGTTTTTCTTATTTTAAGTGTAGCCAGATGCATTTTCATATTTAAAGTACAAAGAGTCTTGGTCCACTAGCAGATCATTTACCCATACCTAGAGTAAGAGAAGATACTTGTTGAAATGAGTGAACTGTGATGATTCAAGTTGCATTTTAGATGAGGCTGATTTTAATCTCACAGCTCTATTATATAAGATCTCTCTCTCTCTCCTTCTCATTCCTCTCTCTCTCTCTTTAGTCCTGGCCCGGTTCCAGGTCTCACTCTGGTCTCAGTTCTGGGTGTGCTCAGTCCTGTAGCCCTGATGCCCTCCCGCGCTCCTCCGGTCATCACTCGGGTCGTAGCTCAGACCACACAGAGCTGTTAGTGTTTTTGTTTATGATGTGTGAAAAGTTTACGGCTCCACCTGTCCCTGTTCTGCCCCAGGGAGAGGGGGAGGAGAGGAGGAGGAGGAGAGGAGAGGGGGGGGGGGGGGGGGGACTTGGGAAATAGCAGGTGCCACAGGGGGGCGCCAGTGGTAAAACTGTTGTATGACCCACATGGCCTGGTGTGAATGTGGTGAGTGAATGAGTGTTGGTGGTGAGAGTCTGTCCCAGGGCAGCCGTGGCTACAGTCTCACCACCACAGAGTGAGGAGTGAATGTGAAACCCTGAATTGGAAAGTGATTCTGAGCGTGTGGAAAGTTCTGCATAAGACTAATGTAGTATTATTAATGCTGAAGTGTTGTAATGCGTAAGTGTGATCTCTTGTTTGTAACACGTTCTTGTCTAAACGTGTGGATGAGTCTGGTGTGTGCTGCTGTTTGGCTCCAGTGTAAAACACATTCGTCATCTCTATGGCACTTTCCTGTTCAGGTGGAACTCACACCAGAAGAGTGTGAAAGTCATTTGTTTGATCCGGATCAAATGCAGACCTGAGTTCTAGGGTTGGGCGGGATCCACATTTTGATCCAGTTAAACCTACTCAGCATTTTACCAGGGTATATGTTATTACTGTGACTAATTCAGAATTATTTTGTAGCTGCACCTAAACCCTTCAGAAACAGAGTCGCAGCTTTTGAAGATGAGGCACAAGTTCTGATCAAACCAAACTTTGCAGCGCGTTCGATCGCATCAGCGTCAGCGCACGAGTTGTTTTTATCAGCGCTTGTACTGTATGCAAATGAGCCATGTGGTTTGAAGTTTGGTTTGTGTAAAATGTAAACAAATGTGCCAAAGCTGTGTTAAACACATTATTACTCAAAGTCTTTAATGAGCGGAGCAGCTGAAATGTAGAGCGGTGGAGAGGACCAATCACAGCCCTTATCGTAGGCGTAGTTTGGAGGCGTAGTTAGAAAGTTTGGGAGGTGCACAGCGGTCTTTACCGTCTCCTCCGTGAAAGTATAACTTCACCCTCAAGCAGGAACTTTCTCCTCTTCAGCGACTCGTCCCCTCTCGGCTCTCAGCTCTCGCCGTTCAATAAAATGTCTCCGTCGCAAACTTTTGGGCTCATTGTCACGTTGTGTGCACAGTTGCTTTAATAAATCCAGAATCTTTGATTTAAGACAACTTTTCTCCAGTTTTATTCTTCTCAGATTTAAAAATCCACAACAGACCTATAAAAAATCATTTATTTCTCCAAAACTAAAGCAGCACAAACTAAACTTTTTGCAGAATAAACGAAGCACAAACGATTGACATAGTTTTTGTGTAGGTTTGAGTTTGATGGGGGCAACTTCACGGAGGTCAAAAATAATACAATAAAAAGTATAAAGTTCTAGAGAGAGAGACAAGCTTAAAATGTCAGGTTTGACATTAGATTTAATATTTTACGAAATATCTTGCCTATCTTTTTTTTTTTTTTTTGGTGAAGGTTGCAATTCCACTTCCTTTTTGGACACAACTTGTCAAAATTACACAATAGTTATGATTAGACTAATGCAAATAAATGACATCAGGTTTACTGAGTTAAATGAAGGTTGTTAAATAATCAAATAGATGGATCCTTCTTCAAGGTCCTATATTACGCAAAAAGGACTCTAGTGAGCTTTTAGTCATGTTGTAATGTTACCTCATCAAAAACACACCAATGCGCTGTTCCATCTTGTGATGTGATGAAGCTGTAGTTTTCCAGTTAATTGTACCTTTGACCTTTAGTTCAGGAGAGATAGATAATTCCACGGCTGAAATCATCCAAATGATTCTAGTGAAGATGTGTGTAGTTTAAAAACACAGTGGAGCATTTCCTGTATTAGCACATGACATCATAAAGAGGAACAGAGTTTTCAGTTTGAGAAAAGAACTCATCTTAAATATGCAATGGTTTTGTGTTAAAATGTGTGAATGAAACAAAACACAACTCCTGGTCTGTTTGTGATGAGGAAACTTAATATGGCCCTTTAAACTCTGACTGAATTGGACCTGAGTGGTGAGTTGAGTCATTCTCCTCTGGGTCCTTGTGCTGCTCCAAAGCTTCTGGAGAAGCACCTTTTCCTCTCCTCACTGTGGGCCTGAGGTCGCACACACATGGAGCTCTGGGCTTTTAGCATCTTTACTTTTTCCTACACCAAAATATGGAAACAGTTTCTCCCTGAAGCTCCCCGTATATGTGCACAGGTGGGTCAAGGAAACTTTCCCTCTGTCACAGTCCAGTTTGACCCTGATCTTCTCTGGAGGCTTCTGCACTTTCACTGGTTTACCACAGCCGTTTGTGTATTTACCATCTCCATGCCACAAACACCAGATTTCATATTCAGGTGAAACAAATATCTTTCCTTTTCTGTCAACTGACTCTTTGGCGACTCCGATGGTCCATTCTGGATGGTCCCCCACCTCCACGTCCCACTGGTGTGTCCCTAAGCTGAAGCCCTCTGAGCCCAGGACATTTGCGTAATTTGTGAACCTCTCAGGATTCTTTGGGAGCTCCTGATACGTGTCTCCCTGTGTCACCCTGCTGAGGCCAGACAGATGGAGCCATCTGTTTGCTGTGTTTGAGTCCAGAATGACTGGCCTGAACTGCACCTCCTCTTTTCTTCTCAGGCTGTTCCAGACTCTGTAGCCCAGGTTGCCCAGGACTTTTGCCTGGTTCAGGAGCAGTCCTGTGGGGGGCTGAAGCAGAGGCTCGAGGCTGGAGCTCAGAGGGCGGTGGGTGTGGGCCTTTAGCTGTTGCTGCTGTTCAGAGAGGATAGTGTCTCTCTGAGTTTGTGGAGGTGTGGGCCCAGAGTGTGGGCTTGTCTCCTCTGCTCCTCTCTCAGAGTGGACACAGCTCTGTCCTGCTCCTCCTGTAGGTGGCGATGTATCCTCTCAAACACAGCTGTGATCTGACGCTCACAGTGCAGCGCCGGCTCCTCTGAGTGCTGCTGTATTTTATCATAGGTCTTCTCCAGTTGTTCCCAGCTCTGTCTCTGCTCTTTCAGAGTCTGAAGCTTCTGGAGCTTCTGGATCTGCTCCATCAGCCTCATCTCCGCCTCCTCTCCACTCACCACCTTGTGCTCCTTGTGTTCAGAGAGCTCACAGAGGGCACAGACGCCCCGGGCCTCGTCTAGAGGGTGCAGAGGGCACACAGACCACTGCTGCCCCTGTGACTCCTGCCCCCTCTGTGTCTGAGCTTTAGGCTCCTATTGTGACTCCTGCTTCGGTCGCACAGAGTCTGCACAGAAATACTGTTAAACTGGTCTCAGAGTCATGTGACTGCAACGGCCAATGGCATCGCTCAGAACTGGTTTTATGTATGCATCAGTCCAGAGGAATTTTACACGGTCAGAGATAATACTTAACCAACATGTAATGTGGATAGTGATCATTACTACAGTAAATTGACTTATTGTTCAGTATTTGAAAGCTGGAACTAGAGATGTTGGGGGCTCAATATTTATTGTGTGTACAATTTGTTTTGCAATAGTGGGCAGATTTTTTCATTCTCTTATATATCTGTTGCAGCTCAGGCCTTTAAAGATACTCTATTGATGTCAATGTTTTACTAGGATTATCTTGCATAACTGTGGCATCAAATAGTTTCAGTATTATGGTTTATCGCACTATCTCTCTGAGGCCTCTCTTCACGTCTCTTCAAACATGTTCTCATGACAGGCCTATGAGTGTGATGTGTTCCGCTGAGAGAGGAGAGTGCAGCTTTGAGTGGAAATGGGAGGATATTTAGATGGATTAGAACAGTTTGTAACCTGCCCGGGGACTGCAGAGGGACACGAGCTTCAGTCTGTTCTAAAGCATCTCTTCTTTTATGACATTAAAGTGTGTGCACAAGGTGGTTTTAATATAAACCACTAAACCAGAAGATTCAGACAGAGCAGTGCCTCTAGTTAGCTTCACTTCCCTCAGTGAATATTGCTGACAGCTGAAATGTATAGATTTATTCAGCATAAAATGCTTAGTCCCCAAACCAAAGGAAAACTGAGTCAAACATGGGAAAGTCTCTTTCTTTATTAAAGTAAAAGAGCAAAAACAATAAACAACATGTCCAGTTTTCGAAGCACAGTGCCCTGAAGTACCAATGAGTACCACATCAACTGGAGGCAGCTACAAGCGTCAACACCCTCCAGTTATTCTAATAGCTCTATTTACACTGACATCACAAACGACGTTTGGACAGATGCAATTACAACTTCCGGTGGGTGGTACTTCCGTTCTATTCGCAGTCGTGATAGGTAAAACTACTGCAAATAGACTGGAAGTACTGCCCATACTTGCACTTGTGCTAAGATGTGTCAGATGCCCTCCCATCCTCCTGTATCCCTGTGTTTCAGATGCACTCCCATCCTCCTGTGCCCTGGTAGTGTTACACAGAGGTGGGGGCAAGTCACATGTCTCTATTTAATTTGCAGATTTTGTGCTGCATTGTGTTGTAAAAATACATCATAAGAATGGAGCTTGTCACTGAAAAATACATTTGTGGATTTGACTGTTGGAGATTTCTGATGAAAATTCCAGAGAGTGAGAAAGAAATGAGAAGACAGGGACATGTTCTGCTGTGTTTGAAAACTGTTGGGTCCAGTTCTGCAGCGTTCTGGTCTGGTCTCTGGACTTTTTGTTAATAAATTGGTCCTAATCTGCAGTCTGTTCATTGAGAAAAGACCTTTGTGTAATCCCTCAGTTTGATGCACAGCAAAAGAAATCAGTCAGTTTGTTTTAGAGTGCAGACGTTTGGCAGCTCATCCAAGCCGCTTCTTGAGTTCTGGTCAGACGTTGGTGGACACAGCCTTAACTTTCGAAGACCTACGGTATTGTATATGATACCATAGGAATATGTTTTATCTAACCACGCATAACTTTCTAACCGTAAAAGATAGAAACTTACTTTTTTCCCTCTGAAAGTGCAGACATAGAGGTTTCCGTACATTTCTGCGGCTTTATCCTATGTCACACTCACGCTGCATGATGACGTGCGCAAAACGAGTGTTCAATAGGAACTTTGTTTTGTGCCAAACTCATGCGCTCCATCCATTTTGATTGGCCAAAACTTTGCCAAAGAGTGAGGTGAGTCAAGATGGTCGACTCCTCTCGAGCATGTTTGCTTTTAACGTATGAAAAAGACGCTCTAAGTGGAGTTAATTCTCACATACATGGCAAATTACGCATCTTGGTGTGCGTAATTGCGCATCCCTTTCTGTTTTTATTTCACTCAAAATGAACAAATACAAATGTAATAAACACCATGGAAATGCATTACAAGTGATGTGGCTCTGTTCTATGCTCTGGCCCTGGACTTTACAGGAGCTGTTTCCATGACTGGCACCAGAAAAGTCATGGAATGATTGCACTTTTTTTTTGTTTTTAGGGCAATAAGGATATTTTTAGTTGACTTACAGACTTGATATTTTGCATTTTTGTAGCTAAGGCCCTACATTAAGCATTTTTTTTTATGTCCAAACAGTTGTTTATGCATGTTTGCTGTGTGTTTTGTATAAAAGAGTGTAAATTTTATTTTCCTGTTTTTTTTTTTTCATCTCTATTTCTGGTCCTATAGCTTTTATTACAGCCACATGACACAACTACAGCAGCAGACTGTGAAATAACAGGCTGTACTGGAAAAAAAGGATGTAGAACACTTCATTATAGGGTAAAAGGGGCAGTTTTAAAAGCAAAATTTAGAAAAAAAATCCAGCCAAGGAGAAATAATAAAAACTAAAATTACCCTTAAATGGGCCTGAAGGAGGAGCTAACTACACTGAAGCGACTCTGAAACTAACACACACACTTGTTTACAGTTGTGTACAGTGTGTTTGTTGGGTCTGTGGACATCAGACTGGGGTCTCATGCTGCTTTTCAGTCTGTGTTGGTACATTCTCTTATGAAGTGACTGTTTTGTTTCTCCACGTTAACAGCAGTCTTCCCTACACTGAATGGAGTGGTGCTTTGTTTCTCAGTCTGTCGTACATCTCTTATCTCAAAGTCACTAACCTTTCCTTTGAGGATAGTGAGGTACAGATCGTAGCCAGAGAGAGTAATTGGTTTGAGAAGGGAGTGAAATAGTCTATTTTATTAGGACAGAACAGAAATGGAGGGCTCAAACATCATCTCTCCTATTTACAACCTCATCCTAAGTACAGCGTCTATGCGGAAGTGTTCTGCATGTTTGAGGAATCTTTATTCTCTTTGCCTTCAAGACAGCATTGCTCTAAAAAATCCTTTACCCCCGATGTGTTCTGTGCGCACTTTGTTCTCCAATTGTATGTTCTTAATTGGTGAAACACGTAGGATTCTTCAGCGCTACAGTCATTTTTGTACAAATGAAAAAAAAAAAAAAAAAAACTACCTCTATCTCTCCTGACTCTCTGTCCTCTATCGCTCTCCTTCTCCAAGGTTCATAAAACGCTATCACCTTTAAAATAATACATTGCACTATTTATTTCCTTCAAAACGTGAAGAAAAAAGGTGGAATTTTTTGAGTCACTCTAAAAGCCATTTGTAATTTTTGGAGACTCAGAGACATTTGCTGAAGTTTGCCCTCCTCAGGTTGGTCCATGTTAAATCTGCTTGTTTTTGGGAGACTGTGGTTTGCATGGGACTGCGATTAGAAGAAAACATGGAGGCGGTTCACCACAAAATAATCAATAAATGTTCCACACTGTGTTTTTAATGGGAAACATAAAGTAGCTGTTATTAAGGAGTCCTTGTCACCCTCAGTCAGGTAGGTTCTACGGCAAAAGAAAACGGAATCCTTGAACGCCGTCAGAACCATAGACTGTAGAGAAGTTGTCAAAGTGAGTGTTATGTTGCCTGCTGCATTCAGTCAAATGAAACTCATGGAGGCTAGCAGTTATAGCAGCGAATCTGGACCCAGTTCCACATTTGGAATTCCAACTGTAAGTATCATAGCAACCAAAGAGCAAGCAATGCCCCCCGCCAAACCAGAGGCGCTTAGCAATATTGTCAATCAAACCAGATGCGAACGTGAGGGGTGTGACCTCAGAGAAAGAGGGCAGCTCATTGGTCTATTAATGTTCATATCTTCATTTACAGACAAAATAGTGGATTAAATGCCCCAGGATCATGTAGAGTAGTTTACAGTAGCTAATACAAACATTTTAAGACCAAATGAGAATCCTGACCAACAGTTATGGAGACTTGGTGGAGCCGGATCGCGTCCATGTTTACGTCCAATTATAACGTGACAGCTAGCGGGTTAGCTCTGTTCAGAGGTGTACAGTCTACGGTCAGAACTGAAGAAGCTTTATGAGGGTGAAAAATGACACATTCAGTCTTACAACGTAGTTCCCATTTGACAGGATAAGACTTTCTTTTGCAATCTTAAAGGGATAGTTCGGGATTTTTGACATGAATCTATACATCCCCGTCAGCAGTGTCGCATCAACACTGACTTACTTCCCGACAGCGTCCGGTGAGACGAGTTCTTCTCCGGTTTTGGTCCTGGCGAAACTGTCCGGAAAGTTGGCTGGGGTCACGAAAATAAAGCGTTTTTCTTCTCAAAACAATCTGTGTTCAAAAGACTGAGACATTTGCGTCACAAAATGAGAACGGAAAAAAAGTCAGACCTCATAATCTCTTGGTACTATTTTCTCTCCAGTTGTATCACTACGCTGCCTCCAGGTGAAGTCGCGCCTGTTTCACTGTTGCTTGGAAAGTTCACGACAGCATGTGTGACTACGACACAGACGATGAAGACATGGCCTTTAGCACAGAGCCAAGGGGAGATCCTTATGAACCCGAATATACTAATGCCCAAATTCACCAGATGGAATCAGAACGGGCAGAGAGAGAGAGGAGGGACCGAGTGGGACAAGCTGAATCTGGATTTTTGTTGTTCCAGACTGGAGAATCACAAATCCACACCATTTTTATTCTTTATTCTTATATACTTCTGTAGCTATAGCTGTAGCTCTCATGTTAGCTCTCTCGCGTCATGGCGGTCAAAAATCTGAGTGTAAACACTGCCAAACTACTGAAAAAAGTGTTGGATTTGTGTGCGCCTTCATCTGGCGGCAGTGCACAATGATATGAGTGGAGAGAAAATAATACCAAGTGATTACGAATTCTGAAGAAGAAAAACACTTTATTTTCATGACCCCAGCTAACTTGCCAGACACTTTCATCAGCACCAAAACCGGGGAAGAACTCGGCTCACCAGACGCAGTGGGAGGTAAGTCAGTGTTGATGTGACACTGCTGACGGGATGTACAGATTCATGTAAAAAAAAACAAAAAAAAAAACAACTAACCCCTTAAATTAGCATAAAACTACCGTAGCACAGGGCTAATCAGGCTGTTTTCAGAACGTCGTGATATGCCTTGGGCTTGAGTTAAACCTGTGCCAGTACTTACACCTCACAGCAAAAAGGTCACAGGTTCAATGCCTGGACAGTGGGACATTTTTTGTTTAAAAAAAAAACAAAAACAAAAAACATATATATGCGCAGATGAATGGCATCAGGTTGAAAATGTATTTATATAATTATTTAAAAATGGTCCTATAAAAGCTTTAAGTCATGTTACAAGGTCCTGATCAAACCTCATCAAAAACACACCTGGAGTTGTGTTTTGATTCATTCACATGTTTTTCACTAATCTTTTATTATGAGTTTGTCTACATCTCCAAAACTCCAAAGCTCTATTCCTCCTTGTGATGTCATGCAGCGGCAGTTTTCAAGTGAACAGCTCCTACCTACATACCTCCTTTTAGTTCAGTAGAGATCGGCAATTCCAGGGATGAAATGATCCAAATGATTCCAGTGAAGGTGTGTGGAGTTTAAAAACACCATGCAGCACTTCCTGTATCACCGCTTCATGACATCACAGGGTGGAACCGAGTGTTATCTGTTTGAGAGAAGAACTCAGCCTAAATGTGCAGGTTTTGTATGTTAAACAAATGTGAGTGAAACAAAACAAAACACAACTCCAGGTGTGTTTGTGATGAGGAAACTAGATTAGAACATAGATAAGAAAATAGCATAATATGGGCTTTAAAATTAATGATCAATAACAAAACCCTGAATATGCTTCTTTTGTATAGCTATGGGTTTAAAAATGGAAATTATACACTTTTTGTTATTATAACGTTTGTTAAATTACTCTAGTACTTCAGTCATAGATCATACAGCACATATGAGCATCCTCTCTGAGCTGTGACTGTGGTGAACTGCCTCTGAGATCCTCTCACTGCTGTGTTTGAAACCAAAGAGATCTCATACGGGACCTGGTTATGATCCGGGCCTTCAGTCGGGCTTTGATCTGGGTTTTGGCTCCGTTTGATCTAGTTTTGGGGTTTGTGTTGTTGCTTTAAACGTGGATTTAAATAGAATTAAAAAGAAGTCTCATTCACTCACATATTTCTTTTATTTAGGATTTTAGAGCAAAGTCTAAATCAAGATTAGAGCAGGACTAAAGCAGGATTAAACTAGGGCAAATCAGACACTAAACCAGGACTATAGCAGGATAAAACTCTGGACTAAATCAGGACTAGACCAGGATTAAACGAGGACTAGAACATAATTTAAGCAAAAATGAAGTAGGACATAACCAGGACTAAACCAGGACTCTATTAAGTCTAAAGGAGGAGTAGACTAGGATCCAACTAGGTAACTTCACCCGGAATAAGCAGGATGTTACCAGGACTACACCCGGATTATAGAGCACTGTAATGTACTAAAACAGAACACAGTAAGATTACTCCTTAGAAACCCATTAGAAAGTTTTATATCTCCATCGAGAACTCAGAGAACCACAGTTACACACTGTAACACTGTAACTGTAACTATTCATAAAACTAAAATTTGACATTAGACGACAATAAAAGTGTAAAGCAGTTTGTGGACTGTTTGTAATTTAGGATTAGAGCAAATTAAAGACATAAGTGCATTGCTAAAAGTGTTCATTTTAAATACATAAATAAACTAAACTACAGATGTAGTCAAGTTGAATGAGACTTTCTTTTTAATGTGTTGGTGGACCTGGTCTGGTCTCAGGTATCGTCCTGTGGAGATACTGGAGCTGTCTTAGTTATGAAGAGTGTTATTGATGAAATACTGAAATATGGTGATGCTGTTCACTAGGCACAGTTCAACTCATGAGGAATTCAAAATGAAAAGATGAAATTAAACTGAAGAGAAAGAACTACTGTAATCCAGGACTACACTTACAAGGACTACACCAAGGACTAAACCAAGAACTATACCAAGGACTAAACCAAGAACTATACCAAGGACTAAACCAAGGACTATACCAAGGACTAAACCAAGGACTAAACCAAGGACTAAACCAAGGACTATACCAAGGACTATACCAAGGACTATACCAAGCACTAAACCAAGGACTAAACCAAGGACTAAACCAAGGACTAAACCAAGGACTATACCAAGGACTATACCAAGGACTATACCAAGGACTAAACCAAGGACTAAACCAAGGACTAAACCAAGGACTAAACCAAGAACTATACCAAGGACTAAACCAAGGACTAAACCAAGGACTAAACCAAGGACTAAACCAAGGACTATACCAAGGACTAAACCAAGGACTATACCAAGGACTAAACCAAGGACTATACCAAGGACTATACCAAGCACTAAACCAAGGACTAAACCAAGGACTAAACCAAGGACTACACCAAGGACTAAACCAAGGACTAAACCATGTCTACTAAAAATAGGACTAAAATAGGACTAATCTGGAAATTAACTAAATTAAAAGTAACCTAGAACTAAACCAGGACTAAATAATCTAGGACCAAAATGTGACTAATCTCGGACTGAAGCAGGACTGAAGCAGGACTGAAGCTGGACTGAATCCAGACTGAAGCAGGACTAGAGCAGGACTGAAGCAGGACTAGAGCAGAACTAGAGCAGGACTGAAGCAGGACTTAAGCAGGACTAGAGCAGGACTAGAGCAGGACTGAAGCAGGACTAGAGCAGGACTGAAGCAGGACTGAAGCAGGACTAGAGCAGGACTGAAGCAGGACTAGAGCAGAACTAGAGCAGGACTGAAGCAGGACTAGAGCAGGACTAGAGCAGGACTGAAGCAGGACTAGAGCAGGACTAGAGCAGGACTGAAGCAGGACTAGAGCAGGACTAGAGCAGGACTGAAGCAGGACTAGAGCAGGACTAGAGCAGGACTAGAGCAGGGTCTGAAGTTGAGCTGTGTCTGGTTGGGGCGTGGACGAGTGGTTTGCATGTGAATTGCACTGGGTCGTGATGTTAAATTGTGTTGTACATTTCTGATGAAATACTGTTTGTTTTTATATTAAAGTTTTTCTTTTCTCATGTTTCCAGTTTCGTCACCTCGAAGATTCAGAGCCAAAGTTTTGGGTCCCACCAAAGTCCACGTCTACTGGAAGGAACCTAAAGGAGAGTTTGACTCATACAGGGTCACCTACAACACAGGTGAGAGACTAGGCTTAGACCTGGTTTGGTCCTGGTAGAGACTTGTCTTAGACCTGGTTTAGTCCTGATTTAGACCAGTGAAAAAGTTCAAATGATCCCATGAACACCTGAAGGCCATCACACACAGGAGAATTTGTCTGATTTATGTTCCCCGAGTTCAGGAAGGCGAGACCCGACTTTGTGTCTTTGTGTGATTTTGAAGCTGCTGCACTCCTCATGTGTGTGTGTGTGTGTGTGTCGTGTCTGTGTGTATGTGTGTGTGTGCGTGTGTGTGTGTGTGTGTGTGTGTGGTGTCAGTGTCAGATCATAACCACTAAACATCAGTAACACTACAGTAACAGCCGATAAAACAGAGCGTCAGGGGCAGAGGAGTGACGGACACAGAGACAAACTCAGGAAACAGTGAAAATAATATTCAGACTTTATTCCTCACCTCTGATAAAGTGGTGAATATCCAGAGAATCCTACATAAATGACACCCAGTCCAAAAACAGAGCTGTTAATCCAGTTTGAAGTGTTTTTAAAGTCACAAAGCAAGAGTAGATCCACACGTGTCTGTTCCATGTAGCTTGTGGATCAGGGTGAAGTTGCAGATTAGCGATACTGACTCTACTTCCTGTGTATTTTATCCTTGTAGCCTGTGGTCCACAGACAGATCCCGCTGCAGTCTTTGTCACTGGACATTTAAAATTTCATAAGATTCTCCTTGTATCTGTCGTGTGCGCCTTTTGTCGCACGTTTAAAAATCGTTTAAGACCGGAAAATCTTGTAGTGTATAGCAGCCTTTATAGAACAGTGGCATTATGTTTGGCCATGTGGCCATACCTCCATGTCAAAGCCTGAGCTCTTCAGATCTCAGAAGCTCCGAAGCAGGGACGGTGCTGGGTAGTACTTGGTTGGGAGACCACTGGGAATTCCAGGTGCCACAGGGGGGCATCAGTGACAAAACTGTTGGTGTGTCCTTAGGCAAGACACATCACGCATTGCCTAGTATGAAAGTGGTGTGTGTGAATGTTGGTGGTGATCGGAGGGGCCGATGTTGCAGATTGGAGCCTCACTTCAGTCAGTCTGCCCCAGGGCAGCTGTGGTACAATAGTAGTTTACACCACTGAGTGTGGAGTGAATGAAGAATGAACTGTGAAGCACTTTGGGTATCATGAAAGGAGCTGTATAAATGCAATGATTAAAATGTTTGATTTAAACCTTCTTTAGACCGGGGTTAGACTAGATTTTGAACTAGTTTGGACCTGGTTTAGTCCTGGTTAGACCTGGTGGAGGGCAGGTTCAGTCCTGTGTTGGTTATATTAATCTAAGTTATGGTTTTGCATGTTCTCCCTGTGTCTGTATGTATTTCCTGTGCTTTTCCCATCAGCCTAGAACATGCACATAATCCTCCATCTTGGACCACTGCTCCTGACGTGTTTAAAGCTCCTAAAATTGAGTCACGTGAGCTTTATGTGAGCCATGTTACAATGCTATTCCCTCCTCAAAAACACACCTGGACTTTTGTTTTGTTTCACTCACACATGTTTGAGAAACTCTTTATTACTAGTCTGTCTACATCTCCAAAGCTCAAAATGCTCTGTTCCACCTTGTGATGTCATAAAGCACTAGTTTTCACCTTAACAGATAACTTTACCTTTAGTTCAGATGAGACTGGCAATTGCAGGGCTGAAATGAACCAAATGATTCTTGTGAAGATGTGTGGAGTTTAAAAACACAACGTGACATCACAAGGTGGAATGAGGTGGAGTGTTTCCTGTTTGAGAGCCTCAGCCTCTAAATACGCAGGGTTTGTGTGTTATGTTTGTGATAAGTTGTGAAGTTTGTGAACATTCTTACATAGATCATAAAATAGTGTAATAGACACAGAATCAAAGTCCGGACTTTCTTGTTGTACATTTTCAGTCAACCAAGTCATGTTGAAATTCCCACTGACTTTACATTCATCACTTCCACTCATGCATGTGTGAGTGTGTGTGAGAGTGTGTGTATGTGTGTGTGCTTGGTGTATTTATGTGTGTATGTTTTAGGGATAGGCATTCGATCGTCGGGAGAATTAATGATCAATATAATATAATATAATAATCATTAACATTTTATATTAAAATGAATAATAATGATCATTATTATTACTATTACTGATCTGCATAAATAAACTCAACTCTACAACATATAAACTATAACCACTATAGCACCGCATCAGTGTGAGATCAGAATGTGTTTAATGCAGCTTTGGCACATTTGTTTACATCAAACAGAAACAAAACTTAAAACTGCATGGCTCGTTTGCATAAACTGTATACGCTGAAAAAAGCAGCTCTTTCTTTGCGTTGGAGGTAATGTTTTCAGAGATCATACAAGTGCAGGACATACGTGTACAGGTCATATGTGTGCAGATTGTATGTGTGCAGATTGTACGTGTGCAGATTGTACGTGTGCAAGTTCAGTGCAGCCCTTTATTTAATAGTCATTTCATTTCACTTTATTTATTTTGGCCACTGTTGTGATGACTGAAAAGTGTTTGTCTGTTGGACCCATGTGCACTCGACTGTCACAGTAACCGGGATACTGTGTATACATGCACCAGGACCAAACCGGGGTACTCCAAAAACCTGATCATACCCGGGACACTGATGTGCAGGTAAACGCACTCTGAGGGATATAGTGATCTCCAAGGAGCCAGAGCCGAGACGTGGGAGTGTGCTCCAGTGTTTGTGCTGTGAAACGCAGCCTCGACTCCTTATGCTACGCACAGACACCTACATTCAGTTTGAAATTCTCAACGATCATTTATCAATTAGTCGACTAGTCATGTCCATCCCTAGTGTGTATACGTGTGTGTGTGTATGTGTGTGTATGAATCTATGTCTGTGTGCATGGGAGTTAGGATGCATGCATGTGTGTGTGTGTATGTATGTGTGTGTATGTATGCATGTTTGTGTATGTATGCATGTGTGTGTGTATGCATGTGTGTATGTGTATGTGTGTATGCATGTGTGTATGTGTATATATGCATGTGTGTATGTATGCATGTGTGTGTATGTATGCATGTGTATGCATGTGTATGCATGTGTGTATGTATGCATGTGTGTATGTGTATGTATGTATGCATGTGTGTATGTATGCATGTGTGTATGTGTGTGTATGTATGTATGTATGTGTATGTATGCATGTGTGTGTATGTATGCGTGTGTGTGTGTATGTATGCGTGTGTGTGTGTGTGTGTATGTATGCATGTGTGTGTATGTATGCATGTGTGTGTGTGTGTGTGTGTGTGTGCGTGTGTATGCATGTGTGTGTAATGTGTTTCATAAACCCTGCGTCTGAACAGGTCTGACATTTACGGCTCCTTCAGCTGTTCGGCTCGCACATGCCCAGACATGCTCACCGCCGCGGGCCCCAAGTCCTGCTGCTCTCTCAGTGCAGGGACTACTCTAAAATATTACAGAAATATCACAGAACCGTCACCGCAGGACACGAGATCTAGAAAAGACTTCAAACTGCAGAAGGAAGTGTTTAATCTCCACAAATCTCTCCTCATGTCTCTATCGTTTAATAAGAGGAGTCGGGACTTGTACCAAAGACAGTTCAGGGAGAACGGACTGCAACTGATCGAAACCTTCACTGAAAATGGAATAAAATGTGGATTAGAAATAACATTATTATCTTGAATTATTTTTGCTTGTATAAAGTTAGTCATGATACTAAAATTTCAAACTCTACTATGGTATGAAATCATGAATGTGACTTACAACATGAAATATGAAACATTAGTACTTTCTTTTCTTTTCCCATGTGGCCTTAAATCTGTGTAATCCCTCAGTGGTCCAGGTTGGTTCCATTTTGGGCCAGGAAAGGTTCTGCTTTGTCCTGTCAATGGAACTTTTTTCGTATCAATACCTGCTCAAATGAGTATCTAGTTATGATACTAGTTTAAGTATTGATTTGTATCTGATTTTCAATACTTTTGACAGCCCTCTCCAAAGAATCATTTAGATTTTGGAATGAGCTTTTTGAAATTGAATTGCTCAGTTCATAAAGAGATTTAAATGGAAACAAAGAAAAACAAAGCCAAAGTCCATTCTCTGTCACACACTGAGCACACTTGGGTTTAGTACCAACTGGTTTTAGGCTTTGTTTACATGGAAACGGTCTGAAGCCAAAACGCAAAAGTGCGGTTTTGTTCTCACTCTTATTCTGAGTTTACACAAGTGTTTGGGGAATCCTGCTGCACATGGAGAAAAACTTGCAGTTTGCAGATTTAGTTTGCACGCCCAGAGCGTAGGGGACAGCACCACCAAGACCAAATGCTTGAGTATAACTCTTCTGCTTCTCTAATTCCTCTTCTCCAGCACGTCAGTTCAGAACAACACAGCAACGCATAATAACACCACCAATTTCATGTGGACGGCAAGGAGGTTGAGCTGTTCCTTAGCCTCATGTTAAATTATAAAACCAACAAGGCACCTGAAAATGCTCTGCCATATTTGTTTTGTTTCTGAACTGACTCATGCTCATGACGTCATCTCTACGCCATGGCCACAAAAACACACTTTTCCGTTTTCAACTGTTTACGCGGTGATGACAGGGTGGTCTACGACAGGGTCTAAACGATACGGACATCCGGAGAAATGTTTTATGTTTTCCACCCATTACCGTTGTCGTGTAAACAGCCCCTTAATCGTAGTATCCGGCAACCCAAAGTGAGGAGCATCATCTCCTTTCTGATTGTGATTTGTGGACTTTTCCATTCAATCCTTCTATGCTTCCATTGTAGGGAGTATTATACCTCTGAAGATGTAGCCCAAGAGTTAAGAAAATGTGTTGGTGTAGTTAACATGTTGCAAACATAACTTAAATGTGACACCTAGAGCCTTATCTCAATGTACACCACGAAATAAAACAATACAAAATATGTTTTAGGCCTGTTTATAACTACAGATGCTAACTCATTACCATGGCAACCACAGCTACATGATAACGTCTCTCTCCAAACCCAACTATCAGCAGTAACCATATAAAGGCTGAGCTGGTGGTGTGGGTCACATTGTTGCATTTTCTTTCTCAAACGTAATTGTGTATCCTGTTGTTTCCTCAGGTGGAGCAGAGACAGAGGTCATAGTGCCTAAACAGGACCCTAAAGTGGTCATCGAACACTTCGATTCATCTAAAGAATATAACTTTAACATCTACACCGTGAGAGGAGGCGAGGAGAGCAAGCCCCTGCAGGCCAAACTCGAAGGTACAACTCTCAAACAGTGTATTTGAAGTCACGTTAATCAGGCACTAACCTGCACACATTCAGAATAACACATGCAGTAAACAGTGTTGGATACAAATATGTTTTACTACTGTGTCCAGAAAGGGGTCATAGCTCATACACCGCAAGCCCAAAAGCCAGGGCATCTGGAGGTCCTCCCTTGGGAACATTTGAATCCAATACTTGATCTATATGACCTATACTAGTAGATCAGAAGTATATGCAGTATACTGCACAGCCCCAGTGAGTACAGACAGCAGCTGCACACTGTTACGGTCCCAATCGCCTCAGACTTTACCCCAGCAGCACAATACTGTCAGGGAACGACACTCTCAGCAGGAGTGAGGCAACACGGGCCCATGGGCAAAATGACTTCAAGTGAAAAGTTGATGTATTTTCAAATTGTAATGAAGACATTCTTCAAATATGAGTGCACTGTCCTTGTTTAACCCTCAGGAGTTTCTTTTAAAAACTCACGTTCAGAACCCCACTCTCAAAAACTCTCAGAAACAGTTGTCAAAATTGTTCCAAGTGATCTAATGCACTGGCATTTTTTTTTTTTTTTGGAACAACAAACTTCAACAAGAATTAGGACTTTCCACAAAATGTGCATTACCTGAATTGAAATAGTGGGCTGATGAAAAAGAAAAAGGATTTAAAAAATAGCTAAAAGGACAAAAAAGTCCATATGAACCCGGGAGCGTTAAATAATAAATAAAAGTCAAACTGAAGAGCTGCATATAATATCAATTTTAGTGTTTGACTTGTGTCAGTACAATATTCACAAGGATCTGAAGTTTAGTCCTCCTGTGTGTTAGGTCCGCATGAGGCTATTCTGTGTGTTCTTCTACTATATTAAAGTCAAAACATGATTAAGAATGTGAAATGTAACCGTGTTTCTTTCCTTCAGCTCAGTCTGCTGTGGCGCCTCAGAGCAGCTCCACTGTCGCTGCCACTCGAGAGAACAACGCCATCTCAGAAGGTAAGAAGTGACTGAAAATACCTGATGTTTAATGCACAGATATTTACAGATACAGATGTGGTTATTTGTTTCATACAGATGTGTGCACGTGTTTGACCTGTGTCTGTGTTTAAATAAAGTGTGAAACATGAGCTTACTGTTCTTGGATCTGTCATATTGATCAGAACTACTGATCACTGACTACTGGGAAACAGAAACTTAAGACCTATGGATACAGTTAAAGGTGCACTGTGTAACTTTTTGGTTGAGGGTCAGTCACCAGCTCATCTCCATGGAGATGTTATTGCTTTGCCTGGAATTCTCAACAGTTTTTGTTTTCAATGTCAGATGTTTTAAAGTGCATATGAGAGTTTGGATGCTCATTTGACTCAAACACATTTCAGATCATTATATTACAGAATATTACAGAATAAAGTATCATTATTTTTCAAAGTTTGTGATTTGTTTCAAATTTCCATAACTGTTACCTAACAACCACGCTGTACACTGGACCTAACTCTAACAGAGACCACACCTGACAGGGACGCCATGTTGGCAGTGGGGGATTATGGGTAATGAATGACAATGAAAGTCACTACTGGAGTTTTTTGTCATTAAATGAAATCATAGACAATGATTTATCTTAAAACTATCAGATTAAACATGAGTGACAGTCGCCTGCACAGGTGTGATTTTAAAGACAATAGATGGTGTAGATTTTGCTTTAATTCTGCAATATCTGAACATGTGGTTTATTTGGAGATGTTTGTAAAAAAACATATTTTATTCTAAAGCCCTGTACATATAATATTTACTGATCCTGACAGTTTAAATGAGGTGAAATGGATAAAATAGTGAAAATACAATGTGCTCTGACTAATGCACAGCTAAATCTCTCATGTCAGTGTCATAAACACAAAAATCAATGATTTAACTTTAGTTTGTGCTTTGATTTTCTACAAGCCACCTTTCTAAGCTGTCATTAACGTTAAACATATGAAGAGTGTTAAACAGAAGTATTCGGGATGTTTCTCTTCAGTCTGCCTCATGAATCGACTATTTAACGCTACTGGACAAAACACAAACTAAGAGTTTGTGAATCATTTTGAGACTGTGGTCTAATCATACAAATGAAACTGAATAAAGAAAATATATCATTGTAAAAATACATTCACAGCTTAATTAATGTCCACTTTGATTAACGTTTGGTTCTAGTCCGTTTAGCTGCACAAATCCACTTCTCCGTCAGTCTGGAGTTTGTAAATCCAGTAAAAGGTTCAGATTTTATTCTGTTTTTGATCATGTGTTCATCCTGGTGCAACAATAATCCACAGTCTCTCAAAGTCCATAAAGTTTGTTCACTGTGTTCATCTTCTTGACCTGTTGGTATCAGCTCTCTATTGGAAATTAGTTTAATGCCATACTGTGGAACATTCAAGCACACCAGTTACATCTCCATGGAGACAAGCAGTAAAGTTACACATTAAAACAATATTTATAGGACACATATGATGCATACTTTTATTAATGACACAACAAAACAGACAAAATGTGAATGGAGTATTTTTAGACTACTTTAGATTAGACTTTAGGGGGTTAATGAAACAAGTATGAATGAAAGAAACCAACAAACAGGACCGAGATGTGCTTTGAGGGACCACAATAGAACATGGACAATGGTACATTTTGCAAGTGTTCTTTTCTCTTATGACAAGTGAAAAAAAAAAGTATAATGTAGTTTCTTTTAAAGTTTTGACAGTTATTGGTTTGTTTGAATGTACTGATTTCAAAGTGTAAATTCGACAATACTGTTCAGATAACGTCATCATGTGTTTGTCAGTATCACATTTGTTTTACATCACTGGACATTTTCCTTTTTTTGGTTTTCTGTTGTTTTCCTGTAGCTTTACTGTCATTTTTGCTGCAGCTTTCCTGTAGTTTTCCATTAGGGTTAGGGTTTTCCTGTAGGTTTTGGTGGAGCTTTCCTGACATTTTTCTATGATTTTCCTGTTGTTTTTCTGTAATTTTCCTGTAGTTTTCCTGTAGCTTTCATGTAGTTTTTGTTGTAGCTTTCCTGTCATTGTCCTGTAGTTTTTATTTAATTTTCCTGTAGTTTTCCTGTCATTTTGCTGTAGCTTTCCTGTTGTTTTCCTGTGGTTTTCCTGCTGTTTTCCTGTAGTTTTCCTGTTGTTTTCCTGTAGTTTTCCTGTAGTTTTCTTGCTGTTTCCTGTTGTTCTCCTGTTGTTTTCCTGCTGTTTTCTTGTAGTTTTCCTGCTGTTTTCTTGTAGTTTCACTGCTGTTTTCCTGTAGTTTTCCTGCTGTTTTCCTGTTGTCCTCCTGTTGTTTTCCTGTTGTTCTCCTGTTGTTTTCTTGTAGTTTTCCTGCTGTTTTCCTGTAGTTTTCCTGCTGTTTTCCTGTAGTTTTCCTGTTGTTCTCCTGTAGTTTTCTTGTTGTTTTCCTGTAGTTATCCTTCTGTTTTCCTGTAGTTTCCCTGCTGTTTTCCTGTTGTTCTCCTGTAGTTTTCCTGCTGTTTTCCTGTAGTTTTCTAGTAGTTTTCCTGCTGTTTTCCTGTACTTATACTGCTGTTTTCCTGTAGTTATCCTGCTGTTTTCCTCTTGTTTCCTGCTGTTTTCCTGTAGTTTTCCTGCTGTTTTCCTGTAGTTTTCCTGCTGTTTTCCTGATGTTCTCCTGTTGTTTTCCTGCTGTTTTCCTGTTGTTCTCCTGTAGTTTTCCTGCTGTTTTCCTGCTGTTCTCCTGTAGTTTTCCTGCAGTTTTCCTGTAGTTTTGGCACAGGTTCCTCTCTGCACTCCCATCACTCTCTGCCCTGGGGTCTCAGGTCTTAATCACAGTCACAGTGAAAATGGCAGACGCAGCGTCGCCATAAAACTCAGATTATAATTATGTCACAGGAACCGTCAAATTATGACCTCAGGCCGTCACTGCCGCTTACATCTGATACCTGAGAGTGTGTGAGTGTGTGTGAGAGTGAGTGTGTGGAGGGCATGAGGAGGGGGTATAAGGAGGGGGTATAGAGGACGGGGCATAGAGGAGAGGGTATAGAGGACGGGGCATAGAGGAGGGGGTATAAGGAGGGGGCATAGAGGAGGGGGCATAGAGGAGGGGGTATAAGGAGGAGGCATAAGGAGGGGGCATAGAGGAGGGGGCATAGAGGAGGGGGTATAGAGGACAGGGCATAGAGGAGGGGGTATAAGGAGGGGGCATAGAGGAGGGGGTATAGAGGATGGGGTATAAGGAGGAGGCATAAGGAGGGGGCATAGAGGACGGGGCATAGAGGAGGGGGTATAAGGAGGGGGCATAGAGGAGGGGGCATAGATGAGGGGGAATAAGGAGGAGGCATAAGGAGGGGGCATAGAGGAGGGGCAATAGAGGACAGGGCATAGAGGAGGGGGTATAAGGAGGGGGCATAGAGGAGGGGGCATAGAGGACTGCGCAAAGAGGAGGGTGTATAAGGAGGGGGCATAAGGAGGGGGTATAGAGGAGGGGACGTAAGGAGGGGTATAAGGGGGGTATAGAGGAGGGGGTTTAAGGAGGGGGCATAGAGGAGGGGGCATAGAGGACAGGGCATAGAGGAGGGGGTATAAGGAGGGGGTATAGAGGATGGGGCATAGATGAGGGGGTATAGAGGAGGGGGTATAAGGAGGGGGCATAAGGAGGGGGTATGGAGGAGGGGACGTAAGGAGGGGGTATAAGGGGGGTATAGAGGAGGGGGTGTAAGGAGGGGGTATAAAGGAGGGGGCATAGAGGAGGCGGCGTAAGGAGGGTGTATAGAGGAGGGGGCATAGAGGAGGGGGTAGAGAGGAGGGAGCATAAGGACGGGGTATAAGGAGGAGAAAATAGAAAAGTGTTGTAAAAGCATGACCATCATTCTCAAATCTTGACAGACCTTTTCGGTCTCAAAGTCACAAATCTCATCTCTGACCTGACCATCTCAATTAGTGACATTCTTTCTGATAACTCTAAACCATGACACTAGAACATCAGTGATATGTGTGATAGAGCTGCATTTCAGTTAATATCAGTTCATTATTATTTCAAAAATTGTACATTAACTCGTGTGTGTGCTCACTGCGCATGAATGTGTTTGTTTGAGTGCAAATGTAATAGTAAAGAACAGACATTTTTGTGAATAGGCCATGTTTGTTTTGACGTCAAATTTTCCTCTCAGACGTGGATTAAACCATTATCACATGAGACAGTATGACACTTACTCTGCACAAGAGACAGAAAAACAGGACAGATGAGCGGAGGGAGAGGGGGGAGAGAGAGTTAGAAGAGGGACAGCCAAACCCTGATATGACCCCAGCTCACCGGGTTAAAGAAGTTGTGGCCCCTCAGCACCACAGGATGGACAGCTCTGCTCAGGCACTGGATGGAGGAGGAGGAGGTGCTCAGCTGCTCTAAATCTTTTACAGGGAGAGACAGAGGGTTCTGAGCCACTGTCCTGGAGCAAGAGGAAGCAGCAGCACAGGGACAAAGACTCTTCTGTTTGACTTTCATGTTTTGGGTCGTGTAAGCCCTAGACAAAAGTGGGTGGGCTGAGGTCCTCCTGTGTATCCCCTGTGTTTGTTTGTTGCTGTTCGTGTAACCTTTGGTTATGTTCTTATAGTGCAGACGAGCAGAGAGAATTTTATACAGTAGGGTTGTCAAAAGTATTGAAATTAGGTACTTATCGATACAAAATCTTATATCAACACTAGATACTCATTTGACCAAGTATCAATACTCAAAAAGGCCCCTTGACAGGACAGAAATGAACCTTTCCTGAATGTCTTTAGAATGATGTTGAGCTGTATCAGAACAAGTATCAGAGCACATAAATAATAATAATAATAATAATAATAATAATAATAATAATAATAATAATAATATATTTATTTATTTATTTATAAAGCACTTTTAAAAACAAGGTTTACAAAGTGGCCATACCGGCTTGTCAAAGCCTGATCCCGTCAGATCTCAGAAGCTCAGCAGTGCCGGGCCTGGTTAGTACTTGGATGGGAGACCACTGGGAATTCCAGGTGCCACAGGGGGGCGCCAGTCACAAAAACTGTCATTGTGTCATTAGGCAAGACACTTCACCCACATTGCCTAGTATGAAAGTGATGTGTGCATGGCAGGACTCCCTTGAAAAAGAAATTAGTAATCTCAATGGGAAAAAAGTGCTGTACAAGCAGCAATGAACAATATAAAACACATAAAAATAGCACATAAACCAAAGAAAACAGTCAATGATCCAACAAATCAGATTAGTTCTAATAAATAAATAAATAAATAAAAGAGATAAAATGAAAATAAATCGGGAACAAAAAGAACTAAGACCAGTTAAAGGAAGGCCAACCGATAAAAATGGGTTTTAAGAAGTGATTTAAAAGATGATACTGATGGTGCAGCCTTATCTCCTCAGGCAGGTCATTCCAAAGCCGAGGCGCCCGGACTGAAAAGGCTCGATCACCTTGGGAGCCTGGACTTCGGAATAGCTAACGGGACCTGCCTGAGGATCTAAGGCTGCGGCTCGTACAGAGTTAAAAGTTCTGAAATGTAACTTGGTGCAAGACCTAAATGAGATTTAAAAGTGATAAGTAAAATCTTAAAATCAATTCTAAAACACACAGGAGCCAGTGAAGGGAAGCTAAAACAGGGGTAATGTGTTGACATATGTTAAAACCGGTGAGGAGCCGAGCTGCTGCATTCTGAACCAGCTGGAGGCGGGAGATGGATTTGGAGTCGAGACCGGAGAGGAGAGAGTTGCAATAGTCTAGACGGGAGAAGATGAGTGCATGGATGACTTTTTCAAGATTGGGACGGGAAAGGATAGTCTTGATTTTACTAATTGTGTGGAGGTGGAGGAAACAGGATTGGGTGACTTTCTTGATGTGAAGGTGGAAGTTGAGGTGAGAGTCAAAGATGACGCCGAGGTTTCTGGCACCGGGGGTGATGTTGGGAGCAAGAGGGCAGAGATTATTGCTGATATGGGAGGTGGATTGGGGGGGGGGGGGAGTTGATTAGAATAATTTCAGATTTGGAGCTGTTGAGTTGTAGGAAGTTCTGTGCCATCCAGCTGTTCACATCACTGAAGCAGTTTAACACAGCAGCCAGGCTCCCGGGGTCGTTTGGTCTCAGCGGGAGGTAGATCTGTGTGTCATCAGCATAACAGTGGAAGGACACGTTATGACGGGCTATAACGTGTCCTAGATGGAGCATATAAATAGAAAATAAAATAGGACCTAAAATAGAACCTTGCGGCACACCACAGGCAATGGGGGCAGAGGAGGAGGTAAAACTGCCTATAGTGACCACAAAGGTTCTGTTTAAAAGGAGTAAAACCAGTCAGGTGCAGTGTCTCGGATGCCAACCCAGTTTTTGAGGCGGTTTATTAAAATTGCATGGCCAACGGTATCAAAAGCGGCACTTAAAACTAAAAGAATTAAAATCGAGCACTCTCCTCTGTCCGTGGCTAAAAGAAGATTGTTTGAGACTTTCTGGAGGGCTGTTTCAGTGCTGTGTGATGCTTTAAAACCTGATTGAAATCTAAAAGCTGGTTAGAAACAACTTTCTCTTAAAACTTTAGATAAAAATGGAAGCTTTGAAATTGGTCTAAAATTGTTAAAATCAGAGGTGCTTAAATGAGGTTTCTTTAAAAGTGGCTGGACCACAACGTGTTTAAAATGGGATGGGACAAGACCTTTCGACAGAGACTGGTTGACAATAGATAAAATACTGGGTATAGTATCTGTTCTATTCCTGAGTATCAAAGTCAAGTTGAAACACTACTTTACAGAGTGGACATGAGCTGACTTCTCATTCTGCTGTGAAGTCCTCTGTCATGGTTCCTTTTTCTCAAACTGAAGCCAAAACCGTGCAGTTTAACAATCTTTGGCTAAAGTCATTGTCTAAAATAAACTACAATAAAGTGCAGTGGACTCACAGTAAAGGCTCATGTGGGCTCCAACAGTTGATTCACTCTTTGAGTCTGTCCACAAACTGCAGCGAGCACCACGTGCGACAGAAAATTATAATTAAGAGGTATTCTGGATTATAGAGAAACTAAGATAGCAGCAGAGTGGTTAGCCTGTCTCCTCCTCTCAGTGAGAAGGTTGTGGGTTAGACTCCTGATTATCTGAGTGGTTGTGATGTCCTTAACGTGAACTGTTAGAATCACATCAAAATTGTTAAAAATACTCAGTCTTTTGCATTTCTTTTATGCTGCTTCATAGAAATGAGGAAGTTGTCCTCATGTGGAGGAGGAGGTTGTGGGTTAGACTCCTGCTCTCTGAGTGGTGTGTACATGTTGCAGCTCCTGGGTCCCTGCCCGCACATGCTCAGAATACCTCTACCCTGCTGCAGCTGCAGAAGTAACTCACAGTCACCCTCACAGAGTTAAACCTGGGACTGTGTTTGGATGGGCTGAACGAAATGGGAAAATGTCTGTTTGTGATTTTTCACATTGTGATTGTGATTAGATTTGTGATTTCACTTTTAAAGTTAAAATATTAACAGACAAACTAATCCAACATTTCAGAACATGTTTGCACAGATCTAAACTACAGAGATAACAGTGTTTATGCACATTAACACAGATGTTGTTTGTAGAGGAAATGATCCTGCTGCAGTAGTGATCTGGATCAGATTGTGGTTAGTCTTGTAGACCTACTGCTTGCACTGGTCTAAACCAGGACTATTTCAGGTCTAAATCTGATCTAAACCAGAACTACTTTGAGACTGAATTATAAATTGTCCAGGTCAGATCCAAATAAGGACTAAACCAGAACTAAGCCAAGAACCAAGACTAAACCTCAGGGGCTAAACTCGGACTGAAGCAGGACTAAACCAGAGCTACACCAGGACTAAATCAGGACTGAATCAGGGCTGAACTGGGACTAAACCAGGACTAGATCAGAACTAAACCTGGATTAGTTCACACATCACTTTGTCACCATTGTGGCTTCTGCTCTACAGTTGGGTGATCAGTAGAGGTCAGACTCCACAGACCAGCAGCCTCTCCTCCTTCAGTCTGTCCCAGAGCCGCTGTGGCTCCAGACGTGTTAACCACCATGTGTGGAGTGAGTGAAAAGTGAGGCCTGCAGCATGATGATGACCTGTGTGTGTTCTGTGTCATGGCTCCTCTGAACACAGCTCCGCCTCCTTTATGTCTGTGTCGTCAATCTGTCATCGCCCAGGTCCTCCTCAAACAATGTAAAACACCTGAGAAACATCTGAGAACATCTAAAGGGGCTGCTCCACCTGACAGACAGGAACTGAGACGGGTCTGACTGATGGAAGGCCTGTGTCTACATTTGAACTGACAGAAAAACACAATGTACCTTTAACGTGGCCATGTTACGCTCTTCTCTGATCTGTGTTCTTATGTAGTTTCTTCATCACAAACACACATGGAGTTGTGTTAAGGTAACAAACAGAAACTGTAACAAGTAGGTGTGTTTGTTTCAGAGTAGTTTCAATGCAGTTAGCTCAACACACATGGAGTTGTGTTAAGGTAACAAACAGAAACTGTAACAAGTAGGTGTGTTTGTTTCAGAGTAGTTTCAATGTAGTTAGCTCTTTCCTTCAGGCAGATATAAGACAGTGTCCACCAGCATCTGACCAGAACTGAAGAAGCTACGAAATGTTTTGACCTGAATAAACATTTGTCCAGTTGACAAATTGAATTTCTCCTTTGTCATGGATTCTACCTGGACAACTGAGGGACTCTACACACAATGTGCATACAAGTGTTTCCTCTGGAACATCTTCTGACATATTTGGTGTAGAAAGCCTATTGCATTGGTGTAAAAAGTCTATAACATTTCAGAGCAGCTAGCATAGATGATTCAATGCAGGGTCATCATGGATACAGGAATCACACAGTCCAATAATACTTAACCTGTGACCTGCACAGGATGCACTTCTTAGTTGGTTAAAATCTCAAAATGTTAAGTTAAAAATGCAACATAGAAATGTGAAAAGTTGCTCAATAAATGTAAAAAAAATAAAGCACAGTGGCCCAGCTGGTCAGCCACAAGAGCAGCCAACCACTACCAGTGATGAAACAATGTCTGCTGTGGGTTTTGGGTCATATTGGTCTGATAGTTCATAGTTTAGAGAGTTTTGCCCACCCTGTGCCTCCTTTAGTCACCCAGTCCATTCACTGTATTTGTCTTTAGTCAACTTTCTCTCCATAGTCATATTTTCTGCAGCAGATAAACACTGAGTCAGAGCTTTAAGTGCAGCTGTGACTCACATAAAGCCTCTGTAGCCTCGTCTGCATCTCACATGTTTGAACGGAGACCAAATGACCGGGTCTGAACCAACAGTGAACGTGCCTCTTTGACATGTGGCTTCTTTATAGACTGTATACAGAAGTGCACGTGTGACTCCTTTATAGACTACCATTCAAAAGTTTGGGGTCACCCAGACAATTTTGTGTTTTCCATGAAAAGTCACACTTTTATTTACCACCATGAGTTGTAAATTGAATAAACTATAGTCAAGACATTGACAAGGTTAGAAATAATGATTTGTATTTGAAATTATATTTTTTTCCGTCAAACTTTGATTTCGTCAAAGAATCCTCCATTTGCAGCAATTGCAGCCTTGCAGACCTTTGGTATTCTAGCTGTTAATTTGTTGAAGAATCGGGAGAAATTTCACCTCACGCTTCTAGAAGCTTCTCCCACAAGTTGGATTGTCTGGATGGGCACTTCAGACGGTCAAGCTGCTCCCACAACAGCTCAGTGGGGTCTGTCCATAACACTTCTTTCCAACCTTCCTCTCTCCAATGTCTGTGTTCTTTTGCCCATATTAATATTTTTCTTTTATTGGTCAGTCTCAGATGTGGCTTTTCCTTTGCCACTCTGTCCTGAAGCTGCATCCCAGAGTCGCCTCTTCACTGTAGATGTTGACACTGGCCTTTTGGTACTATTTAATGAAGCTGCCAGTTGAGGACCTGTGAGGCATCTATTTCTTAAACTATTTCAATTCAATTTATTTTTGTAGCGCCCAAAATCGCAACAACAGTAGCCTCTAAGGGCGTTCCAAGATTTGGATGAGCAAAACATACACACAGACATATCAAATCAGGAATAAACAACATTCATGTAAGGCAGCAAATGAAACATTGTCCAGTCATCCCCTGTCCTTAGACTCTCCTTCTCAGCAAGGAAAAACTCCAAAAAACCCAGGGTCCTGGGAAAAAGAAGAAACCTCGGGGAGAACTACAGTGAAGGAGAGATCCACTCCCATGGATGGATAGGCTATAGATGTCCAGGCCCGTGGGCCAGTTCGGTATGGCCACATCTACCCAGGTGGGGAAGGAGCTGGGCGAGGAGGGAAGGCCGGGCGAGGAGGAGGAGACCGAGCGAGGGGGAGGAGCCGGGCGAGGGGGAGGAGCCGGGCGAGGGGGAGGAGCCGGGCGAGGAGGAGGAGAGGGGTCCAGCTGCCATCAGGTGTCTGAAAGAGTTACACTCCACAGGGGGAGTGGGATAGGGGACAACATGTGAATAGCAATGAACGAGCTACAGATGAGAACATAGTAAGTGATGCTGATGAGAAAATAGGAGGAAACAGAGGATAGTGCTCAGGTTGCCACACTTCCCCCAGCTTGTTATCTCCTGCGGCAGCTTATCTTAGTAACATCAATTAAGTAACCTGGTCATAAGCTATTCCGAAGAGGAAGGTTTTAAGCCTGGTCTTAAATAAAGAGACTGTGGGTGCCTGTTTAACATCAACAGGGAGTTGATTCCATAACACAGGAGCTTGGTAACTGAAGGCTCTCCCCTCCACTGTACTTTTAGACACTCTAGGAACCACTAATAATACTGCATTCTGAGAGTGAAGTGCTCTCTCTATTTGGCTGATAGGGGACAATGGCATCCTGAAGATATGATGGGGCCATATTGTTTAAGGCTTTGTATGTCAGGAGGAGAACTTTGAATTGAATTCTAAGCTCGACAGGAAGCCAGTGAAGTGATTTTAACACAGGACTGATGTGATCACATCTTTTAGTTCCTGTTAGGACTCTGGCCGCTGCATTTTGGACCAACTGGAAGCTTCTTAAAGTACCTTTAGCGCAGACGGTGAGCAGAGAATTACAGTAATCTAGTCTGGATGTAACAAATGCATGGATGGTTTTTCAGCATCATTTTTAGGCAAAATATTTCTGATTTTAGTTACGTTTCGCAGGTGAAAATAGGCAGTTTTACAAGCTTGGTTTATATGAGCTGTGAATGAGAGATTTTGGTCAAATACAAAGTTTTTTTTACAGTAGAGCTAGAGGCTATACTCACATTTTCAAGTGAGATTATCTGGTCGGACAGAGAATCTCTCTGACCTTTAGGACCGACAACAATGACCTCTGTTTTTTCAGGGTTTAAGAGCAGGTAATTCAGGGTCATCCAGGTTTTGATGTCCTTCACACAGGCACTGAGCTTATCGATTTGATCGGTCTGATTAGGTTTCATTGATAAGTACAACTGAGTGTCATCAGCATAGCAGTGGAAATTAATGCCATGTTTTCTGATAATGTTACCTAATGGCAATATATACAGAGTAAACAGGATTGGACCAAGCACAGATCCTTGTGGAACACCGCAAGCTACTTTAGAGCAGGGAGAGGTGCACTGGTTTACACTAACAAACTGGTACCTATCTGATAGATAGGATTTAAACCATTTGAGGGCAGTCCCTCTGACACCTATGTCACATTCTAACCTCTGCAATAGAATATTGTGATCAATGGTGTCAAACGCTGCACTGAGGTCCAGTAAGACCAGGACTGAAGCCAGCCCATTATCAGCAGCTAGTAGCAAATCATTTGTCACTTTAAGCAGAGCAGTTTCTGTGCTGTGGTGAGCTCTGAAACCAGACTGAAATTTTTCAAATAAATTATTGTCCTGTAGATGGTGACAAAGCTGTTTCACCACAACTCGTTCCAGAATCTTTGAGAGAAATGGAAGATTCGAGATAGGTCTGTAGTTGGCTAGTTCATCAGGATTTAAGATAGGTTTTTTCAAAAGCGGTTTAATTACAGCATATTTAAAGGACTGAGGAACATAGCCATTTTCTAATGACATATTTATTATGTTATGGATGGAACCTATTATTAGGTGGAGAGCTTCTTTGAGGAGTTTGACTGGAATAGGGTCGAGCAAACAAGTTGATGGTGTGGACGACATGATGACTGAGGTAATCTCCGCCTCATCGACAGGAGTAAATTTGTTATTAGAATTCAAGAAAGTCATCACAACTGAACTTTGAGGGGAGAAGAGACTCAGGGCCAGTGTGCGAGTTTGTCAGCCTGGCTACAGTGCTGAACAGAAATCTGGGGTTGCTTTTGTTTACTTCTATTAGGTTTGAATAGTATCTGGTTTGTGCTTTTCGCAGAGCGGCCTTATAAGAGAGCAGGTAGAGCTTCCATGCCTTCAGAGACTGCTCGGAGCGCGAGTGGCGCCAGAGCTTCTCTGTGCGTCTTACGTGTTGTTTGAGTGATCGCAGTTCTGGAGTATACCAAGGAACCGGGGGTCTTGGTTTAATGCTTTTCTGTTTTAACGGAGCTGCAACATCGAGAGCAGATTTTAAGGTGAGCATTGTCCTATCAACAGACTGATCCATGATAATTGGATTAAAGTTGTTCTCATTGTCACATGGTATATCATTTAATACTGGCTCAATTAATTCTTTGAACTCGGCGACCGATTTTTCTGATATTGTTCTTTTCATTATAGTTTTCTCCTGCAGAGCTGGATAGTCTTTTAGTATAAATTGAAAGGTAATTAAAAAATGGTCAGAGAGTATAGGGTTTTGAGGAATTACAATTAAATCATTAATCTCAATAACATAAATTAGGACGAGATCAAGAGTGTGATTGTGACAGTGAGTCGGCTTGTTCACACTCTGGGTAAAACCGACCCCATCCAGGAGAGCACCAAAAGCACTGCTGAGGCACTCACTGCTGTTCTCAACATGGATGTTGAAATCTCCAACTATCTACTAATCAACTAATCCTTTCCCATTCCAAAACTAAACTTGAAAACTCTGTCAGAAACTCGGCATATGGACCAGGGGATCAGTAGATTGTTATGAATATAACAGCTTTTTGGTTTTTCCAGTTGGCGCACGTAATAGATAGTGCGAGGCTTTCAAAGGAGTGGAATGTATAATTAGATTTGAGGCTGAGAATTAGGCTGGAGTGAGAAATGATGGCCACACCGCCACCTCGACCTGTGCTGCTGGCACTTTGAAAGTTCACGTGACTTGGAGGAGTAGATTCGTTTAGTCTAACATAATCATTTTCCTGAACCCATGTTTCAGTTAAAGCTAGAAGGTCAATATTAAAGTTGCCAATTAATTCATTTATTAAAAGAGATTTAGAGGAGAGGGACCTGATGTTTAGCAGTCCACATTTTACACACTTATCATTTTGTTTATTTGCGACACAATTATTTATTGTTATTAAGTTATGAAACCTGACGCCTTTCCTATCAGAGTTTAGCTGTGTTTTATTTGTGCTTTTTGTGCATGGGATATACACAGCCTCAGCCACTCTGTGAGAATTGTTCATGCAGGGTGGCTCAGAGGAGGCCCCTGTACGTGGGGCACACACAGTCTCAGCCTGTTTGGAGCTGTTCTTGCTAACAGAGCAGTGCCTCACTAGTCTACTCTGCTCCCTAGCGTCACTGACACTCCCTGAGCTATTCTGTGTGCTAGTCTTACCTGATGGTCATCTAAGGCTAGCAATCATATTCTGAGCTAAGAGGGAGGAGCCAGCCGCTGTGGGATGGATGTTGTCGCTACGTATAAGCCTGGGCTTCCCCTCAAATGCCCTCCAATTGTCTATGAAGACGACACCATTCTGCGGGCACCAACTGGACAACCACTGGTTGACAGCTGAAAAGCGGCTGAACATTTCACAATTGGCATAATTTGGAAGGGGGCCAGAGAAGTACACGGACTCCGACATCGACTTAGCCAATTCACAAACTGCCGCCATCTGCAACTTCACCACCTCTGACTGACCACGCCGAGTATCGTTACCCCCCGCCTCTATAAAGATCCGGCGGTACCTGTTCTTACTTCTCTTTAAAAGCCTCAGATTCCCCTCGATGTCACCCAGTCTGGCTCCAGGGTAACACCATGTGGAAGCTGCAGGCAGTTCCACGTCCCTGACTATGGAGCTCCCTATGACTAGAGTGTCCAGCTCAGGGGGGCGAACCTGTTCTGGACGGGAAGCTCGCTACTCTCAGCCCTATGTCCCTGGTCTCCTGCAGTCCTACACTCAGCTATGTGTCCCTGATCTGGAGTCCTAGTCTTAGCCCTGCGCCTGCGTCTAACTGTCACAAACCTGTCCTGGTCTGGTCCCGGCTGCACGGGATGCGCCGGGGGGCTGCTCTCGCTAGCTGCGCTCATGCTAATGTGGTCCGGGGTCCCTGCTACTGCCTGACTATAACTCGGCTTCAGCGCCTCCAATGAGCGGATCCGCGTTTCTAACTCTGTAACCCTGGCCTCGAGGTCTGCCACTACTCTGCACTTAGCGCAACTATCCCTGTCACTATCAAATAAGCCAGGGTTCTCACTCCACATGTGGCAACTAGAACAGGAAAGGGGAGCGAGAGTTTTAGCCATGATGCTAGGCTAGGCTAGATCAGGCTGAAACTACAAGCTGAAACTACAGAGAGAGAGAGAGGCTTAGACCACGAATTACGGAGCACTAGATGCTGAATAAACTTCGATGGTTTGACGAAGTACTCAGGCACTGGTTTAGATGTTGGATTCGTGGATTAACAGATTCAGTAGAGAGACGCTAGTAACACTGCTCGCAAAACAGAATTCATTCACCGGAAATGACGTCACCAGGAAACAGCAACTAGAGACTCTAATGTCTTCTTCTAGTCTTCTTGCTCAGTTGTGCACCCAATTCTCTTTCTACTCTGGTTAGAGCCTGTTTGTGTTGTTCTCTGAAGGGAGTAGTACACACTGTTGTAGTAAATCTTCAGTTTCTTGTCAATTTCTTGCATAGAATAGCCTTCATTTCTAAGAACAAGAATAGACAGTTGAGTTTCACATGAAAGTTATCTTTTTCTGACCATTTTGGGCGTTTAATCGACCCCACAAATATGATGCTCCAGATACTCAACCTGCTCAAAGGAAGGTCAGTTTTATAGCTTCTCTAACCAGCTAAACTGTTTGCATCTGTGCTAACATGACTGCACTGGGGTTTTCTAATCATCCATTAGTCTTCTGACACAACAAGCAAACTCATTGTACCATTAGAACACTGGAGTCATAGTTGCTGGAAATGGGCCTCTATACACCTATGTAGATATTGCACCAAAAACCAGACATTTGCAGCTAGAATAGTCTTTTAACACATTAGCAATGTATAGAGTGTATTTCAGATTGTCTTCATTGAAAAAAACTGTGCTTTTCTTTCAAAAATAAGGACATTTCTAAGTGACCCCAAACTTTTGAACTGTATACAGACGTGCACGTGTGGATGTTATGTTTTGGATGGTGCTACATTGGGCATCTCGATACTACATTTGGTGATTCAGTCTCAATATTGTAATCATTTTTATTATCAGTATTTTTTGGTACATTCATTTTGTTGCTTGTTTAGATGGGGAAATCTTAAATCTTAATCTTGGATCATTGGAAACACTGCAGTGGTCCAGGGTTCTTCCTCACTTACCTTCTGCATTCTGAGCCTCCTAATGACTCACTAGGATGAGTTTCTAAGCACTTTTCACCCTCTCAGACCAGAGCGGAGTTTTGACATCATGATTAAGCTAACAATGAGCATGCTAATGCACACTTCCTGATTCCCAGACAATAAAATGTGTTATAATTAAATGCTGAATACACCAGATGCATTTTGATCTCAAGAGCTGCTTGTACAATACATCTGTGCTGTACAATTTTGCTCAAATACCTGGGGGAAAATGACATAAACCAGAACATGGGCATACAAATGTGAATGTGGGTCAAATGCAGGAGCTTTGCACTTTGCTGCTGGTTTCAGGACCTGAGTCTCATCCTCCTCTTTTCCTCCAATAAACTCTCAGTGCAGGTCATTTTACATGATAGTTCTGGAGTTCTGCACAGACCACACTGCAGACCAGAGCTGGTCCGTCTGTGGGGGATCAGCAGGGCCCCTCTGCTGGGGCCTCATGTCCTTCCTGAATTAGATTTTTGTTGTATCTTTGCTCCACCCCTGCTTGGACTGATCTAAGCAAATATATGTGCAGAGTAACTAAAGAATAAATAATGGCCATACAAATGAGTGAAATGGGTAGTGAGTGAGTGAGACATTCAGCTGACTGAGACCCTCTGTCTCCACAGGGTCTTATTCTGTGTTAAAGCTGCTAATGCTGCAGTTTAGAGCTCGACAAACGTGTGCTGAAATGTCAGATGCCCTCCCTGTGTGTCAGATGCCCTCCCCGTGTCAGATGAATCCATGTATCATTCGTTCATTCCTTTTTCAATATAAAACCAAAAATAAGAAAACGAAAAAACAAAAGTTTTTTTCATTATTTGTCTCCAAAACCAAAATGAAAAAACGGATAACGATTCGTTTTTTTCAGTTTTCGATTTTGTCTGTAAATGAAAAATGGAAAAAACAGATAATGGTTTCCCGTTTTGTCCAAATTTGATCCTTGAGCAAGTTGCGTAAACCGGAAGTGAACCTTTACTGGGAGCAATGCGCGCGCAGCGGAGGAGCCGCTACGAGATGGAAAACTGTAGCCGTGTCCCAATTCAGAAGGCTGCAGCCTCCGGAGGCTGTGAAGGCTGCAGCCTCCTGAAGCCGCATAGGCTGTAGCCTTCAAACACACCGCATGGCCGTGTCAAAACGGGACAGGTCCAGCCCACGGAGCCCGTCGCCCAGCAACCGAGACATGCTGCTAATGCTAATGCTAACAACACGCACCTGCAGATTACGCGCACAGGTCATTAACAAAGATTACGCATGTAATCAAACTCACATTTTGAGAACAAGTTATTCTAATAATTCTAATCCACATTTTATGCCTAAAATATTGCTGTTTCTCCAATACATCTAAAATAGGCTAAATTACCTTAAAGTTTCAAAAACAGTGATGAGATATGCATTAAGTATTTTTAAATTGATAAGGGATTACATGTATACAGGGAATGCATTTAAGTCATTTTATAAAGACTCTCCTTTGAGAAAAAATGGTTTATTAAACAATCAATTCTTTATTTGTATTTTCATTCTGGAAATACTTTGTCATAATATGAATAGTCAAACATTAAACCCATCACACACGCACACAATGCATTAATAGGTTAATAATAAATAAATAAAACATGTCAGTGTACTCCCATTGTGTAACTTTTTTTTTTTTTACAGAAACAGGTGCCAATCCAAAATGAACAAATTATCTTTGCCAAATATGATCAGATTGAATACTGCTTCACTGCAGTACAATAGTACATTCTTATAGTACATGTAATTATAGTTACTATTAAAAGACACATCAGATAACTGGGACATCTCACCATGAATCAAATGTCACAGTGAAAAATGTTCAGATAAACTTATTATGAACCTAAACTGCATGGAGACATCACTATTAGGACACATTCAGGACAGCAGCAGACAGAGGGTGCAGGAAGCCGGATGCAACCAGAGGCCCCACAGGTCTTCTGCAGGTTGTGACTCAGAGGTTGTGACTCTGCAGGTTGTGACTCTGCAGAAGTCCTCAGTGACTCTGGACATGGACAGTGGAGACATCTTGTATCTTCTGAAGGAGGAAGAGCAGAATGAACCTTACATCTGATTGGTTCTGTTGGTTCAAAGTCCTGTCCTGCAGAGTGAAAACCTGTAATGACACACACATTAAGAAAACTACCAAACTTTTACAGGAAAATGAGGTCCACAGAGCAAGTACATTCACATCCAAAGTGTGTTGTGTCCTCATCCAGGAAGTTGCAGATGAGAAAAGAAAATTCATATAAAACATTTCAAACAGTTTTCTCATTGTTATATTAAATGTGACTGGCTTAACAGACACAGGTGTCAATATAATGTATTCCCAGAATGAAATGCATGTGTGGGAGGCTTATATTACGTGATTTACAAGTAAATATTATTATACTGCATGAAATAATGCGTGTTTTTACCTTACCTCCGAGCTACCCCTGTCCGTGAAAACGTGGCGTTTCTTCCTCTTTAATCACTCCATGGTCTTTTCCCCTAACAGTAAAAAAAATGTTTGTTTGATGGAAATCTGTCCAAATATGAAAGTCTGAGCAATGAATGTCTGTACTGCGGGATGTCTGTACTGTATTTTGTGACTGTACGACAAACTTTACGTCGGGACGTCTCCCATAGGCGCAATGTATTTTGACTTTTGTCCCCTTGACTGAGCATCTCAGTCAAGGAGATTAGTTGTAGGTAATGGGCTTTTTGGAGCTAGATCAAGATGTCCAGGCTACAACTAAACTCCTTGGCCGAAGCATATAGGTCTTTGCTGGTTTGCATATACATTTTGGGGTGTAAATTATAGTGTTGTAGGATTCGAGTCCGGACCTGGAGATGACCTGGATGAATGAGAATATTCACGGACAGCTGTGCTGTGTTGAAAGCCACAGCATCCATTTCATTTTCACCAACTTTGCTAATGGTAACGGCAAGGCTAGCTGACCAATCATGTTTTGAACACCGTGGGGATTGTCTAACAGTAGTTCATATAGATATATAGACAAGTATATAGGCTACTACTTTTCAAATATTTACTTTACAGGTGCATGCATGCACACACGCGGGAGGGATTCAGGATGCTATGAAATCAAGTAGCCTAGTTTCTGTACTATAGACACGTGTGACAGACATGAAGTCATTTCAGACAATACAGAAGAAATCGTGTCCTGTTTCCCGTGCTGGATGCATCATTTAACTGCCAAAATACTGGACGATTCCGTGCTTTAACGGAACCTCACTCACCGGATTGTCTGCTTCCATCCTGCTTTCAATGCGAATAGGCTACGTTCTCAAAACCTCTCCCACGATCTCTCCTGCGCACCAAACAGGAACATAACTTTACCAAGGCCACGTTAAAGGATGTGGGTGGGTTCCCAAGTCCTCGGAAAGCACTGATTGGTTTGGAGTAAGCAATGTTTTGATTGGCTCTCCCAAGGTGGCAGTAAAATTCGGGTCAAAAATCCGTATATCTGTAGGTCAGCTTCGCAAGCGTGAACTTTTGAGTCGCGAGCAGGGACATGTGTACAAAATATTTGTACACATATGCTTTTGTTTTTCTCACACACACCAAATATTTCTACAGTTACAAAATTCCCTCCACACGTACAAAATGTTTCTACAGGTACAACATTTATTTGCACATGCTCGCAATATTTCTACGGGTACATATTTTTCACCCACACATGTACAAAATATTTCTACAGGTACAAAATGTAATTGCACATTCACAATTTCTCTTACACAGATGCAAAACTTTATTACAATTGTGCGTTTTTATGACCCTGTCTTGATCCCATACGCATACGGTCTATGGGTTCATGCAGCATACCCATCTATACGTGCACCAAAACCAGAAAAAGACGTCTGGTACACATCGATTATAAGGTTTAAGTGGCTTTTAAAAATATTTTAAAGAATTCAGGTAAATTTTTGTGCAAAATTAAAGAAATTTATAAGTCCGTTTCATGCTGACGATTCCGCGTTTTCCGCGATCACGGAAAATCATTGGCCCTGCTTACAGCAGCACTTTCCGTATGTGCTGATGACAGGAGCAGTTTGTCTTTTACGCCAGAGTTGGTGTTGAATACAGAACCTTCTCACCGACATTTCCGGGGATCTCTTAATACCGAACTGTCGCAAAGTGTTAGAAATCTCAGCGTGCGTTTTTCCAACCTTAAAAAGCTGCTTAATCATATGGTAATGATCCTGAAGTCCAGTGGCCATTAGAAATCTCAGTGTGCGTTTTTCCAACCTTAAAAAGCTGTTTAATCATATTGTAATGATCCTCAAGTCCAGCGGCCATTAGGTTTGTTTTGCTCACACCCCTCGTTATATACATGTGTCGCTCCCAGTAAAGGTTCACTTCCGGTTTACGCAACTTGCTCAAGGATCAAATTTTGACAAAACGGGAAACGGTCATCCGTTTTTTCCATTTTTCATTTAAACACAAAATCGAAAACTGAAAAAAACGAGTCGTTATTTGTTTTTTCATTCTGATTTTGGAGACAAATAATGAAAAAAGCAGTTGTTTTTTCATTTTCTTATTTTTGGTTTTATATTGAAAAACGAATGAACGAATGATACACGGATTCAGATGCCCTCCTTGTGTATCAGATGCCCTCCCCATTCGTCTGATGCCCTCCTTGTGTGTCCATGTGGTCTTATCCTGTGTAAAAGCTGTGCATGTGATTTGTTTGTACTTTTATAACCTCTGAACTCTGACCTTTAGGCTCACGGTGAACTTAACCCCTGCATGACCTCATGTAAACCTTTCAGTGAACCCCGACAATAAACGTCACATAATCATAAAAGCGCCATCCCTCAGTGTCTCTGGGTTAAACCTGACAGGAGCAGTGGAGCAGAGCTCTGGAGCTAGGTCCTCCTGAACAGGACTCTGCTCTTATCTGAGATTCCAGTGGAACAGGGTTAAAGCCCCATTGCTGGACATTTTAGCACATTAGAACAGGATTACAGCGACAAAAGACAGTATAACAGTAGATTTAAAGTGTCTGTATTACACAAACTGACTCTCTTGAGCTTTAAGCCATGTTCTAATGTTTCCTCCTCAAAAACAGACCTGGAGTTGTGTTTTGTTTCATTCACACATGTTTGAGTAACTCTGTCTAGTCTGTTTACGTCTCAAGGCTCAAATGCTCTGTTCTATTTTGTGATGTCATGAAGTGTAGTTTTCAAGTTGACAGCTTCTTTTACCTTTAGTTCAATTTCAGGGCAGAAATCATCCAAATAATTCTGGTGAAGGTTGGAACGGTGTTTTCTCTTTGAGAACTCTCTAAATGTGCAGGTTTGTGTGTTAAACAAGTGTGAATGAAACAAAACACAACTCCAGATGTTTTTGTGATGAGGAAACGAGGTATGATGTTTCTGCACAGAGCTCTTTTCCTTCTGTTCTTTGTGTTCCTCTCAGCCTCATTATCGCCTCTGCTTTTCTGTTGTCTCTTTGTCACTTCTGATTCTGTCGCGGTGCAGCCTCACGCTACGTTCTGATTGGACGAGGCCACTCACATGACTCTGCCTCTGGATCTCACCTCAGCTCATTTTTAACACAAAGCTTGTATTTTTAGGTCGAGGTAAAGTTTGTTAAAGTTTGAGCCCTTTGAGTCATTTGGTTGGGATAGTTAGAGGTGGATGATATGCCAAAAAATTACAATTATCTAGATTAGGTTAGGTCTCTTCTAGAAGATAATTTGTTCCATCAGATTTTGAATTTGCTGAATTTCTCACTTTTTAACTCTGGAAAAGGGTGTTTGAATTATTTTTATTCTGAATTTTAGTTGCTGAAATTTTAAGTTTTGTCAAAACGTGCAGCACCCCTATGAACTAACATCAAGGACCATGACGTCCACCCTCCTGTGGGCTCCACTCACAGAGGGGTTCATAGGGGGGTCAGGTGCTATGAGGATTGGGCAGCAAGCTGTCCCCGCGACCCAGCTGGATAAAAATGGGAGAAGATGGATGGATGGAAATTTTAAGTTGTTTCAAACTGAGAATAAAAATTTCGTCTTTTAAATATTCAGCTCATATATTCATATTCAAGTCCTCAAATTCAACAATCAAAATTCAGTGTGTGAAATTTGCAGCAAAGATCCAAGATGCCAAGGTAGAAGCAACTAATCCTGTGTGAGTGAGGAGGACAGAGGCTGGTTCCTATTGGCTGTTCCCATATAGGGGCGGAGTTTACACTTAAATAAAAAAGACAAGGTTTTGATGAAGCTAATTCTGACCAATCATATCACTTCAGTGCTAGGGGTGGGTGATATTATTATTATTAACTTTATTAAGGAAAAGCCCCTTGAGGTGAGTCACAAAAAAACAAAAAAACAAAAACAAAAAACAAACACAAAACAATAAGACAAGATGCAGAGACTCAGATTAACATTAAATATACACATAGAGAACTATCTTCATTATAACCAAACAGATTCCTCACTACAGGCAAACACATTGTGTTTTGTGATAGGGAAATAAGTCTTTCTTGAATATATGGAGCGAAGATGTGGAGCGCAGGGAATTTGGCAAATTGTTCCAGTCTGATGGTGCTTTGAATTTAAATGCTCTTCGTCCATTGGCCCTGGAGGTTCTGGGTACAACAAAGGAAGGGTATTCTAATTGTTTAAGCGAATATGGTGATGAGAATGGAACAAAGTATTGGAGGTAGGATGGACAGAAAAGAAAAATGCATTTAAAGATGAACTGTAACCAATAAAAACGCATTCTTGTATTAGGGAGTAACCAGTCCAGTGTTTCATACAGAACACAGTGATGAGTGAGATATGGACACTGCAGGATGAATCTACACAAACTGTTGAAGGTGACGTACAGAGGACGTAGGTGAGTATAGGAGGTGTTTTGATAAATGAAATCAGCATAGTCACTTATGTGTATTATTAGTTGTGTAATAATTTTCTTTCTTACAGGTAGGGTGAAACAGTTAGATGAACAGTATAATTGACCTAAATTACAATTACTGTATTTTCCGGACTATAAGCTGCTACTTCTTTCCTAGGCTTTGAACCATGCGGCTTTTACAAAGGAGCGGCTAATCTGTGGATTTTTCTTCCACCGCTAGGGGCGCTCTAACCAGAATTTCAAAAACAAGATAAATGGAAAATTAATGCAAAGAAGAATACGCTACTTTTTATTTAGCAGATATAACACGCACGACAAATTACTAACTGGTAATTATTTTCAAATCCTCACCCCTTCATTGTGAAAAGCACATGAAGGAGTTTGTATGATGCAAGTTTTAAGTTGAAGGCATCAATCTTGCTCCAGGAAGGAAACCGCTGTAGAGCCCTGCACCCGCGGGACCCCCGGAACCCAACACAAAACAGTGCTCCGCGGGACCATGGATGTATAATAAGAACATTCTAAAAGAACATTCTGAAAGCTTATTGCGGGCGCAGGCGGGAGCGCGGCCGCACGACACGGGAGCGGCCGGACTGAAGACTGCGGCAGCGGGCAGGAGCGGGACTGAAAATTCTGTCCCGCATAGACCTCTACCGTGCTGCCGCATGTAAGCTCGGCATCAGCGGATATGATTAAAGTGACTTCTGGTTTCACTGCACAGGAGAAATGAAGGTAATCAATTACCGGTTCTTTTCTGTTTTTGACCTCGTTTTAATCAGCACAGTTGCTGCCGTGTTAAAAGGCACTGTTCGGAAATAATCTATTCAGGTACATAAATGTACATTTACAGTACAAAATTGTTCTGTATATGCAGTAAATATCTCATTTTTCAACATAGATATCAGCGGCTTATAGCCTGGTTGCGGCTTGTATAACTTTTTTCTTAATTTCGGAATCAATGTGTGTTTTAAATGAATTTAAATGAAGTTCATTATCCAGCAAGACACCAAGGTATTTATAAGAGTCCACGTACCTCAATATTTAAAATATATCGAGATCCTGGCCTCCTCGCCCTCCACTCCTGTCTCATTCACACGGCGGCGCCACAACAGCCTGAGAACGCCCAAAGTGCCAAAGCTTCAGCACCACCAACCTTTACCTCCATTGACCTCCTCACCATCAGCAGCACATCCTCTGTCACAGAGAGAACACTCATATTCCACTGAGTCATGTCCTTTAGTCCCACAGAAGCTGAAGCATCAGGAGTTTTTTTTTTATATTTATATTTTATGCAAATAAGCTGTGCTGTTTTAAGTTTCATTTCTGTAAAACGTAAACAAATGTGCCAAAGCTGCAGTAAACACGTCACTATTTCAGACGGGCTGATGTGGCTCTGTCCAAGTGCTGGTTTAAATGTAAAGTTTATTTGTGCAGAAGATTTGAATAAATAATCTGCTGTGAACTTGCACAATCGAGGTTGGAAATGTTCAGTTTGATCTATGCAGTGGAGTGTGGGATACCTCAGATCTGTGCAGTGGAGTGTGGGATACCTCAGATCTGTGCAGAGGAGTGTGGGATACCTCAGATCTGTGCAGTGGAGTGTGGGATACCTCAGATCTGTGCAGTGGATTGCAGGATACCTCACAGCTCCTGGAGGAACATGGGTCTGTTAAAATAAGGAACCTCCCGAGCCTCAGGGTTCTGGTATCATGGGGTTCACAGAGTTCAAACATGAGCTTGAGCTGTTATATTTTAGAATGAAAAGAAACTGAAAATCTAAAATTGTTCCTACATGAACGGCCTCTTTGAACTTCAATAAAAAAGACCCTGTGGAATTTGGCAGAATTGTTGAGTTAGATGAGTTTTGGGGGTTATTTTTCCTGTACAGATATTGCGATATATATCGTATATTGAGACATAGCAAAATATATTGAGATATATATTTTGCTCCATATCGCCCGGATCTATTCACTGCTCCATTTCCTGTTTGTTACCAAGTTAGATTGGATTGTTGGACTAATTGCTTCTGCCTTGGCATCTTGGTTTTTTTGCTGTGAATTTTACACTCTGAATTTTGACTGTTGAATCTGAGGGCTTGACAATATTTGTGCTGAATATTTAAAAGGTGATCTTTTTATATTGAATTTGAAACACTTAACACTTAAAAATTCAGAAAGTAAAATAAAAAAAATAAAAAAAAACATGTTTTGAGTTTAAAAAACAAAGTGAGAAATTTAGCAGTATTTAAAATTCCAATTCTGATGGAACAAATGATCTCCCATAGCCTCTCTTTCCCTCTCATTCTCTTCATTCTCTCTCTCCTCTGGAATCACAGGCAGCCGACCTCTGACCTACAGGCCAATCCGCCTCGGGTGAGGTTCTGAGCTGTGATTGGCCGCCCCTCTTCTCCTTCGCTGTGACTGGCTGACGGTTGTGTGGGTCTGCGGGATAGTTTGTCATGTTTCAGAGCTGTGAGTTTAATAAATCACTGTTGTTTAGGGACAAAGTGCTTCTCTCATGTGATTTACGACAAGAAATATCCCCTTTACTCTTGGACCGGAGGCTATATTTTTACAGTAAAGCACCAATTGCCGAGTGGCAACACTCAGGCCTCACAGCAAGAAGGTTGCGGGTTCGATCCCCAGGTCGCCCGGGCATTTCTGTGTGGAGTTTGCATGTTCTGCCCGTGTCTGGATGGGTTTCCTCTGGGCACTCTGGTTTCCCCCATCAGCCCAAAACATGCAGCACCCCTATGAACTAACATCAAGGACCATGACGTCCACCCTCCTGTGGGCTCACCACCCGCAGATGGGTTCATAGGGGGGACAGGTGCTATGAGGATTGGGCATCAAACTGCCCCCGCGACCCAGCCGGATTAAGCGGGAGAAGATGGATGGAGTTCTGATGTTTGGACGTGAAGCTGAATATAGTTCCTGACACTGGGCTCGAGCGACTGTGATCAAACCCACTGAAGTAAATGTGATGGTTGGTAAAATAAAGACTGCAGACGTATATGCTGTTTGCAATTGTCTTCGTCTCTTCTAATCACATGTACCCAGAGCAAGAGGGAGTTGTGCATCATTAGAACTGATGAAAACTGAGTTATGGTAGGAATTGTGGATGAGCCAAACATAACAGAATGCTACAGTGACATGGAGATAGAGAAAACTGGGACAATTTCTCATTTTTCCTACATTTTGGCAGACTAACTACCGCAAACAGAGCCCACCAGAATATCTCATTGCAGGTTTCCAAACGTTTTCCTGGTTTGTGACGTAACGTGAACATCGTAGACTGTTCTCTCTCTCTGTAACTGCTGCTGTCAGACTCCTCATTTTGGTCTTTAAATGTTCGTTTAAAGTCTACATGATCCTGGGGTTTTAATTTCACGTTTTATCCCTAAATCAAGATACTGTTTGAACGTTAATAATAGGTTTGATTGACATCTTAGTTAATTGGGAAGGGGTGTTTTCCCTCAACACCCTTGCTCCTGATTGGCTCTTTGTTTTTTCCGTTGGATTTCCAAATATGGGCCTGTACAGTTATTAAATGTTATGTCAATATCGAGTCCAAGCCAGGCAGGATTGTGGCTAAAAAAACAAAAAACAAAAGAAATTGTTGGTGAAGTTGCACTTGGACCCGTGAGTGCCATCATCACGTAACTCTGTAACAGCTCCCCTCAATGAGCTTCAGTTGGCTGGAGCCCAACACTGTGGGTGATTTCTCTTGTTTACAGTCTATGGATGAAAGAGACAAAACCTGGTGAGACGTTTGGTTGCACCGCTGCTGGAGACCTCTAACCATAACCATAGCCCAGTTCTAAAGCCCAAATCATAACCGTAATCATAACCTGTGACACCTGAGGGCCATTCTGTTAGAATTTGGACATTTGAAATCACAATATTCATCTAAAATTACTTAAACTGGTGTCCAGTGGGAACTGATGTGACCGTAAGCGCCACCACAACCAAGCACCGCAGGCTGTGGACCCCTCCTGTGGACCCCTCCTGTGGATCTCTGCACATCACACTAGAGCAGAGCATATTTTACATTTCTACCAAAATGACGACACAATGCTGCTGAATTCTACGTGCATCACCCATTAAGAAAATAACCTTCTGAGGGTCAGTGAGGTCCATGTACCATTCGTGCTTTTTAATTTCAATTAATTAATCTGGCTAATTCTGGCTTTTTAAACTTATGAATTGTCATATGTTTTATTAAATTGCATGCATTGCATTGTCCCCTTTCAAATAAATAGATCAAATCAAATCAGACAAAAAAACAATAAAGTGGGAAAACAGTTTATTTCATTGTTCCAAAAAAGATTTCTACCTCTGTTTCCAATATTTAATTTAAAGTTTATCGAAATAACACAATAAAAATAAAAAAAAAACAGTAATTCTGCCTATTTTAATGTTGATACTTTATTCTCTCAGGTTTATTTGCCCTTAAAGTTCTGCTGCTGGAAGAATTTACCTGAAAAAATGCAGTTCTGTGGACTAACATGTCCTTTTCTTTTATAGCAGCGCATTTTCGTTTGCTTAGAAAGTCATTGTTGAACTCCAAGACGAGAAACAGGAAACAGCGATAAACTCTCCTTTGTTCAGTTGATTCACAGGTGGAGCTGAGCAGCAGAACTTCATATAAACCAGAGGGAATAACAAATGAAAACTGAAGACTTTTGATTAGTGTGATTTGAAATAAACTTTAAATGAAATATAAATTCAAAAGATGGTGGTACATGAACTGTCTGTATGCTGCTTAGTTCCCTGTGTGAATTCAGGATCGCCATGCTGCTTCCTTTAGAACGTTCTAACTTTCTAAGATGCGAAAGTAAACATTAATGCTATAAAAGAAGAGGACATGTTTGTTTTTAAATTAAATATTGGAAATAGAGGTCAAAATTAGATTTTTGTTCGACACTAAAACGGAAAATTGAAATAAATTGTTTTCCTGTGTTATTGTTTTTGCATTCTTAATTGAAATTAATTGAAACTACTATTACATGGGTTAAAGCTTTGTCTGTTTTGCAGAATAAGTCTGATTTGTGTGTGCACATGTGTGAGGACATTTAGACACTTCACCTGTACATGTGTGAGGACATTTAGAGACACTTCACCTGTACATGTGTGAGGACATTTAGAGACACTTCACCTGTACATGTGTGAGGACATTTAGAGACACTTCACCTGTCGTCTTGTATTTCGTCTCTGTGTAAACAGGGTAAAATCTGTTAGTTCTGGGTCAGACTGGGACCTCGGGGCGGAGACAGTCTTCTGTTTGTTTGAGTTTGTCACTCACCAGACCATCCATCAGGACCAGGGACTAATCCTGGACTAAGACAGGGCCTAATCCAGGACTGTAGCAGGACTAAACCAGAGATAAACCAGGACTGAACCAGGATTACACTTCAGGACCAAACAAGGTCTAAACTAGGACTGAACCAGGACCATACTTTGACTGAACATGTTCTGAACAAGAATCCACCAGGCCTAAATCAGATCTACCTCAGGACCAACCCAAGATTGAACCAACTCAGCACTAAACCAGGAACCAATCTAGGACTAATCCTGGTCTGAACCTGGTCTGGATTTTGTTCTTGAGAATAATTATGAAATGCAATTTTCATGAGTTCATAAACTTGTTCCAGCTGCTCGTGATAGACTGACCAATCACAGCGCAGCTCTGGGGTTTGGGCGGAAGTCAGCACCGAATCAGAACAAACATGACGGAGCAAATGTACTTCAGCCTGTTTGAGTGGACATGCCCTGCAAAGATCTTGGCCAAAATGTAAGATCTAAACACTTAACTCTATCAGTCCACTTAAAAGTAGTGAAATACTCTGTCTGTGCAGCAATATCAATTTACTGGACAAGTTCTCTTCAAATAAAGGACCTCCAGACAAGAATGAAGCGTCTCAGAACTCTTAAGTAGATAATAAACCTGTAAACAAAATGAAGAACCTGATATAAGTTTGAAAATCTTGGGCAGATCAGAGAAATTTGCAGTGGACAGACTATTTAGTTAGTGTAAAAGTCACAGAGGAAAGACATTTGTGCAGCTGTGGAGGGAAAGATGTCTGTGCTTTTCTCAACTGGATTTAATCAAAGTTTGATTCATCATCTTCTGCTGTTGTGACGCTTCGACCAGTCAGTAGGAAGTCATCGCTACTTGGATACACCGTTTTGAACTTGAGTAATATTGTTTCCAACAGTTGTCACGTTTACATGAGAGCTTTAATTATGAATAAAAATCATTTAATTCTGAGTGAAAAATTCATTCTGCTTTAAAAAGTCCAACACTTAATTCTTAATGAAAATGATGATTCAGAAGTCTTCAAAATAATTCTGGTTGTTCAGCGGATGCGCGTTGGGTCGTCCTTCATGAGGCGATGATGCAAATAATGAAAAAAGCAGAAAACATAAAAACATGAACCTTTTCAAAGAGGTAGCGGAGGGGAAACAGGTGAAGCAAGAGGACAATGAAGCTAAAGCACAACAGCGAAAGCAGCTCGGACCATCAAACTTCTCATTTCATGAAGAGATGGACTCGAGTCCTCCTCAGCTCACAGATGTAAAATGTGATGATAGAATTGTTGAGCTGCTGCTTTATTATCATCAGAATGACTGCGATAAAAGTTTGGATCATGTTTGTGTCCGTGGTGTAACAACAAACCAAGATGACAAAAAGTGTGTGTTTTCTTCTGGTCGACGTAAATACATTCGTGTCCCTGTCCAGTCAGAACCCTTCCCGATTCCCAGATGTTGAGCGGAATTAAATAAAGATGATTTCACGTGTTTTCCATGGAAACCTCAATTTGGAATTATTATTTCCATGTAAACTTCAAGGGGAATGTTTTAATTTTAAACTATTTAATTCAGGACAATTCATTCAGAATTAAACTTCATGTAAAGGCCATTCTCTGTTCCATGTGCTCCGAGATGCACAGATCTTGCAGGAGATCACATGAGTCCAGTCAGTGTCTTTAGTGCTGGGTTGGATTCCAGCGCTGTACGGACTTGTGCTGTCTGTGAGCAAGAGAAGGATGAATGAAAGAACGAGAGGATGAGAGAATGAAAGAATGTTTGTGAAGAGGTCGGAGGAGAAGAGAGAGAGAGAGACTGAGGAGAAAGAAGGAGAGAGGGAGGGGGAGAGAGGGAGAGACTGTATGGAAGGAGGGATGAAAGATGGAGAGAGAGAAGGACAAGCCACAGCCTGATAAATATCCTCTTATGATCACACATTAGGAGACATGAGTTCAACTTCATTCTCATGTGGAGTAGTCCTGGGTCAGTCCAGGTTTAGTTCTGAAACAGTCTTCCTTTAGTCCTGGTTTAGTCCTGGTTCAGGCCTGCTTCAGTCCTAGTTAAATTGTTTAATCCTGGTTTGTACTGGTCTAGTCCTGTTTTAATTCTAGTTTTTGTCCTGCTTTAGTCCTGTATTAGTCCCTGTTGAGTCCTCAGTTCAGTCCTTGTACTGGTCTAGTCCTATTCCAGTCATAGTTTAATTCTGATTTAGTCCTTGTTCTGTTCTGTCCTGTTCCTGCTTTAGTCCTGTTTTAATTCTAGTTTAGTCCTGATTCAGTCCTGATTTAGTCCTGCTTTAGTCCTGTACTGGCCCCTGTTGAGTCCCGTTGAGTCCCGTTCCTGGTTCAGTCCTTATACTGGTCTAATGCTATTATAGTCCTAGTTTAGTCCTGATTTAGTTCTGGTTTAGTCCTTGTTTTGTCCTGTCCCTGGTGCAGTCCTTGTTTAATCCTGGTTTGTACTTGTCTAGTCCTGTTTTACTGGTTTAGTCCCGGTTTAGTCCTGCTTTAGTCCTGCTTTAGTCCTGCATTTGTCCCTGTTGAGTCCTGCACCAGAAGCAAACTAAAGAACTAGTCTAGTTCTATAATAGAACTAGACTAGTATAATCCTAGTTTAGTTCTGATTTAGTCTGGATTTAATCTTTGCTCTGTCCTGTTCCTGGTGCAGTCCTTGTTTAATCCTGGTTTGTACTGGTCTAGACTGTTTTAATTCTAGTTTAGTCCTGATCCTGTCCTGGTTTAGTACTGATTTATTCCTTGTTCTGTCCTGTTCCTGCTTTAGTCCTGTTTTAATTCTAGTTTAGTCCTGGTTTAGTCCTGTACTGGTCCCTGTTGAGCCCTGTTCCTGTTTTAGTCCTGGTTCAGTCCTTATACTGGTCTCGTTCGATCATAGTCCTAGTTTCGTCCTGGTTTAGTGGCAGAGTGGTTAGTCCGTTTGTCTCCAGAGCAAGATTGTGGCTCAGACGTGTTGTGCTGCCCCTGGTGGTTGACCTGGGTCATTACAGTGGATAAAACCCATTTCCTGGAGGGATTTGGATGAGTTAGAATCATGAGTTCATTTATTTTTTTATCACACATTCTTCCTGTCATGACTCTGAGCCAAACAGTGAAGCCAACCAAGACTGGCACAAGGACTGAAATACAGAGGCAACGTCAACGCGCAACTATGCACCTGTCAGCCTCCTGTCAACTCCTGTCAACCCTGCACAATGTACCGTCACACATTTTACAATAAATATACCCCTTTTTAGGCTTGTAGGTAGTGGTGGCTGCCCGCCTGTTGGGTTCATCTTTCAAAACCTTTACTGTTGTTATGTCAATATAGGGGCAGGTGGTATGGCAAAAATATATCACGATTTTTAAAAACTAAAATCACAATTTCGATTTTATCATGATCTTAAATCGCAAAAAGTTTACAATTTAGGCAAAAGAACCTTCCTGAAAATAAAAAAAAACAAATAAATAACCCAATCTTAAGGGACCTCCTTGGATTCTGGCCCATTTATTGCGTGGGGGGCCCCACGAAAACGTGGCAACGGCTCAGTGACTTTGGTCCCCTCAACGACTCAACGCTGCCGGGGTTTGTTTACACCTGTCAGCCCTGCACAGCTGGCCAGGGCGGAGGTCTCGCGATGCTTCACCGCGAGACTTGGAAGGTCCAGCCAGTGTCTGCTCCTGCCTTCTCCTCATTCGAGTGCTCCACCTCATTACTTCCTGGACACACACCCACTATTATCGCCACTGTCTAAGGCCCTCCAAAAAATAATAAGGACTTTCTGAACGACTTTTCTCAGCTTCTCACTCATCTCTCCTCTCTGTCTTCAAATACAATTATCATGGGCGACTTCAATATACATATGGATAATAGTAACAATGCACTTACCAAAGATTTTTCATCTTGCCTTGATAGTTTTGGTCTACAGCAATATATTCATTTTCCAACCCACAGTAAAAGACATATTTTGACTTGGTTTGCTGCTCTGGTGTCACCCCTTTGGACTGCACTTCGCATACAATGCCATTCACTGACCATATGTTAATCACCTTCAATGTTAATCTCTCACTCTCCAAAGTCACCCTCCCCCGCTGCATTTCATTCCGTAACATCAAGGACATTAACACTGACACTTTCTCATCTGACATTAACAATTTCCCCAGTACAACCACTATTACATCTGCAGAAGACTTAGTTTCCCACTACAACAATAACCTCCATACCCTCCTGAACACCCATGCTCCCCTGAAAACCAGATCTGTTTTTTTCTCCCGCTCTGCACCCACACACAGACAACTTAAAGCAACAGGACAACAACTACAATGACTATACAATAAAACTGGACTCACTATTCACAAAGAAATGTACAATAACCATATCATATTATACAAGGACACTCTTTCTTCTGGCAAATCTAACTACTACTCTGGTCTAATTCAGTCAAACCAACATAACCCCAGGACTCTCTTCTCCCTTCTCAACAGCATCACTAAACCCCCTGACTCACTAAATAATAACAATCTCTATGAACAGTTTCAATCAGGCTTCCGACCCCCCCATAGCACAGAAACTGCACTCATAAAAATCACTAATGACCGCCTCATGGCAGCTGATACCGGTTTACTCTCCATCCTCATCCTCCTCAATCAAACTGCAGCCTTCAACACCGTCTCCCACAGCCTTCTCCTCCATAGACTATCCTCTATCAGTATCACTGACATCCCACTCACTTGGTTCACCTCATACCTCACCAACCGTACATAGTACATTCATTTAAAATCACACTCATCCAACACCTTCCCTCTATCCGCTGGGGTCCCCCAGGGCTCTATCCTGGGGCCCCTCCTTTTTATCATCTATATCCTCCCTCTTGGTTTCATCTTCCGTAAGCACAACATTCACTTTCATTGTTATGCAGATGACACCCAGCTCTACCTTTCCTACAGGCCCTCGTCATCACTCCCACCATCCTCCCTTATCCTCTGCCTACAGGAAATCAACACATGGTGCTCCACTAACTTTCTCATGCTAAACAGTTCCAAAACAGAACTCCTCCTAGTAGGCACCCCATCCACACTCTCCAAATCTAACAGCTTTTCAATCAACATCAAGAACTCAACTGTCCATCCTTCCCCTCAGGTCAAGAGTCTGATGTGTCATCCTTAACAGTACACTTTCCTTTCACTCACTCATCAATAATGTCACCCGGTCTGCATATTTCCACTTACGCAATATCTCTTGTCTTTGCCCCTCCCTCACTCCTCACACCACTGCCATTCTAGTCCACAGCCTTGTAACTTCCCGCATTGATTACTGTAACTCTCTTCTCTTTGGTCTCCCCAAAAAATCCCTCCAGAAACTGCAGCTCCTTCATAACTCTGCAGCCAGGGTCATAACACCAACCCCCACTATCCACCACATCACCCCCCATCCTACAACAACTCCACTGGCTTTTATCAATCAGTTTTTTGTCATGTTTTATGGTATTTATATGTTTTTTATCTAATTTTATCTTGTTCAGTGTCCTTGGGTGTTTTGAAAGGCGCTTATAAATAAAATGCATTATTATTGGTTCAGTCCTGGTTTAAGTCCTGATGTTCCCTATTTGTTTTCCAGATATGAAGGAGTTCATGTGTTTAGATTCCTGCTATTGTAGAATTCATGATCCTAGTTTAGTCCTAGTTCAGTCCTGGTTCATTCCCGACTCAGTCCTGTCTCACTCCTGGTTCAGTCCTGCCTCAGTCCTGTCTCAGTCCTGTCTCAGTCCTGGTTTTCCTTGTGTGTTTTGCAGATGTGGAGGAGTTCATGTGCAAGACTCCGGCCATCGCAGACATCGTGATCCTGGTGGACGGATCCTGGAGCATCGGGCGCATCAACTTCCGACTCGTTCGAACTTTTCTGGAAAACCTGGTCAAAGCCTTCAGTGTGGACATCGACAGAACCAGGATCGGTGAGAGACTACTTTGTATTTAATAGAATCACTTTTTAAATGTGCAGTAGATTCAAATGATTATTTATTATAAAAAAATGACGATAGTAAGAGTAATTGGAGAGGCATTTGATGATTGTACAGACTAATATATACCGATTATTTGGCATCTGTGTAGTTTTACAAAAGTTTAGCCCTGCTTTAGTCCAGATTTTGTCCGAATTTAGTCCTGTCCTGGTTCAGTCCTGGTTTAGTCCGTATGTGTTTTCCAGGTCTGGCTCAGTACAGTGGAGACCCTCGTATTGAGTGGCATCTGAACACTCACTCCACCAAAGAGGCTGTGATCGATGCCATGAAGAACCTGCCATACAAGGGAGGGAACACGCTAACAGGTAAAAATGCAAAACCCAGGGCTGAAGAGTATGTAGTTTCAAAACACAGTGGAGCACTTCCTGTATTACTACAGAACATCACAAGGTGGAAGAGAGTGTTTTTTTTGTTTGAGAGAAAAACTAAATCTGCAGGGTTTGTGTGTTAAACATGAAACAAAACACAACTCCAGGTCTGATTGGGATGAGGAAACTCCATCGAAACAGAACAGTTTGAAAAATAACATCTCATAGTCTTTTTAAAGGTGTCTTCCAAATCCAACAATTCCTCTAAAAATCCCACTGATACGTGTCACCAGGTGTTTTTGATCATCAGATTTCAGACCAGAAATCAGATCTAATTATTGGGTTATCTGATTACTGCTGTTATCTGATTTACATTGCACACTGATAGACCAGTAGTATATGATATATAAAACTAGGACTAATCCCATATCTCATCTCAAGATGAAGTTAATAATTGTCCCTGCTCCTGTCTGTGTAGGTCTGGCCCTGACCTTCATCCTGGAGAACAGTTTCAAACCTGAGTCTGGATCTCGTCCTGGCGTTCCAAAAATCGGGATCCTGATCACAGACGGAAAGTCCCAGGACGACGTCATCCCTCCTGCTCAAAGCCTGAAAGACGCCGGCATCGAGCTCTTCGCCATCGGTAAAACATACACTCATGTTGGGTTCTATAGTCACTGCTTGCTTAAACTTAACCTACAGTTAAGACGACAGTAGCTCAGTTGGTCAATGTTCATTCTCTGATTCAAAGATCATGGTTCGAATCCTGCTCTCAAGATAAAAGATCATTGGTTGGGTAGTCAGATCTATTGATGAATGCAGATGAATGTTGTCCTTGTGTCCTTTGGTTAGACACCTAACCCACCCTGTCCCCAGTGTCTGCTTACACGGGCCCTTTGAGCCTTGTAGACAAGCGCTGTGTAAAAGTATGATCATTTACCAGGTGATCAACCTAAATCCAAACCATGAATTTAAACAAAACCCTGACTTTATAGGGGAACTCTGGCACGTTTGAAGCTAAAGTCCATTGCTAGAGGTGGTGGAATTCTGTCAGAAGCCAAAAAACGGCACAGATCAGTGTTGCCTCGGCAACAAACTAGACAAGACAACAAACTAGTGTAGTGATGGGGGCATGTTCTTAACTTACACGTAAAATGCCAATTTGCTTCACACTGAAGAAGCTTAACACCACTTTAACCCATCTTACAACAGCCACAAGTCTAACAAACAAAACAAAACACTCTGACTGGCTCATTCATTAGTGTCTGGAAACTTTCCAAAAATATAATTTATTTGTAAATAAATGGGATTAGAAACAACATGGGTGATCGAGTCTTTTGGGCTTTGGCATGTGCAGTGGGAAATCAACAAAGGGAAGTGTAAGGCTGCTAATAAAGTTGTTTTCTAACGTTTCCAGACACTAATGAGTGAGCCAGGCAGAGTATTTTGTTTGTTAGACTTGTGGCTGTTGTAAGATGGGTGAAAGTGGTGTTAAGCCTCTTCTGTGTGAAACAAATTGGTGTTTTATGTGGAAGTTAAGAACTTGCCCCCATCACTACACTAGTTTGTTGCCTTGACAGACTTACTACCACAGTGAGATCTCCACCGAGGCAACACTGATCTGTGCCGTGTTTTGGTTTCTGACAGAATTCCACCACCTCTAGCAATGGACTTTAACTTCAAACGTGCCAGAGTCAAACTTTAACCAAACCTTAACCAAACTGTAACCTAAAACTTTTATAACCCATAACCCAGTGGCTCAGTTGACAGCGCAATCCCCACAAACTGAATGGTCACTGGTTCAGTCCTGATTAATCTATTCATGGTTTTCAGCTTCTTGTAATATGCAACATTTTGAGGACAAATTTCTCATAATCTGAAACCCATAGACAGGCGAGTTATAGAGATAGACGAGAGACAAGTTCCTGACAGATCCTCTTTGACACTAAAAGGGTCAAATCCAAATGAAAACCGTTAAGTCTATGTGTACCATAACACCAGTCACTGATAACATTTCTTTTGCTCTGTGCTCAGGTGTGAAGAACGCAGACGAGGCGGAGCTGAAGGGCATTGCGTCGCCCCCTCTGGACACTCATGTGTATAACGTGGCCGACTTTAGCGTCATGAGCGACATCGTGGAGGGTCTGACCAGGACTGTGTGCGAGAGAGTGGAACATCTCGACAAGCAGCTCAAAGGTACCAACATCTACATTTATCTACTCATTTAATCTGAGCTGGAAACAGGTCAGAACTCTATAGTGCAGGGGTGTCAAACTCATTTTGGTCCGGGGGCTGTATACAACCAACTTTGACTCCAAAGGGGCCGGATCAGAAAACTCATGGCATATATACCCCAAAAATAGCAATGAGTCCAAATATTTGTGCAGAGAAACGCAAATCTATTACAGAAATCTTTTTTATTTTATTTTATTTTACAAAATATTATAATATTATGCTAGGTTAGGTTGCTTTCACAGCAGCATCACTAGCCTCTTGGCCCCTGGGTGAAAACAGATGGCTGTTTCTTCAGTCCCAGCAATAATTCATTTATCTTCTGTCTTCTCAATTCTCTGTTCAAGTTATTGTATTTTTCGCAGTGTCTCGTAGTGGCGTTTAAGATCATATTCTTTGAGCGCCGCCACTTGTTGCAAACACACCAAGCGTACAGGTTTCCCATTCACCTCCATGAACAAATAAGAATTAGTCAGTTTTTCTTGGAAAATCCTGCACTCAGCTCCACTTTTCTTATTTTTGACATTTTGCTGATGAGGGTGTCACGGTCAACAGTCAAAACAATCGTCCTTTAAGAGCGTTTGGAAAGAGGCAGGTCTTCATTTGTCTGGTGGAGGCGCCACGCACAGAAGTACTGGAGATGCTGCTATGCTAAGCTGCGCAGAAAATTACCAGAAAAATCTGAACATTTTTAATATTTTAATAGAAAATCAGCCGAGGGCCAGATTAAAGGTCTTGGAGGGCCGGATCTGGCCCCCGGGCCGCATGTTTGACACCTGTGCTATAGTGGAATTAGCTGTTCAATGCTCTGATTGATTGGAGATTTGTTGCTGGGACCGTCCACATGGAACGTTCAGCTGCAACTACTACTTTAGCATACATTAAATATGTTAAAATTGTGAAAAACAGAACTAGTTCATTGTAAACAGTTTGCAGTGGTCCAAACTTGTTCTTCACTGAGCCTATGCATTCTGGGCATGCTAATGATTCACCATGATAAGTGTATAAGCACTTTTCACAACTCCAAGAGACCAAAGCAGAGTTTTGACTTGACAATAAAGCTGACTACAACTAGTATGCTAACGTGCACTTCTTGATAATCAGATAATACAATGCTTTATAATTAGATGCAGACAGTGCACTGAGGACTTACTTTTACACATTTTACGTACTGTATTTTTCAGACTATAAGTCACTCCAGAGTATAAATCGCACCAGCCAAAAAAATGCACAATGAAGAAGAAAAAAGCATATATAAGTCGCACTGGGATAAGTCACATTTTTGGGGGGGGGATTTATTTGATCAAATCAGACTTCAGGAACAGACATTTCATCTAGAAAGGTGAGTTATAGAAATAACAACAGAACAGAGAAGAACAGGCTGAACATGTGTCTGGTGAGTTCATGTGGTTCAGAAACAGTTATTCAGAAAACTAGAGCAGAAACAACAGAACAAGTTTCCCAAACTCTCCATCTCACTCCAGATCACTAAATCCACTGAATTCCTCATCTTCAGTGTCACTTCTGAGCAACTCCTCCAACTCCAACTAAATCCAGCTTTTAGCCACAATCAGCTTTTGTGTTTTCTTCATTGCAGCTTGAGTTTCCTCCATTTTTCTCCAGTCAAACGCAAGTTTGCTCACTCCAAACTTTCCTTCTGTAGCTCGATTGCTCCTCTCTTCAACCGCTCTACAGACGCTCAATATATATGCTGAGTAATAATGTGTTTGTGCACATTTGTTTACATTTTACAGAAACCAAACTTAAAGCCTCATGGTTCATTTGCATATAGTGATAAAAACAGCTGGTGCTGATGCTTCTCTGACTAAAGGACAAGATTCAGTGGATTATTCACTGGACAATAAAAGTCCACCTGGATTTAACTGAGTAAACAGGTCCAAGGTGCTGCAGGAGGAAGAGCATGAGGCACAGCAGATACTGGTACATAAGACTAGAGCACCCTCTAGAGGCCTTGGTGTGAAAATAGCCAACATGTGACTTTTTTTGTTTGTTTTTTTTATTTTATATATAAGTTACACCTGGGTAAAAGTCGCAGGACTTAACCCTAACCACCCAAACCATGAACTTATAGTCTGAAAAATAAAGTAACAGCAAATCTGGTACAGCCCCCCCACTCAGTGTTGCTTCAAAAAGTGGCATTTAATCAAAAGGACTAAATATAGTTTGTAGCAGTGTTATGAAATAATTATAAAAATATCTCCTAAAGACTTGGTCCTGTCTCAGGTGGAGGTGAACCGGCCCCGCCTCCTGCCGCTGTGTCTCCGCCCCGTGACCTTGTGACCTCTGACATCACGGCAAGGAGCTTCAGAGTTTCATGGACACATGCCCCCGGAGAGGTGGAGAAATACCGCGTAGTGTTTTACCCGGCCAGCGGGGGGCAGCCTGAGGAGAAGGTACTGAGTCTGTTCATTACAAATCAGCTTTAATGTGAATATTCCACTAGGGGGATGACTAGTAGGGGGGTGGAAAAATATTGAAATATCGATATATCATATCATTTAATGTGATGATACAGTATCGATATTGTGGGCTGCTGTATTGATATATCACCAAGAGTATTTTTTGGTATATTTTACTAAATTATTTTGTGTAAAAGATAAAGTTGTGTTGCTTGTTTAGTGCAGTGTTTTTCAACCTTTTTCGTGCCAAGGCACACTTCTGTCATTGAAAAAATCCCGCGGCACACCACCAGCTAAAAATGTAAAAAAAAAAAGCTTATATTAACAAATATAAGTGTTGTATTGTTAATATAAGCGTTTTATAACATTGAAGAATGACATTATATTATAACGTCATGAATAGGAATCAAATAAACACAAAGAAAAAAGTATTTTATAATCTTTCATATTTATACTCACTCAGTGTGAAACCTGGGCCTGTTTGGATGAACACAGTGCTGATATCCTGGCAGGAATCGTTGAAAGACACACACGAAGCTCTTCCTCCACAGCTCTCAGTCTTTCTCTGTTTTTACTTTTTACAGCAGTCAGGCTTGAAAAGCTCACCTCACACAGATATGTTGTGGAAAATGGGAGCAATATCAAAATAGCTTTGTTGGCCAGCATGGGGAACTCCTTGGCAGCTGCCAACCAAAAACTGTCCAAAGATAGATCAGCAAAGCTTAGCTTGAGACCACGATCTTGTCTCAGTTCAGTTAGTTCCTCCTGCTCCTGTAAAGTCATGTCCTTTCCAACAGCTGATGCTGAGCTGAATGGGTCCCTAACCCAGTCAAGGTACTCCGTGGAGGCTGAAGAGAAATAAAATGACATCTTCTCCTCAAGAGTTTTCAAATGTTTAACTATTATTTCACACAGTGCAGCAGTATTAACATCTTGCAATTTATTGGTGAATGAGAACATTTCCAGATTGCCACTTTCCACATGTTGCTGCCAGAGTTCCAACTTTGAACGGAATCCACTTATCTGTACTTGTAAGCAGGTTTTCATTTCGGCCTTGCATTCGTGTGTTCAGTTCATTCTGATGATGAAAAATATCTGCCAGGTATGCCAGCCTTGCACACCATTCATCACTTGCAATTAGCTTTCCGTAATCGGACCCCTCATTTGTTAGAAACACTTTAAGTTCCTCTCGCAGCTCATACACACGGGCCAGCACCTTGCCGCGCGACAACCATCGGACCTCCGTGTGAAACAGCAAAGTATTATGCTCCGCTCCCATTTCGTCACACAAAGCCGCAAACATGCGACTTTTCATAGGTCGTGACTTCACAAAGTTTACCATGCGCACAACATCATCCAACACAGGAACGAGGTCTGCTGGTAAAGTCTTGGCTACGAGGTGTAAAAAACAGTGCGTAATGATCACATCTGGGCTTTTTTCCTTGACTCTGCTTACAAAGCCTTTGGTGCGCCCGACCATGCGCCCGACCATGTTATCTGAGAGAGGGACTTTGGCTATTTCTTTAACCGCTTAACCGGTCCGAGCATCTCATTTACAATGGCCTTGCAAGCGGGAAGTATTAATTGCTCTGCCACAGTGTGGGACTTTTTTGATTTAGCCACAAGTTCGGCGACGTGGTAGCTAGCACCGGCACACAAATTGGAAAATTTCCCACGGCACACCTGACAATATCTCGCGGCACACCGGTGTGCCGCGTCACAGTGGTTGAAAAACGCTGGTTTAGTGGAAGGAAACTTGTTTACGCGACATGTTTGACATTTTCACTGTTTTGAGGAATAAAATGTTTGTGTTTCAAGTGAACTTTGCACAAGAAGTGGTTTCACAAACACTTTTAGTTTCACAGCCATGATTTAGCCATGATTTTTTTATGAAACCGTATTGAATCGTTTTGAAATATATCGTACTGAATTGAAAGTGCACTGTATTGAGATATGTATCGTATCTGGCCTATATATCGAGGTATATATCGTATCGTCAACTTCTTAATGATACCCAACCCTAATGACTAGACTGCAAAACCTCAATGTGAAAGAATGGATTTGCTGTTACGTTAACTTTAATATGGGGAGAAAACCAATATTCAAAAATGTCTGATCATTGCTGCTTGCGGCTATATTTTCACTTATGATCCTGTAAATAGTCATGAGGCGTGACTTTTTCAAAGTACAGTGTGTTTGTAGATTTGATTTCAGTGGGAGCCCTGTTTTCAGCTTGTGTTTGTGTCAGTGTGATGGAGCCCCTCCCTCACAGCCCCTCACAGCTCACAGGGCCTGGTCCGGTGTTCCTCTGGATCATGTTGCTCCTTGTGTATTCTTGTGTATTTTTGTGTATTCTTGTGCATTTTTGTGTATTCTTGTGTATTCTTGTGTATTCCCGTGTATTCTTGTGTATTGCAGGTGGTCCCTGGCTCTCAGAACAGTGTGGACCTGGACTATCTGAACTCTCTGACTGAGTACCAGGTGGCTGTGTTTGCTGTGTACCGGAGCTCAGCCAGTGTGGCTCTGAGAGGCAGCGCCACCACATGTACGTTAAAAATATACTTACAGTAGTACTACTACTACTAATAATGCATCAGTTTTATACAGTGCTTTTCTGGACACTCAAAGACGCTTTACAGAGCATTATTCATTCACTCGATACCCGGTGGTGGTAAGATACTATTGGAGCCACAGCTGCCCTGGGGCAGACTGATTGAAGTGTGGCTCCAATCTGCACCATCGGCCCCTCCGACCACCACCATTCACGCACACACCACTTTTATACTAGGCAATGTGGGTGAAGTGTCTTGCCTAAGGACACAACAATAGTTTTTGTGACTGATGCCCCACTGTGGCACCTGGATTTCCCAGTGGTCTCCCATCCAAGTACTAACCAGGCCCTACTGAGCTTCTGAGATCTGAGGGATCAGGCTTTGACAAACCGGTATAGCCCCTACTATGTTTACTTTTACTGTACTACAAGGACCACTTTGACTGAAGGGCAGGCTTTCAGTGCTTTTTGTATGCACTGGTGTATAATAGAAAATGTATAATGGCAACCGTATCCAGTCTGCAGCTGGAATGAAGCCTGGTTAGTCTCTATAACTTTTGGGGATGAGAGACGATTGTCTGTATGAGGACGGTCCATTTCACCTCTCCGCATTTACCGTATTTTTCTGACTATAAGTCACAGTTTTTGGGGGAAATTTATTTTATAAAATCAGAGATCAAGAACCAACATTTCATCTCGAAAGACAAGTTAAGAAATTATAGTAATAAAAAGAACCTAATAGAGAACAGTAATTTTTCAATATAGAACCAACGACGATAAGACAACGAACAAAACAACTCTTTTCTTTAGTATTTGTCTCTAAAACCAAAATGAAAAAATGGATAATGATTTGTTTTTCATTTTTTATTCATATATACAATATTCATATATTTGGTCTATGAGCTGTGAAAAATGTAATATAGGCTATAAGTCGCAGGAACCACCCAAACCATGAAAAAAAGTGTGACTTAGAGTCCGAAAAATACCTGTGCTCACACTTGTACACTTTTAAATAACGTGCACTATCACATGTTAAAGGCCAGGATTATACTATTTTCTGATCAGTTATAATGTTGTTTCCTCATCAGAAACATGGGGTTGTGTTGTGTTTCATTCACACATATTTAACCCATAAACCCTGCACATTTACACCAAGTTATTCTCCCAAACTAAAGACTCCCTGTTCCACCTTGTGATGTCATGTTTTTAAACTCTATGCACCTTCACTAGAATATTTGGATGATTTCAGTCCAGGAATTGCCCATTTCTACTGAACTTAAAAGGAGATGTAGACACAAGACAGATTTAATAAGTACTCAATTACTCAAACATCCATCCATCCATCCATCCATCTTCTCCCGCTTAATCCGGCTGGGTTGCAGCGGCAGCTTGCTGCCCAATACTCATCACACCTGACCCCCCCATGAACCCCTCTGTGGGTGGTGAGCCCACAGGAGGGATTACTCAAACATGTGTGAATAAAATAGAACACAACTCCAGGTCTGATTTTGATGAACAATATTAATAATATAATATAACTTAAAGCTCACAGGAGCCCATTGTGTGTGACATAAGATCTTTAAATTGATGTTAAATGTCTTTCCTCGTGGTGGATCTGGTGCAGTGGCTCTTCCCATGGTGAACGAGCTGGAGCTGTTTGACATCACCCACAGCACCATGATGGTCCGATGGAGGACGGCAGCCGGGGCATCTGGATATATGATCCTGTACGCCCCGTTGACAGAGGGAGATGCCAGCGATGAGAAAGAGGTAAAATAAAACAAGAAAATACTGTGAAAGCACCAAAGGAGAAGGCCAGAGGAGCAGAGGAGAAGGTCAGAGGAGCAGAGGAGAAGGTCAGAGGAGCAGAGGAGAAGGTTAGAGGAGCAGAGGTGAAGGTCAGAGGAGCAGAGGAGATGGTCAGAGGAGCAGAGGAGAAGGTCAGAGGAGCAGAGGAGATGGTCAGAGGAGCAGAGAAGATGGTCAGAGGAGCAGAGGAGATGGTCAGAGGAGCAGAGAAGATGGTCAGAGGAGCAGAGGAGATGGTCAGAGGAGCAGAGGAGAAGGTCTGAGGAGCAGAGGATTCCCTGTCACATTCCTCAGGTGTGTAGCAGGTGAAGCTCATCTGTCTCTGTTATCGGCACATCTCGCTCAGTCGCAGTTCGTCTTTTTGCTAAACACACATTTCAGACTTCACCTGTCCGCCATGAGTCGAGTCTGAACCTGAGCCTTACATAAGTGTGGGCTCCTCCCTCACCTCGGCTGTGTGACCCCATATTTCACATTCCTCTTTCACTCTGATACTAAAAACACGAAAAACACGAAAATACTGCAAACACTGAATAAGTCTCATGCAAGCTTCTGTGTGACAATGTAGTCCACGAGAATGTGGAAATGAATATGGACTCGACTAAGGACAAAAACAGGACTAAATCAGGGCTAAACAGGACTAAGTCAAAACTAAGTCAAAACTAAATCAGGGTAAATTCAAACAAAATCATGACTCAGTCGTATGCACAGACTTTGATGGTTTAGTCATTACAGGTGATTTTAATGTACATGTGGATAATGTGTGTGACAAAAATGCCAAAGGGCTCAGCACTGTCCTTGAAACTTTTGATCTGACTCAGCATGTCAGTGAGCCCACACACAACAGAGGGCACACTCTGGACCTGCTCATTACAAAGGGTGTAAATATTTCAAATGTCAGTGTGGTTAATGTTGCTCTGTCTGATCATTTCTGTGTCTTCTTTGACCTGTCTGTTATTCCCAAACCACCGGCTCCTCCTACAGTTGTTCGAAGGAGACTCATAAATGATAACACAAGTGCACTATTCACGGAAATGATGCACTTTGAAACTGCCTCATGTTCTAATGTTGATGATATGTTGAGCTCTGTGACTTCGAGTCTCTTGAATGTTCTGGACACTATTGCCCCGATGAAGGCTAAAATTATTAAAAATAGGCAAAAAGCACCATGGAGAAACAATGACTGTGTCAGGACACAAACAAGGGAGTGCAGAAGAGCTGAGCGGAAATGGCGAAAGTCAAACCTCCAGGTTCATTACGAGACTTACAGAGAAACGATGCACATGTACAGCCACAGTTTGGCTCGAACAAGAGAGAGGTACTTTTCAGACATTATTGGAAATTGCAGTAACAGCTCTCGTGTCCTGTTTGCAAACCCTCCAGCCCCACTTCCATTAGAACTGATTTCCGCATCTACACTCAACAAAAATATAAACGCAACACTTTTGTTTTTGCTCCCATTTGTCATGAGATGGACTCAGAGATCTAAAATTCATTCCAGATACACAATATTACCATTTCTCTCAAACATTGTTCACAAATCTGTCTAAATGTGTGATAGTGAGCACTTTTGCTTTGCTGAGATAATCCATCCCACCTCACAGGTGTGCCACATCAAGATGCTCATCAGACACCATGATTAGTGCATAGGTGTACCTTAGACTGCCCACAATAAAAGGCCACTCTGAAATGTGCAGTTGTTGCTTTATTGGGGGTCTGGGGACTCAGAACCAGTCAGTATCTGGTGTGACCACCATTTGCCTCATGCAGTGCAACACATCTTCTTCGCATAGAGTTTATCAGATTGTCAATTGTGGCCTGTGGAATGTTGGTCCACTCCTCTTCAATGGCTGTGCAAAGTTGCTGGATATTAGTGGGAACTGGTACGCGCTGTCGTATACGCCGGTCAAGCACATCCCAAACATGCTCAATGGGTGACATGTCCGGTGAGTATGCTGGCCATGCAAGAACTGGGACATTTTCAGCTTCCAAGAATTGTGTACAGATCCTTGCAACATGGGGCCGTGCATTATCTTGCTGAAACATGAGGTGATGTTCATGGATGTATGGCACAACAATGGGCCTCAGGATCTCATCACAGTATCTCTGTGCATTCAAAATGCCATCAATAAAATGCACCTGTGTTCTTCATCCATAACAGATGCCTGCCCATACCATAACCCCACCACCACCATGGGCCACTCGATCCACAACATTGACATCAGCAAAGCGCTCACCCACACGACGCCACACACGCTGTCTGCCATCTGCCCTGAACAATGTAAACCGAGATTCATCCGTGAAGAGAACACCTTTCCAACGTGCCAGATGCCATCGAATGTGGGCATTTGCCCACTCAAGTCTGTTACGGCGACGATCTGGAGTCAGGTTAAGACCCCGATGAGGACGACGAGCATGCAGTTGAGCTTCCCTGAGACGGTTTCTGACAGTTTGTGCAGAAATTCTTTGGTTATGCAAACCAATTGTTTCAGCAGCTGTCTGAGTAGCTGGTCTCAGACGATCTTGGAGGTGAACCTGCTGGATGTGGAGGTCCTGGGCTGGTGTGGTTACACGTGGTCTGCGGTTGTGAGGCCGGTTGGATGTACTGCCATATTCTCTGAAACGCCTTTGGAGACGGCTTATGGTGGAGAAATGAACATTCAATGCCAAAGCAACAGATCTGGTTGACATTCCTGCTGTCAGCATGCCAATTGCACGCTCCCTCAATGCTTGCGCCATCTGTGGCATTTTGCTGTGAGACAGAACTGCACATTTCAGAGTGGTCTTTTATTGTGGGCAGTCTAAGGTACACCTATGCACTAATCATGGTGTCTGATGAGCATCCTGATGTGGCACACCTGTGAGGTGGGATGGATTATCTCAGCAAAGCAAAAGTGCTCACTATCACACATTTAGACAGATTTGTGAACAATGTTTGAGAGAAATGGTAATATTGTGTATCTGGAATGAATTTTAGATCTTTGAGTCCATCTCATGACAAATGGGAGCAAAAACAAAAGTGTTGCGTTTATATTTTTGTTGAGTGTAAGTGCAATGAGTTTGCAGTATTCTTTAATGACAAGGTTAAGGGCATCAAAAATACCATCAATTCCACAATGCAAATAACAATCACGCAGCCACAGAGACACTTAGAGCTGAGTCACTTTGCACCTGTAACTGACAAAACTGTCTGAGAGATTGTCACCAGTCTGAGTTCATCCACATGCTGCCTCGATGTGTTACCCACTAGATTTCTAAAGTCTGTCCTCCACAGTTTACTTTCACCACTTGCTCACATAGTTAACATGTCACTTCAGTCTGGAACATTCCCAAGAGCTTTGAAAACTGTGGTCATTAAGCCTCTCCTAAAGAAGAGCAGTCTTGATTCCACAGTACTGAACAATTTCTGACCCATCTCAAATCTGCCGTTTTTTGGCAAGGTCCTTGAAAAAGCTGTTTACCAACAGCTTACTAAATTTCTCCAAATGAACAACGATGTTTTCCAGTCAGGTTTTAGAGCCCACCACAGCACTGAGACGGCTCTGATCAAGGTGACAAACGACATCCGCCTGAACACTGATGCAGGAAAAGTCTCAGTGCTGATCCTGTTAGATCTGGGTGCTGCTTTTGACACTGTTGATCATGGATCCTCTTACAGAGACTAGAGGACTGGGTGGGCATCTCTGGTACTGCACTAAACTGGTTCAAGTCCTGTTCAGAAGACAGGAAGTATTTTGTTGAAATTGGAAACTGTGTCTCAGATCACATGGCCCTGACCTATGGGGTGCCCCAGGGGTCGATCCTGGGCCCACTTTTGTTCAATCTCTACATGCTGCCCTCAGGCCAGTTAATACACAGCAATAATGTGTCCTACCACAACTACGCAGACAATACTCAGATCTATGTCTCCCTGGCAGCATGAGACTATGGACCAGTGGACTCACTCTGCCACTGCATCCAACAGACCAGTGTGTGGATGTAAAACAACTTTCTCCAGCTAAACTCAGACAAGACAGAAGTCATAGTCTTTGGCCCACAGAAACATAGAGAAAGTGTCAGCAGTTACCTCCAGTCTCTCTCTCTAAAACCTTCAAATCAGGCTAGAAATCCCGGTAATAATTGACTCAGACTTGAACTTTAACAGCCACATCAAATCAATAACATCTGCAGCCTTTTACCATCTAAAAAAAACATAGCAAAAATCAAAGGTCTACTGGTCTACTAAAGCAGACTTGGAGAGACTTATCCATGCGTTTGTCCCCAGTAGGTTAGATTACTGTAACAGCCTGCTCACTGGCCTCTCCAAATGAGCTGTAAAACAGCTACAGTACATCCAGAACGCTGCAGCTCTGGTCCTGACTCGAACCAGGAAGTACAAGCACATAAGTCCTGTGCTCAGGTCTCTGCACTGCCCCCTGTGGCTCAGAGAATAGACTTTAAAGCAGCTCTGCTTGTGTACAAGTCTCTCCATGGCCTAGCACCAAAGTACATCTGTGACATGTTAGTGCCGTATGAACATCTCGTACTCTGAGGAGCTCAGGGACTGGCCTCCTGCTGGTGCCCAGAGTCAGGACTAAACTCGGGGAGTCAACATTTCAGACTCATGCAGCTAAAACCTGGAACAGTCTGAATATGTGAGACAGGCGTCTACTCTGACTCTGTTTGAATCCAGGCTAAAAACTGTTCTGTTTAGCTGTGCATATGACTGAAAGGTTTTCTTTTTCCATTCCGCACTCTACTCTTCTCCCTAATTCTCTCTAATTTAATGTCCCAGTATTGTGATTTTAATGTATTTCTTATTCTGTAAAGCACTTTGAATTACTTTGTGTACGAATTGTGCTATACAAATAAACTTGCCTTGCCTTGCCTTGCCTAAATCAGAACCAAGTCAGGACTAAATCAGGAATAAACCACGTCAAAACCAGGACTAAACAAGGACTAAACCAGGACTAAATCAGGACTAAACCAAGGTTAAACCAGAACTAAACCAGGACTAAATAAGGACTAAATCAGGGTTAAACCAGAACTAAACCAGGACTAAATCAGGACTAAACCATGTCTAAACCAGGGCTAAACCAGGACAAAATGAAGACTAAATCAGGCCTAAACTACGTCAAAACCAGGACTAAACCAGAGCTAAACCAGATCTAAACCAAGACTAAATCGCGACGACCAGGTCAAAACCAGGACTAAACAGATTAAATCAGAACTAAACCATGTGAAAACCAGGATTAAACCATGACTAAACCAGATGTAAACCAAGACTAAATCCGGAGTAAAACAGGTCAAAACCAAGACTAAACGAAGACTAAATCAGGACTAAACCAGGGTTAAACCAGAACTAAACCAGGACTAAATCAGGACTAAACCTGGAATAAACCAGGGCAAAGGCAGGACTAAACCAAGAGTCAACTGAGATCAAAGCAGGTCTAAACCATATGTGGACCAGGACTCAGACATGCTAATGCAGGACTAAATCAGATCTAATTCAGCACTTTACTACAACTAACTTATTATTACCATTTATACTTTTCTCTTTGTTCTTATAATACAGTTTAATGAGTGAGCTACTGTGTCCAAATAATTTCCCTTGTGGATCTGTAAAGTTCATCTAAGTCTAACACAGGACTACACCAAGACAATGTATGGACTAAACCAGGACTAAACCAGGAGTAAACCAGGACTATTGACCCAATTCCATGTTATGTTGCAACAAAAATCGGCAGTTGAACTACACTCAACAAAAATATAAACGCAACACTTTTGTTTTTGCTCCCATTTGTCATGAGATGGACTCAAAGATCTAAAATTCATTCCAGATACACAATATTACCATTTCTCTCAAACATTGTTCACAAATCTGTCTAAATGTGTGATAGTGAGCACTTTTGCTTTGCTGAGATAATCCATCCCACCTCACAGGTGTGCCACATCAAGATGCTCATCAGACACCATGATTAGTGCACAGGTGTACCTTAGACTGCCCACAATAAAAGGCCACTCTGAAATGTGCAGTTTTGTCTCACAGCAAAATGCCACAGATGGCGCAAGCATTGAGGGAGCGTGCAATTGGCATGCTGACAGCAGGAATGTCAACCAGATCTGTTGCTCGGGCATTGAATGTTCATTTCTCCACCACAAGCCGTCTCCAAAGGCGTTTCAGAGAATATGGCAGTACATCCAACCGGCCTCACAACCGCAGACCACGTGTAACCACACCAGCCCAGGACCTCCACATCCAGCAGGTTCACCTCCAAGATCGTCTGAGACCAGCTACTCAGACAGCTGCTGAAACAATTGGTTTGCATAACCAAAGAATTTCTGCACAAACTGTCAGAAACCGTCTCAGGGAAGCTCAACTGCATGCTCGTCGTCCTCATCGGGGTCTTAACCTGACTCCAGATCGTCGCCGTAACAGACTTGAGTGGGCAAATGCCCACATTCGATGGTGTCTGGCACGTTGGAGAGGTGTTCTCTTCACGGATGAATCTCGGTTTACATTGTTCAGGGCAGATGGCAGACAGCGTGTGTGGTGTCGTGTGGGTGAGCGCTTTGCTGATGTCAATGTTGTGGATCGAGTGGCCCATGGTGGTGGTGGGGTTATGGTATGGGCAAACATCTGTTATGGACGAAGAACACAGGTGCATTTTATTGATGGCATTTTGAATGCACAGAGATACCGTGATGAGATCCTGAGGCCCATTGTTGTGCCATACATCCATGAACATCACCTCATGTTTCAGCAAGATAATGCACGGCCCCATGTTGCAAGGATCTGTACACAATTCTTGGAAGCTGAAAATGTCCCAGTTCTTGCATGGCCAGCATACTCACCGGACATGTCACCCATTGAGCATGTTTGGGATGTGCTTGACCGGCGTATACGACAGCGCGTACCAGTTCCCACTAACATCCAGCAACTTCACACAGCCATTGAAGAGGAGTGGACCAACATTCCACAGGCCACAATTGACAATCTGATAAAAACTATGCGAAGAAGATGTGTTGCACTGCATGAGGCAAATGGTGGTCACACCAGAGTCCCCAGACCCCCAATAAAGCAACAACTGCACATTTCAGGGTGGCCTTTTATTGTGGGCAGTCTAAGGTACACCTGTGCACTAATCATGGTGTCTGATGAGCATCTTGATGTGGCACACCTGTGAGGTGGGATGGATTATCTCAGCAAAGCAAAAGTGCTCACTATCACACATTTAGACAGATTTGTGAACAATGTTTGAGAGAAATGGTAATATTGTGTATCTGGAATGAATTTTAGATCTTTGAGTCCATCTCATGACAAATGGGAGCAAAAACAAAAGTGTTGCGTTTATATTTTTGTTGAGTGTACATTCATTTTAGCTGCTATAGTGATAGGAAGGCGGGAGGGCATCTGACACACAGGACACAGGGGTATGGGAGGGCATCTGACACACAGGGCACAGGGGTATGGGAGGGCATCTGACACACAGGGCACAGGGGTATGGGAGGGCATCTGACACACAGGGCACAGGGGTATGGGAGGGCATCTGACACACAGGGCACAGGGGTATGGGAGGGCATCTGACACACAGGGCACAGGGGTATGGGAGGGCATCTGACACACAGGGCACAGGGGTATGGGAGGGCATCTGACACACAGGGCACAGGGGTATGGGAGGGCATCTGACACACAGGGCACAGGGGTATGGGAGGGCATCTGACACTCAGGGCACAGGGGTATGGGAGGGCATCTGACACACAGGGCACAGGGGTATGGGAGGGCATCTGATACTCAGGGCACAGGGGTATGGGAGGGCATCTGACACACAGGGCACAGGGGTATGGGAGGGCATCTGACACTCAGGGCACAGGGGTATGGGAGGGCATCTGACACTCAGGGCACAGGGGTATGGGAGGGCATCTGACAGGTGTGGTGTGTTCCAGGTGAAGGTGGAGGCGTCGGTGAATGAGGTGGAGCTGGAAGGTCTGACTCCGTCCACAGAATATACAGTGACTGTCTACGCCCTGTACGGAGAAGAGGCCAGTGACCCTATGACCAGCCAGCAGACCACCTGTGAGTACCACTACTGCTAATAGTACTGCCAATACTACTGCTACTACTACTATTGCTACTACTATTACTATTACTACTACTATTACTATTACTACTACTACTACTATTACTATTACTACTGCTACTACTACTACTACTACTACTACTACTACTACTACTACTACTACTACTACTATTACTATTACTATTACTATTACTACTACTACTGCTATTACTATTACTATTACTATTACTGCTTCTGCTGCTGCTGCTGCTACTACTACTACTACTACTACTACTACTGCTACTACTGCTACGACTACCACTACTACTACTATTGCTACTACTACTACTACTACTACTACTACTACTACTACTACTACTACTACTATTACTATTACTATTACTATTACTACTACTACTGCTATTACTATTACTATTACTATTACTATTACTGCTTCTGCTGCTGCTGCTGCTACTACTACTACTACTACTATTACTAATGCTACTACTGCTACGACTACCACTACTACTACTATTGCTACTACTACTACTACTACTACTACTACTACTACTACTACTGCTACTGCTACTGCTACTGCTACTACTACTACTACTACTGCTACTGTTAAGACTATTATTATTACTGTTATTATTACTTTTACTATTGACTTAATAGTCATTGCGCTAGTAGAAATGGGAGTAATAGTAGTAGTATTAGCAGTAGCACTAGTAGTATCAGTATTATTAGTAGTAGTACTAGTAGTAGTAGCATGATGTGTACGTAAATGTTTTATCAGATGAGTGCGTTTCTCACACTTTTTCTCTGATCTGGCCAAGATTAAAAATTTATATCAGGTTACTCATCTTGTTTTCAGATTTATTCTCTATGTACTAGTTCTGAGACTGCTTCATTCTAGTCTAGAGGTCTTTTATTTTAAGATTCTGCCTGGACAGATCATTTCACTTCTTTTAAGTCAGTTTCTGATAGATTTAAGTGTTTAGATCTTCCATTTTAGCCCAGCTTGTTTGCAGAGCAGTGACAGTCTTTGGGCTGCCGTCGCTCTAGTTCTTTTCACTGTTTGGTGAAACCTCTAAACGTTGGACTTGTAGCTGTTCGTTGCTGTTTCAGTCGTCTCTGAGCTCGGCTGTAATTATGGCCAACTTTACGATGCATGTTTGCCTCAGGTCGCCTCAGGACAAACTCAAATAACTCCTTTTACACAAGCGCGAGCGAGGGAGAGCCAGCACCAATCAGACGCCTGCATTCTGACTTTACAATGACAGAGTTGAAGTTATGTAGCTTTATTTCACATGTTTAGGCTCTTAAAGGGATTCATGCAAGAATGTCACTCTGAAAAAAAAGAACTTGAAAGATTTACTATAAAAAATCCTCGTAACAATTTGCATGAGCACTTTTCAAGTAAATCTGACTGCTGTAATATCAGGTACGATTTACTTGTCAGTGTTAAGTAAAATGCACTTCCCACCACGATAAACAGGCATGAATTTACAGTGACTGTTACTCTTTTTTTAAAGTTAGAAGTCATATTTATGTAAATAAATATAGTACAATATATAAAATATTGTCATATTTAATTGCATTGCTGTGATGAGATAATTAAGTAAATATATGTCTAGTATTTACTGATGTATAATAAATGGTACATTTTTATACAGTGCTTTTCCACCTTTAAGTCTCAAAGCGTTTTTCCACAAGGAACCACTCACACATTCACACACCAGCGTACACCGACACTAAGGGTTAAGTGTCTTGCCCAAGGACACAACATCTGCATTCATTATCGCCAAACTGTATGTCAGTGGATCTGACTGCTTTCCCAATGTTTTTTTTTTTTTTTTGAGAGTTGAGAGTGGGATTTGAACCGCCAACCTTCGGATCAGTGTTCAAACACCCTTACCCACTGAGCTACTGCCACCCCAGCTCCAGATACATAGCCGTCGAGTGCTTTGGATTTGGGGACATGTGTTTCTGAAAAGCGCTATAGAAATAAAGTTACCTTACCTTACCTACCTTACCTACCTAACCTCAAAAACATACCCGCAGTTTGCTCATTTGGAAGATTATGTCAGAGAAACTGGGATACTACATTTGCCCATGTCCACAGGAATATGAGTATCCGGGTTTCTCAGTGCGCATGTAAACAGCATATTGTAAAGGAAACCAGCTTTTCCATTGCATGTTTGTTAGTTTCTGCTTAGATAAAAAATACACTTGAAACAGAAAAAAAGTCCAGATAATTTACTTATACAAATATTAGAAAGCCGTACTTGTACAAGGAGTCTGTGCCGACATTCCCGTGCAGAGACTGAATATTTTTGCCTATACAATGATTTTTATACGGAAACTATAGTGGGAGGCTACCGTGGTTTATACTTAGTGCCTCTTCGTTGGTGCACAGACTAGCCAGGCCTCTTGGCACGTCACACAGTCCAATCAAACTCCATCCGGGTGTTATCGGGCAACAAGTCATGACATCATCCCTATCAGTAGTTTTTGTCCTATTTAGTTAGTTTGCTATTAGATAGCTTGGAAGCTATATCATACATGAGTCGCACAGCTGTGATTAGAGCCCATATCTTCACATGACCTTGGTACAATAATGAAATATAGCAGTAGTTATACAGAATAGCTAAGCCTAGTGATATATCCTAACAATATCCTGAACACTGCCATAACCGGGAAGTGGATACTGATGTGCGCGGAAACATACTCATCGTATATGTGTCATGTTACATCAGTGTTGTGTTGTGTCAGTGCCCCTGTTGCCCGCCATGAACCTGCGCTTCTCCAACATCGACCACAGCTCGGCCAAACTCGCCTGGGACGCACCCTCCAAAAAGGTCAAAGGTTACCGCATCATGTACGTGAAGACCAGCGGCACGCAGATCAACGAGGTGAGGAACCTTTCCTTTCTATGGAGATGCTATTGTTTGGCCTGGAATGTTCCAAAGCGTGGCATTAAATTTATCTTTCTCGTATTTAAACAATTACAACTGTTTTTATTTGTCACTGTGAGCGGGTCACCTCTCCACTCTTCTGCCTTGGTCTGGTGGTGCCACACGCTCGTCTCCATGGAGTTACATTAGTTTAAAGAGGAGGTATCATGCACAATGGTCTTTTTGGAACTTTCTACCATCTTATAACTTTCCCTTGTCAAAACATACCTGAAGGGGTTTTAGATGATGTCCATGCATGTTTGAGTAATCTAGCGATCTCTGGTCAGGTGGCAGGCTTTACATTATTCTCATTCTCCACCTGTAACTGAAACATATTCATTATTAATCCTAAACTTTTCTTTATCTTATTTGACATATTGTTGAATGACTGGTGTTTCCAGATAGACTTTAGGCAGCTGCGTGTCAACTAATCAAGTTTATGTTATACGCTATAAGTAGTGTTATACGACACTAAAATTTCACTTGATTTCGATACTAAGGAATAGACTTTATACTGATGCTGATAATAATAATAAAACAAACCTCTTGCTTTAGACAATAGTAGACAAACATAGTACTAAGGTTGCTGAGTCAGTGTAAATTTGACAAACAAGTGAATGCAGTTGTAAAATCTGCCTTTTATCATTTGTGGCTTTTATGTAAAATTAAAGGGACAGTTTAGAATTTTTGGACGTAGGGCCTCATTTCCTGGTGATCCAGAGTGTTGGAGACGTGTGGAGACACTTTTTAAAATCTTCCATCCAGTCCTTATATTTGGAGAGGTTGCTGGTGCTAGGCTAGTGCATGTCAATGGCCATAGTTGTCCTGCCACTAAAAACAGTCTTACCCACTCCACAGAGCACCCGAGGAAAACTATTAGAACTCCACACTGTCTATGTGAATGTCCGTGTCCACAGAATAATGTCTGAAATAAAACTGACCTTGCATCACATGAATCGTTGCATGTTGAGGGACTATTTTCTCATATATCAGTCCGCCGCTGCCGAGCTTTCTATCAGGAAGTACAACTCACTGCTGCTGCTCAGACAGAAATCCTTCAAATACAAGGCCTTTAAAATCACTTACAGCTGGCTCAAAATTCTGCTGCACACCTTTTAACAGGAACCAAAAAACATGAGCACATTACCTTGATTGTGTTGCACCGGCTTCCAGTTCATTTTAGAATTGATTTGAAGATTTTATTGTTTTTAAAGATTTGAATGGACGGGCCCCACAGTACGTCTCAGACCTCATGCAAATTTACACCCCCGCTCATGGTCTCAGGTCCGAGGGTCAGATCCAGCTCATGGAGATTAAGACGAGACTCAAAATCAGGGGGGGCAGGGCCTTCTCTGTGGCCAGCCCCAAACTCTCCAAACTCTTTGCTCTGCCACGTCTCAACAGCCCCACAGTGGAGTGTTTTAAGTCTCATCTTAACACCCACTTTTACTGACTTTAACACCACATGAGTTGTGTGCTCTTCTGTGTCTTTTATTTATTTTCTTTCATTTTACTTATTTTCTACTATTTTATGATTACCGTAAATTCCGGACTACAGCGCGCACACGATTAAGAGCCGCATGCTCAGATTTATGAAGAAAAATACATTTTGTAATTATATGAGCCGCACCATATTAAAAGCCGCTGGCCAAAGACTAGGCGGTCCAGGCGGCGGGGACGCAGAAGCGAACCCCTCGCCTGGAGCGCCCGACGGGTCATGGACGCGTCCCCGCTGAACTCTGGGGACGGACTCGCTCACTGGTGACACTTGGGACACACACGCGCCACAGGCACTTACACACCTTCACACACTTGGGACACACACACGTGAAATGCACATACACACCTTGGCGCTCTGGGAATAAACCACGGTAGCGATCGCTTTAGCCTTCAGTCTGATTTGTACAGTGGAAACACCGCGGCCGCCTGCTCTTTGCGTGTTAACCCAGTCCTCCAGAAAGTTTTCAAGCTCAGGCCATCTGCTATGGTTACCTCTGAAAGCTCTGGTTGTCTTTTTACACTGGCTCAGTTCTTCTTGCTGGAGCCTCCACCTTCGCACCATCGACTCGTTTATGCCAATTTTACGGGCAGCAGCTCGATTTCCTTCTTTAACTGCCAGAGTGATCGCTTTTAGTTTAAAAGCTGCATCATATGCTTTTTGTCTGGTATTCTCCATGTTGATGAGGGTTAGCAAAAAGACTGAAATAAGGAAGTTGTGATTAATCATACAATTTCATTGGACCTCAGTGAACTACGTATTCATTTTATTGGTCCATGTTTTTCCCGCGATGGAAAAAAAATTAAAAAGCCGCTTCATATTACGAGCCGCAGTGTTGAAAGTGTAGAAAAAAAGTAGCGGGTTGTAATCCGAAATTTACGGTATTTATGGTTTTGCTTTTGTTTGATTTGACTGGTTTTATTGTTTTAGGACTGGTATGACCAATGAACAAATTTTAGCAATTTACCGTTTTGTTGTCGTCATTTCATTGATCTCTGTGCAGCACTTTGGAAACGCTTTTGTTTGTAAAATCTCCAATAGAAATAAAGTGGATTTGGATTTAGATGTTATTTTTCTGTTGTTCAGGTGGACGTTGGGCGTGTGACCACTCACCTGCTGAAGAACCTGACCTCTCTGACCGAGTACACTGTGGGAGTGTCAGCCATTTATGATGAAGGACAGGCAGAGGCCACAACAGACAGTTTCACCACAAGTAAGAACATCAGTGTGCTCTATTGCTCACCTGAGCAGCCAGTCCCGTCTACATCCTGGTGGAATCCAGAAGGGTCTGGAATAGACCGTAGAGTGGGACAAACCTCAGAAGTTGAGACGGTCCAACCACACAACATTCAGAACTAAATATATCACTCCTTTTACCTGAGATAAGTAACAGTTCGGTGCTTCGATTGTTGATTCTCAGCCCTTTATGTTGCTTTTCACGCATTCTGAAATCAGGCAGGAGACAGGATACGGATTCATTCCAGATTCACACCTCCGTGAAGTTGGCCCCATCAAATGCAAACCTACACAAAAACGATGTCAATCATTTGTGCTGTTTTGTGCTGCAAAAAGTTTGGTTTGGCTTAAGATATTTGCAGTTTTATTTTCGGCCGATGACGTCATCCAGCCCCTCAAAATATTAAATAAACTCAAAACAGGCAGAACATTTTAGAAAACGTTTGTATTTCGTTTGTGCTGGGACAATTTTCATTTGTGTGAGTTTATTTCCAAAATTATTAATTATTATTTCTGAGGTAATTATAGGACGTGATTTCCGTTCAGCAGGCAAACTCCACAAAACTAGTGGTGATAAACAATCTCAGGCTGTGGAAAAGTCTGTAACCGTCTTTAGTAATTTGCTTTTGATTCATATTTTATATAATAATACAGACTTTTCCACAGCCTGAGATCATTTAGCTTTGCTCAAGTCGCTTCCATCAGCTGAGCAGAAATGACGTCTTTTAACAATTTAACATTTTGAGGGGCTGGACGATGTCATTGGCCAAAAATAAAACTGCAAATATCTTAAGAACCAGAATCACACAAACAAAACTTTTTGCAGTACAAAACAGCACAAAGGAAGCACAAACGATTGACATAGTTTTTGTGTAGATTTGCGTTCACAGAGGCCAGATTCATTTGTCTTTGTAAACGTTTTTCAGAGCGTGTGGTTCAGGATGGACAGGTAACTATTGCAGTGCACTTGCCAGGGGCTAGTTGAGGTGATTACAAGTTTAAAAATTAAATACAGGGTGTCCCAAAATATTTGACATCATTTTGCCCCAATTTGTATTGAAAACGTGTTTTATTTTTGTTCTGTTTTCAGGTTGAGACATTCACTCCCATTATGTTGATGTTTCTCTATCAGATCCTTTAGCCCTGCATAAACAGCCTTCCTCTTCACATTTTTAGTACCAAGTTTAAATTTGTTTGCCAGTTTCTCCAAATTTTGCACTGAAGTCTGCACTGTCTTGGGTGAGTGTGTGCGAGTGAACAGCTCATCTTGAAAACAGAACAAAAATAAAACAGTACCGTATTTTCCGGACTATAGAGCGCACCGGTATATAAGCCACATCCCTCTATTTAAAAAAAAAAAGTTATACAAGCCACAGCCAGGCTATAAGCCGCTGATATCTATGTTGAAAAATTAGATATTTACTGCAAATACAGAACGATTTTGTACTGTAAATGTACATTTATGTACCTGAACAGATTCTTTCCGAACAGTGCCTTTTAACACGGCAGCAACTGTGCTGATTAAAACGAGGTCAAAAAAACGGAAAAGAACCGGTAATTGATTACCTTCATGTCTCCTGTGCAGTGAAACCACAAGTCACTTTAATCATCTCTGCTGACACCAAGCTTACGTGCAGCATCACAGTAGAGGTCTGCGTGGGACAGAATTTTCAGTACCGCTCCCGCCCGCTCCCGTGCCGTGCGGTCGCGCTCCCGCCCGTGCCCGCAATAAGCTTTCAGAATGTTCTTTCAGAATGCTCTTATTACATCCATGGTCCATGCCGCACTGTTTTGTGTTGGGTCCCGCGGGAGTGCAGGGCTCTACAGCGGTTTCCTTCCTGGAGCAAGATCGATGGCCTTCAACTTAAAACTTGCATCATACAAACTCCTTTGTGTGCTTTTCATGAAGGGGCGAGGATTTGAAAATTATTACCAGTTAGTAATTTGTTGTGCGTGTTGTATCTGCTAAATAAAAAGTAGAGTATTTTCTGTCTATCTTGTTTTTGAAATTCCGGTTAGAGTGCCCCTAGCGGTGGAGGAAAAATCCGGCTTTTAGCCGCTCAGTTCTAAAAGCTGCATGGTTCAAAGCCTGGGAAAAAAGTAGTGGCTTATAGTCCGGAAAATGCGGTAATTAAATATAAAATCTTGATCTGTCAGATCTGAAAATTTTAGGTTATTTCAACAAGAATTGCCAACATTACTGGTCTGTGAAATTCTGTTAATTTTTTTGGGATTCCCTGTATAAGTATAGAGGATTTTGTAGTATCAGTGTCATAAAATAAGAGAAACAGCTAAGGAAACCACACCACATACAGTCATGTGAAAAAGTTTGGACACCCCTGATCATTTTCAAGATTTTTCTTTATAAATCATTGGTTGTTGGGATCAGCAATTTCAGTTAAATATATCATATAGCAGACAAACACAGTGATATTTGAGAAGTGAAATTAACTTTATAGGATTTACAGAAAGTGTGCAATAATTACTTAAAACTAGGCATGTGCATAAATTAGGGCACCCTTGTTGTTTTATTGATTTTAATACCTTTAGCACTAATTATTGGAACACAAAATTTGTTTGGTAAGCTCATTGATCCTTGGCCTACATACACAGGTGAGGCCGATCATGAGAAAGGGTATTTAAGGTGGCCAGTTGCAAGTTGTTCTCCTCTTTGCATCTTCTCTGAAGAGTGGCAACATGGGAGCCTCAAAAACAACAATCAAATGACCTGAAAACAGAGATTGTTCAACATCATGGTTTAGGGGAAGGATACAAAAAACTAGCTCAGAAATTTCAGCTGTCAGTTTCCACTGTGAGGAACATAGTGAGGAAATGGAAGACCACAGACACAGTTCTAGTTAAGGCCCGGAGTGGCAGGCCAAGAAAAATCTCAGATAAGCAGAGGTGAATGATGGTGAAAACAGTCAAACTTAACCCACAGACCAGCTCCACAGATGTACAACATGATCTTGCTGCAGATGGTGTCACGGTGCATCCATCAACTATTCAGCGCACTTTGCACAAGGAGATGCTGTATGGGAGAGTAATGCGATGGAAGCCTTTTCTGTGCACATGCCACAAACAGAGTCACTTGAGGTTTGCTAAAGCACATTTGGACAAGCCAGCTTCATTTTGGAATAAGGTGCTGTGGACTGATGAAACTAAAATTGAGTTATTTGGACATAACAAAGGGTGGTGTGCATGGCAAAAGAAGAGCAGAGCATTCCAAGACAAACACTTGCTACCCACAGTAAAATTTGGTGGTGGTTCCATCAGGCTGTGGGCCTGTGTGGCCAGTGCAGGTACTGGAAATCTTGTTAAAGTTGAAGAATAACTAACAATGTTCAAGAATCAGTGACAAAGTTGAAAATGCGCCAGGGCTGGATACTTCCACAAGACAACAACCCTAAACACTGCTCAAATTCTACTAAGGCAGTTCATGCAGAGGAACAAGTACAATGTTCTGGAATGGCCATCTCAGTCCCCAGACCTGAATATTACTGAAAATCTGTGGTGCGATTTAAAGCAGGCTGTCCATGCTTGGGCACCATCAAACTTGACTGAACTGGAGATGTTTTGTAAAGAAGAATGGTTAAAAATGCCTTCAACCAGAATCCAGACCCTCATTGGAAGCTATAGGAAGCGTTTAGAGGCTGTTATTTCTGCAAAAGGAGGATCTACTAAATATTGATGTAATTTTTCTGTTGGGGTGCCCAAATTTATGCACATGCCTACTTTTGTTTAAGTAATTATTGCACACTTTCTGTAAATCCTATAAAGTTCATTTCACTTCTCAAATATCACTGTGTTTGTCTGCTATATGATATATTTAACTAATATTGCTGATCCGAACAACCAATGATTTATAAAGGAAAATCTTGAAAATGATCAGGGGTGTCCAAACTTTTTCACATGACTGTACAAGCAGAGATCCATTCAGTCCTTAACCTGTGATCGGAGCAGAGGTGTGAGTGTCTGGCCCAAAGGCACAACAGGAGTGTGTAATATGATACACAGTGGATGGACTGTGGTGTCTCGGTTTGGAGAGTGACAGGTTGAAGAAATGCACAAGAATGGTCCTGAAGTGTCCTGTCCTCAACCGGTGTTTTTCAGAGAGGTCTAGGGCGCAGACTGGCAGCCACATTTCTGACAGAGGCCCCGGGGCAACTGAGTGTTTTGGATGTTCTGAAGACCCAAACATGATGTGATGGGCAGTAGTTTAATTAGCGGGATGCACACTGATTGTGTTGTGATAGTGCTCTGAAGGGGGAGTGGCTTAACATGGAGAGCAAAGAGAGGGGAGACTCGTGTCAAAAATGGAAGTGAAACTTGTAAAACATGTTAACACGTTGTGGCGAATATAACATTTTCAAAGCAATAAAAGGTACATAGTGCTCTAAATATGTGCCAGCAGTTAAAAAAGTGAAATATCCTTCTTTAAGATGTTGCATTTTCTGTTTTTTTTTTCATGTGTTTGTTATTCTCAGAGACCGTTCCTGACCCTCTGGACTTGAGCAGCTCAGATGTTTCCACAGACAGTTTCAGGGTGAACTGGAGACACCCAGCGTCAGACGTGGTTCTGTACAGAGTGACCTGGACCTCCACCGACGGAGGAGACAGCGACGATGTGAGGAACAAACTCCAAATGCATGAATCCTAGTTTAGGTTTAGCACTTTTGCCTCACAACAACTGTTCAGTTCCCTGGTGGGGCCTTTCTCTGTGGCGTTTGCATGTTCTCCCTGTGTCTGGGTGATTTTCTACATGTAAAGATGCACAATAGCCAAAGAGCCCCAGACAGGTTCTCCTGAGTCAGTTACTGATCAATTACAGAATCATATCATTGAATACAGTAACATTTATTTCGACCAGTCCGGATCAACATTCTGGATGTGCCTCACTCTTCAGGATGAGTGGCGCACTAGGACCAGACATGGATGTAAAAGTGTTAATCGTGTGGCATGTTTTCAGGCTCTGGTGAACGGGAACACAAACACATATCTGATCAAAGGCCTGAGCGCGGCCACAGAGTACGAGGTGCTTCTGGCCGCCATCTACAAGAACGAGGTGGAGAGTGATGAGGTCAACTGGGTGGAGACCACAGGTGAGGCTACATGTACTGTAGTACTTATACTGTACGTATATTTGAAGTACTATCATCGCTCATACAATCTTATCTATTCACACCTCTTTATTTCAGCGAAAAGAACAACCACCATTGCCACGACAACCACCTCCACTGCAGGTCAGGCCTCTGAATTATGACCGAATTACCCAAATGTTAATGTTTTATATTTTCATACTAAAAACACAGGAGGTACTCCTGTTCTAGGCGTGTGGAGTCACGTGTTTAGTTTCTTTAGTACGCCTGTTACGTGTCTTTTCATATTGTATTTAGGAGTGATTTGGGTGAGTGTTGTTGGTGGGAGTGGCCTATGGTGCAGATTGTCTCACTTCTGTCAGTCTGTCCCAGGGCAGCTCTGGCTACAGAAGTATTGTACAACCACCAAGTGTGGAGTGAAAGAATAGTGCCTGAAATTCTAAAGTACATTAGCGAGACTCATGACTGAAGCTCCTGTGAGCCCCAATGTTCTCTCAACATCAGACCTGGACTTGTGTTTGGTTTCATGTTTGACACATGTTCGTCTGTCTACATCTCCAAAGATTAAAATGCACTGTTCCACTTTGTGATGTCATATAGTGGCAGTTTTCATGTTAACAGCTCCTTTTACTATTCTGTTGAAGGTGTATGGAGTGTAAAAACACAGTGGAGTGCTTCTTGGATTACCACATGACATCACAAGGTGAAGCAGAATGTTTTGAGCTTTGGAGATTTGTAGACAGACAAAAAATAAGGAGTTACTCAAACAGTTGTGAATAAAACAAAACACATCCGCGGGTATGTTTGTGATGAGAAAACATTAGAATTTAGATCAGAAAACAGCCTAATATGGGCTCTTTAAATACCGTGTGCTGTTTAACTTTTAACTCTTTTGTCCCTCTGATATTTTCCCTGTGTTTTCTTCTGGTTTGTATTGTTCCTATTATTTCTCATAGCTCCTCGTGTGGGGATCAGAAACCTGCGCATCGACGACGAGACCACCTACAGTCTGCGGGTGTCATGGCAACCGGTGGACTCCAGAAACATACGGCACTACAGGCTAAGCTACATCAGCGCTAAAGGGGACCGCGCAGAGGAGATGGTGAGAACCAAATCTGAACATGTTTAAAGGCGCTTCTATCTGATTTTTACTGTCTTAAAAACGTGAAAAACAGAACTAACAGAACATTTTAAATATTTTAGTGGTCCAAAGTTATTCCTCACTTACTTTATTCATCCAGATGATCCTAATGATTCACCAAGATGAGTCTATGAGCACTTTTCACGGTAACACTAACAGCTAGGACTGTAGTCGATTAATCTTCGTCTACCAAAATATGTCTTAGATGATTCATCGTTTTGGTATTTCGATGATCAGGATTTCTATGGGACACAGCAGGAAAGAAAACAGAGTGAGTGAGCTGAAGATTTATTTATTTTTTTTAATTTCTCTGTAAAAAGTCAGATTAAACTCCTGATTGACATGTTGAATCTGTCTTTATCTATTAAAAAATGCTGTTTCCCAGAACTTTTTTTCTACATAAATATCAGTTTTTTGCGTAAGCTCCCCCTGCCGGTGTAGTCTCGTGAGTGCAGTTTGGGTCAGACACACAAAGACTCCATCTGAAAAAGAGCAAAAATACCTCCTCCCTTTGTCCTTCCTTATCTTGGGTCAACTAGAAGGACCAAGGAGGAGGAAAAAGCAGTGAGGAGAAGGAGCTGCTTTAGGTGAAAACTACAACTCCCTGAAAACGGACTACAACAAGAGCACCACCCTCCATCACAGCACCAAGTTTTATGGGATTTATTTCAAACACATTGTAATATCAAACAGGCTGATGTGGCTCTGTCATGGTTATGTTGTAAAGCTGAGTTTATTTATACAGAACACAAGTTTTCTCCAGTTTTTAATTTTGAAAGAAGAGAAAGGAGAGGAAGGAGAGAGGGGAGAGACAGGAGGCAGAGGAGAGTGAGGAGGAGACAGGACTGAACACGATTTAAACCCTGAGCCATTGAGGAGTTAAACTGTTTTAGAAAATCTTGACAGGAATGTGGAGAGACAGAAGAACCCCAGGCTTCAACCCAAACGTCCCATGTCACTGGGGGCTCATTTACTAAGATACTGCAGGGGGCGCTACTGACTCCAGAATCAGGCTACTCTTACAGATATTTACCTTTAAGTTCCCTGTACCTGATTTTTCTCCATGTATTTGAACAAAATGTGTCCCCCCAGTACTATTTATGTAGTGTTTTATTGTCCAAGAATGAAATATTATGTACCGTTACTGTGGTTTGAGTTGGATATCTTCATATACATATTTTTTCCCCCCACAGCGTACAGTCCCTGCGTCTCAGAGCAGTCTGGTCCTACAGCCTCTCCTCTCAGACACGGAGTACAAAGTGGCTCTGACTCCTGTTTACTCGGAGGGAGACGGACCCACCTCTGCCCGCTTGGCCCGCACCCGTGAGTCTGCACCCCATACCCGCGAGTCACAACGTACACACTATAGTAGGGTATAAAACAGTGCTGCGAGTCACAACACACATTATCACGGGGTATAAAAGGGCACAGCGGGTCACAACATACACACTGTCACGGGGTATAAAAAAGGCACCTTGAGTCACAACGTACACACTATAACAGGGTTTAAGTGTGAGACAGCACCCAGGTGTTATACCCATGGACTTACAGATGGAGAGCTAGTCTGCTCGCCACGTGCTGAAAATGAAACATGGATCTAAAATCAGACCAGATAAGACACTTCCCTCTGTTTCAATCTGTCCACTAGTGTCCGTTCCAGATCCAGGTCCAGACAGAATTCTCCCATATCAGGGATCTACTAAAATAACTGGATAGGGTGTCACTGCTGTGGGATTTTTCTGAGAGAGGAATGTAATGACAACTTTAAAAATTAAAAAAAATCTTGAATTTTGTGGAGATTTTACCTATTTTTTTGGATCAGAAACTTTTTTCTCAGCTCAAAATCCTACAGTTGTCTTAAAAAATGCTTTATAATTTTAGATCTGCTCTAGCTCCTCTCGCTCTGATTGATCAAAACAACCATGTGATACAGGAGCCTGTGCTCTGTTCACACTCACGTGCATTCTGGTGTGCTCACAGGAGGAAAGAGCTCTACTGCACATACTCAAAGTCAGGGATGTGCACAGGAATTTTGAGAGGGAGTTGCTCTAACATGAAGAAAGGGCACAGCACCACACACCACACTTGAATGAACTATGATAAAACTTGCAAATTTTATTTTCCCTGCAATTCTGGTGTTTCCTAATAGATGGCAAACTCTAAATGCATGAAAACAAATTGTTTATATGGACTGTGACACAGGCCCAGGGGTAGAAATATATGTTCAACATGTCTTCCTCACTCATGGTCCGAAAACTTTTCCATAAAGCACTGCAGCCAATTATATATCTAGTGTGCGCACACAGCACCTCCTCTTGTACGGCACCACCACATCTCTTGTACATCTTGGACACCGCGCGTGGATCGTGTCTTGTCGCGTACGCTGCGTGGACCGCGCTTCCTCCTGTGCATCTCTAAACTAGAACTAACACCAGGACTAAGACAGGTCTAAAGCAGGTCTAAACCAGGTGTAGACCGGATCTAAAACCAGGACTAAACAAGCATTAAATCAGGACTAAAACCAGGTCTAAACCAGGTCTAAAACCAAACAAGAATTTGCAGGAGGTGGTTGCTACATTTATTTAGTTTTAAGAAGCATGACAAAATCAAGTAATCCAAAGTATTCAGATTACGTTACTCACTTAAGTAATTTAATGGATTATGTTATAAACTATATTTTGGAGTATGTAATCTGTAATCTGTAGAGAATACAGTTTAAAGTAACCTTCCCAACATGGTCAACAGAATTATCAAATGTGTCACAATGAAACAGAATTCAAAACTTCTGAAACGGAAAATCATTGGCCCTAAATATGGTGCACAAGTTGATATGTTTGAATATGCCACATGTAAATCGTTGGATCCTGCAAGTTATTTTCTCTTTATTTGCTGGGCTGATGTAGTCAGACCAGAACTCTCCGTCCATCTGCCCCTGGTCCGGCTCTTCCATCAAATTTTAGAACCCTGTGTGGCCCTCGAGCCAAAAAGTTTGCCCACCGCTGCATTAGAAGTTGAAAAAACTGAACTTTTGGCGTCGGCTGCGCCGCATACTGGGGCTCGGAGCGTTCCGCTGGAGCATGGCTCTCCGCGGGACCGGGACTCTCCGCGGGGTTTGTGGGTAATCTTTACTTTGCGCGCAAGCTTAGGTTCTGGTCACGTGCAGCTCTGTGGCTCTGTAAACAGAACAGGCCCCTCCCTCCAGACTCGCACTTGCGCGGTGCCCTAATGTAAGTGAATGAGGCGAACCCCTCTCTGCATGTCCCTGCTCAGTCTGCCCAGAGCCACTGGAGATACCTGGCTGGGCTAGACTAATCTGGAGTCATACGCCATTGGGCTCAGCTTGTTGACTTGAATGGGCAGCCATTTTGAGACCCCGGGGCTTGCAAAGAACACAGTGTGACACAGGGTTAGTGCTGGTGCACCTGACTATGACGCACAGCACACTTTTTGTGGATTCATAGTGCTCGTGTTCTGACGGGACATCCGATTCAGATTCAGATTCAGAAAACTTTATTGATCCCAGAGGGCAATTCATTTGCAGCATTTACAGAGCAGTTCTCACTTCTCACATGCACACAAACACACAATGTGTCAGACCATTACAGACACAACTGGAACTCAAAGAACAATATAAGAACAATCTACATATTACAGTGCAAAACCTCAAAAAACACGACCCTCAGAATTTAGCAATTTAATAGCTGAAGGCACAAAATAATCCACAGCTTTCACAAAGGGCTGGTTCTGTAGGGATTGTTCTGTGTTTAGTGCAGCCCTGCTCTGAGCCCGAGCCAGCTCCACTCTAGCAGTTATCACTCTTATTGGTCAGAACTGATCACATGGTGCATGTTTCTGACTTCACACCGTGGGCCAGTATTCACGAATTAACATGCAAGAAAAAAATATATTTTGACAATTTGTGCCAATTAACACAGGCCACTGAAAACAACATGACACTATTGGTTGTTCAGGTTATTTTTCAAGTATTATACTAGTACTTCCATTATATGAAGTGAAAATGGGCCTGAATAGCCTCCATCAGTAACTAACTGTTGGCGACTTCAGCTTGATTTGAGTGTTTGGAACAGCGATATATAAATACAATGTATTATTATTATTCCCCACCCTCTGTCTTTTTTGCTCTCTTTCTGTGAGGTGAGAATGACGAGCACTCACAGCAAGAAGGTTCTGGGTTTAATTCCCAGGGTCACGTGGGCCTTTCTGTACAGAGTTTGCATGTTCTCCCTGTGTGTGTGTGTGTTATTTTTTCATAAGGACAATAACGTGTACACATCTCTGTCCACAGTGCCTCTGTCTGCTCCTAAAAACCTGCGTGTGTCTGAGCAGTGGTACAACCGCTTCAGGATCAGCTGGGACGTCCCCCCCTCTCCCACCATGGGCTACCGCATCGTTTACCAGCCTGTGTCCGGTGAGAGACCAGGACTAGACCAGGACTAAACCAGGACTAAACATACATCTATTCTAAATAAGGACAACACTGCTGAGCTCTTGCTGGTCTCTGTTTATTTTAATGTATTTTAATTGTATACTTTTTATTTTCCTTTTTATCTAATGTCTGTCCAGCCCCGGGTCCAGCCCTGGAGACCTTCGTTGGGGAGGATGTGAACACCATGCTGATCCTGAACCTGCTCAGTGGAATGGAATACAGCGTCAAAGTGATCGCCTCCTATACAACAGGGTCCAGTGAGGCTCTGACTGGGAGGGCCAAAACATGTGAGAAAACCAGGGACTAGACCAGGACCGAACCAGAACTGAGACAGGACTGAACCAGGACTGAGCCAGTACAACAACGTTAAAGTTTCGCTTCGTATTCAACAGGGTCAGTGAGTGAGGCTCTGACTGAGAGGGCCAAAACACACAAGAAAACCATAACTAAACCAGGAATAATCAAGGAGCATAATACCAGAAGTTATCTCTTCATATGCAACACAAAGCCACTGTATTATATAAAGAGATGTTAAAACGTGAAATAACTGCATGGAAAACTGACACTCGCTTTAGCTTTAGTCTCGACTCACAGCTCCACAAACTCTAAACATCTTTTTGGAAATTGCTGAGACTGGCCTTCTGATTCAGAGTTTGTATTATTATTATATTAGAATGTTGCTACCTTCTCAAAAACATACCTTTATTTCTACAGTGAACTTTAGAAACATGACATTTTCCAAAGTACAGACAAAGTAATTTTTAGAAAATGCATAAAATAAATAAATACATTTAATGAAATAAAAGACACAGAGGACTTCACAACTCATGCAGAGATAAAAGCTAGAGAATAAAAGAGCGTTCCAGAGTTTGCGGCCGGCTACAGAGAAGGAACTGTCCCCCCGGTTTTAAGTCTGATCTTAGGCCCCACGAGCTGGAGCTGGACTGGACCTCAGCGCCTGAGCGGAGGTGTAAATCTGGAGGTCCGAGGAATACTGTGGGGCCCGTCCATTCAAAGCTTTAAAAACAAATAAAATCCTAAAAATCCATTCTGAATCGAACAGGGAGCCAGTGCAAAGACACAAATATTGGTGTGACGCTCTCGTTCTTTGGTTCCTGATAAAAGCTGTGCTGCAGAGTTCTGGACTAATTGCAGATGGGAACGTGTATTTAGCCTTACCTTTACTTCAGTAGAGATTGGAAATTCCACAGTGGAACAGAGCGTTTTCTGTTTGAGAGAAGACCTCAGCAAGCATGTGTCCTACCACAATCACACACATGGTTCAGTCAAGTCAAACAGAGAAAGCCAAAACATGTAAAGGAACCAGGACTAGACCGGGACTAAATTAGGCCTAAACTAGGACTGAACCAGGACTGAAAAGTATTTTAATGCAAATGATTGTAAGATGTCTCTTCTAAGGGACCACCCATATGGAGGTAACATGCAATCTGTTTGTTCTGGTTTTAAATGAGACAAAGTGAGGAGATGCTTGAAGCTACACTTAATTACAAGACCGACTCAAAAAGGGGCTTTCCACTCAGCTTCATGTGCTAAATACCACCTCTCTTTTTACTTTTTATTTCAATCCTTTAAAGTGCTTCAGGTTTTGATGATTCTCTAATGTTGAATTAATTTGGTGGAATAAAACCTTTTCTAAATATAAATTATACTGTAGTTTTACCCAAATCAAGAAGACAATTCTGTCCTAAAGTTTGGCAAAATTTCCACTTTTTTTTGGATACTTTAAACATAATTTCAACAAAATAAAGGTGTTTTATATGTTTTAAACATAATGATCTTAAAGATGCTTTGTGCAATTTTGCTAGTGGAGGGTCCACTACCTACTTGTCTCCATGGAGATGTTATTGCTTTGCCTGGTATGTTCCATGGTATAGCATTAAACATATCCATAGCATTTATTCATTACTTTTGTTTCTCCATCCATCCATCCATCCATCCATCCATCTTCTCCCGTTTAATCCAGCTGGGTCGCGGGGGCAGCTTGCTGCCCAATTCTCATAGCACCTAACATCCCCTATGAACTGCAAGCGGTGAGCCCACAGGAGGGTGGACGTCATGGTCCTAGATGTTAGTTCATAGGTTTCATACATAGTTCATACTTTTGTTTCTGTTCTGTTCTGCTCAAAAATACAATCATTCCAACTGAATGGGGGTGACTCTCCACAGATCTGAACTGTAACGTGGCATACTGTTGTAACCTGCTTCTCTCATTTGTGAAACATAAGTTTTATCTACACTGTGGAACATTCTAGACAAAGCAATAGCATCTTCATTGAGACAGGTACAGTTGTGCTCATAAGTTTATATACCCTGGTAGAATTTATGATTTCTTGGTCCAGAAGCTGCACATGGGACATACTTGGATATTCCAACATGATAATGATCCAAAACACAAAGGCAAGTGGACCTGTCACTGTCTCCAGCAGAATAAAGTGAAGGTTCTGGAGTGGCCGTCTCTTCTGACCTCAGTATCACTGAGCCTCTGGGCAGATCTCAAGCTGCAGTTCATACAAGAGCCCAAGAATTTACAGGAACTGGAGCCTTTTGCCCAGAAGAATGGGCAGCTTTACCATCAGAGAAAATAACACATCCACAACTATCACAAAAGACTCCAGCTTTCACTGGGTCATTTGTGTAGTTTCTGTTCTCGTTATGATTTAAAAAGAGGAAACCCAGTTGTTTAATAATAAATGGCTTCACCCAAGCACTAACCATGAGTGAAAGAAAAGTTTTTGTGTTATCATTCATATTCTCTGAAAGATGAACAAGAAATCATAAATTCTGTCAGGGTATATAAACTTATGAGCACAACTGTAGGTTTGCATTCCACTAGAAATGTTCCACAGTCCGTCTTTAAGTGTATTTCATGAGTTAACTGAGTATTCTACCCTGCTATAAGCACATTAGAGCTTTAGTTCTGCTGTTAAATGTGTTTGTTGTTGTGTTGCAGTGTACCTGGGAGTGAATAACCTCAGAGTTTATACCACCAAAGTCAACAGTCTGTGTGTCCAATGGCAACCGCACCGGCATGCCACCGCCTACAGGGTGAACATAGAGGCTCTGTCCAGTGAGTACTACTACTATTACTACAGTACTAATACTGCAGTACGGTATATAGCAGCACCTACAGGGTTTATTTAGAGACTTTGTCCAGTGAGTATTACTACTACTATAGTACTAATACTACTGTACTGTACACTTACAGCAGTCATATAGGCATATAGAGCCATGGTCAAGTGAGTACTTTGTTTAGAATACACATTGCTTTTCCATCTGACAGACTAATTACCTCTGATTACACCAACAATCCCAGCACATACTTTTGGATTTGCCATCGCTAGTAATATATACAGTATGATGGTGCAGAGACAAGCGACATCTTCAGCTCTGGTTTGACCTCTGGTGGGCCAGTTTGCGTTATTGTTTTCACTGTTTAGATTTAGGTCTTGGGATGGAGTTGTAAATAGGAGATAGGTGAAACCTAAGTCCCCCACTCCTGATCAAAAATTGATTTTTTCCACTAAGCAGCTAAATCAGTTCTTTCTGGTATAAAGATCAGGTTCAGTCTAACTTGAGTAACAGAGCTTCAGGCAGAGCAATGCTTTCAGTTAGCATGACTCTCTCAGGGAATGTTAATGACATCAGCTGCAAAGTGTCATTAGCTTTGCTTGTGTGTTTTCAGATGGACAGAAGCAGGAGGTGAAGCTGGGCGGAGGCACCGGGCGCCACTGCTTCACAAACCTCAAACCCAACTCTCAGTACAAAGTGAGTGTGTACGCCCAGCTGCAGGACGGGACGGAGGGCCCCGCTGTGACCGTCACCGACAAAACACGTGAGACACTTCTTCTGAATGTAATCCACACATCAGGCTCATGCAAGACAGAATTATAACACTGTCCTCAAAGTATAAACTAAATGACAAAATCAAGATACAAACCAAGACAGTTTATTAGATAGACAGACAGATAGATGCATAGATAAAATGATAGGTACATTAGTTTTCACAGACATCATGGCACTTTTCACACCATAAACACAAAACAGACAAAAACATGAAGATGATATAGGTCAGTGGGCCAGTGTGCTAAGGATGGGGATTGCTGATTTTACAAACCTCCATTTGAGTATTTGGTACTATATTTCAAGAATAGATTTGATATTGATGTTAGTGGTATTCTCCAATCCTACTTGGTATAAAGAGCAGTGTGTACTGTGCCCAGACCGCACTGCGTAAAAAGATTTATGTCTCTTTTTTTTCTCACAGTTCCTGTTCCGACTCCGCCTCCAACTAAACCACCCACAACAACTCCATTACCCACAATCCCTGCTGCCAAAGAGGGTAAGCCACATCGCATTTCCTCTCAGTAAAAATGTGTGCAGGTAGTACTAGCAACTGCAGAACAAACTGTAGTAGTTAACATAGTATTACTAGTATTGGAAGCGAGAGGCAGCCAAAACAGACCAGGCGCTGGTTGTCTTAGTATCTGCAGTAGTAGTTACAGTAGTAGTACTTGCAGTATTGTACTTGTACACCACAGTGTGTAAAGCAGCTAAAGCACACCTGATCTTCACTGGTAGTGGTTAGAGTAGTCACAGTTGTAGTATTTTGCAGTAGTAGTATTTGCAATAGTAGTATTTGCAGTAGCAGTATTTGCAGTAGTAGTTACCGTAGTAGTGTACTGTACCGTAGTGTACTTGTACCCCACAGTGTGTAAAGCAGCTAAAGCAGACCTGGTTTTCCTGGTGGATGGATCCTGGAGCATCGGAGACGAGAATTTCCTGAAAATCATTGCGTTCCTATACAGCACCACCGGAGCGCTGGACCAGATCGGACCGGACGGGACCCAGGTGAGACTCGGTTTAGACCAGGGTTAAACTGAGGTTAGACCAGTTTTACACTAGGTTTAGACTGGGTTTCACTTGTACCACGCCAACAACACGTGTGAAGAGAAGACTTTATTATCTGGAGATGAGGCGGGTCGGCTGGGTGGAGACTCAGGGTGGGGGTTCAGTCTCAATCTTCACATGGCCCAGCGGGAACGGGACCCCCCTCGTAGGCGTCTTATGTCTGAAAGTGAACAGATCAGGGCTGGGAGGGTGGGGTCGAGTTATTCAGGACAAACTGGGTTGCCCGCGATAGGCTCTTACAAATAGGCTTCAGGGAATTTGAGGTGTGGTAGAAGTGAGCTGTGATTTGCTGGAGAGGAGGCGAGGGCGGTTGAGGCGTGGTCCTGCTCCTGACCTTAATCATATTAACTACGTTTAATGCAAGATTTATTTCCAGACTTTAGTTCTGGTTTAGTTCTGGTCTGGTCGTAGTTTAATCCTTATTTAGACCTGGTTTAGTCATTGTTTAGATCTGATTTAGTGCTGGTTTAGTCTTTATTTAAATCTGGTTTAGTCCTGGTTTAGCCCTGGTTAAGTCCTTGTTTAGTCCTTGTTTTGTCACAGTCTCAATAAGACCCAGAATCATGAGTCAGGCAGGTAGGTAGGTACACGGGCAGACAGGCAGGCAGGCAGGCAGATTGGCAGGTAGGTACACGGACAGACAGGCGTGCACCTAGACACAGGAAGAGGTAAGTACCAAAGGAATACAAAAATCTAAATGCAAATAATAAGCCACTGACTGAAGTTAAAACAACAAACTGGCGAGGACTGCTTGGAGACCCAGGGTTCTGAAACTGCAGGTGAGGAGTTGATGGGATACAGGGGTCATCTGCCAACAGGGTTTGGTCACGTCCAGGTGAGGTGGAGACAGAAGGAGGGGCAGAAGGCAAAAACCTGGAGCGGATCCTGGCATGTTTTGTGCTGGTTTAGTGCTGGTTTAGTCTTGATTTAGTTCTTGGTTAGTGCTGGTTTAGGCCTGGTTTAGTGTTGGTTTAGTCCTGGTTTAGTCCTTGTTTAGTGCTGGTTTAGTCCTGGTTTAGTGCCGGTTTAGTCCTGGCTTATGCTATTGAATGTCAGAAGTCGGTAAATTCGAGTCAGTTCTCCCGACATCCAATGTAAATGTGTTCCATTGGAACAGTCAGGAAATATGTATGCCCGAGAAAGTTGAATGTTGAACGTTAGCTGTCAGCGGCTCAATTATGGCAGATGACTCTTACATGTTTAGACATCCATCTGACTTGGTCTGCTCCGAACTAGCCCGAGTTTGTGTTTTGGAATGAGTTGACTGGCCGTTCCTTTGCACTTTTCTGAGGTGGAGGTCAGTTTTCTCCGAGTTCCGAGCACAACAGAACACACCTTCAGTCCTTGTTTAGTGCTGGTTTATTCCTGGTTAAGTCCTTATTTAGTGCTAGTTTAGCGCTGGGTTAGTCCTGGTTTAGTGAGGGTTTAGTCCTGGTTTAGTGCGGGTTTTGTCCTGGTTTAGTCCTGGTTTAGTCCTGGTCAGAACATGCCTTTTCTTGCTGGTGTTTTTCAGGTGGCCATCGCTCAGTTCAGTGATGATGCTCGGACCGAGTTTAAACTGAACTCTTACAGCGACAAAGAGAAGCTGCTGGACGCCATTAACCGCATCTCCTACAAGGGCGGCAACACCAAGACCGGTGAGAGCGACACTAGACTCAGACTTTACAGTGGCATCATGCTGGGATTTACTGCATGTGTGTCTATGGAGGACTGGATTGCTGTTATGTTTTAGGTATGTCGTTCTTATAGCTTTTAACTTTAAAGAACATAATACATACATATACAAATTTACCCTTGACTTATTGACTTGCAAATAGCTCCCTCTACTGGATACCTTATTGTGCAGTTCTGCAGTACATACAAATAGGCAGCAGAGGGAGTTAAAGTCCCCGATTTCGGTACTCAGGAATAAATTCGATACTCAATACTGATTCCAATACCACAATACTAATAACTCAATAGAATGTGATTTTAACATTAAATGGCCGAACTTTCTGTTCTATTCCCATGTGGTCTTATATGTGTGTAATCCCTCAGTTGTCCAGGTAGGTCCATAGTGCTCCGTGGGCATATACTAGTCTATGTGCTCTTAAGCCCTATTTGCATGGGATTAGTATTACCTTTAGACCTTTGGTGATTTGTAGGGGTGTAATGATAGCCAAGTCTCACAATATGATATCGTCATAGTATGAACCTCACGGTACAATATTTATTGTGATATTGTGGGAAAGCTCACGATATGGTGGGGAGGCTCATGATATTACGATATTCTACAGAATAACAAGAATGACATTCTAAAACGCTTTGACCAGTCATTTGGTACAACATTTATTGTCATTAGGGATGGAACGATATCCAAATCTCTCTGTACAAAATATTCACCATGTACATCTCACCGAACCAGATTTATTACAATATTTTGTGGAGTCTCACAAAACTGTGAATCTGTTCCTTTTTCCTCTAAAAATGCAAAAAATGCACAAGACGTAATCCAAAGAATGAATATTTCAAAGTGCTTAGAACAGTTATTTCTTCATGTAGTCTGCACTGAAACGGAGCAAAGAATCATGGTCTATGTAGCTCCTTCTGTTTTTAGCTATTTCTGCATCAGAACTATTCATTTAATCAAATAGATTTGGGATTCGATATATTGTGATGGTTCACAATATTATTGTGAGATCTTTGACGATACGATATCGCCATATTTCGGTTATTGTTACATCCCTAGTGATTTATAATAATTGTGGAGGATGCCTGAGATCTTAATCCTGTGTGAATGTGCCATGTCTGTAATTTGTAAAGTAAAAATTCTGCCTCAAATGACCTACTATATTTCGCTAAACACAGACGTCTGGTGATAATACTAGTCCTGTGTGAATCTGCATCTCAGTGTTTGTTGTTGTAATTGCACCTTTCCGATCTCTTTTTCTTTCCGCCTTTTTTTTTTCTCTTTCAATCTCAGTCAATGTCAGTAAAATAGAGTATTTTACAGACTTGACGTATCCCGTGCGAGTGCGCTGCAAGTAACACAGAGGCGGGGCGGTAATTTGCTAATGTCCCCATGTTGTACTTGTCCCTTGCGGAATAGGGCTTTATTCTTTTGATACAGCTCAACATCATTCTAAAGCTATTTGGGAAAGGTTCATTTCTATCCTGTCAGTGGCACTTTTTAGTATCGATACCTGCAAAAAATGAGAACTTAGACTCAATACTAGTTTGGCTGTCAATTAGTATCTGATTTTTGATACTTTTGACAAACCTATCCTGTTCCCACAGTGTTTCCCCATTGACACTTTGCAGCTGATGTCATCACTTTAGGTACTACTCTGTCTGAAGCTGTGTTACTCAAGTTCAACTTCAACTAACAGTCTGACTATAAAGAATTGATTTAGCTGAAGTACAGATGAGCTGATTTGTGCTTTTAAACAAGTCCCTCTTAAATAGCATTACAGTCACAAGTTATCTAGCATGAGCCAGCAGTTTTTCAGTTAGTCACTCTCACTTTTTAATTGAAAATCAATCATCTAAACAAGACCATGAACGCTCAGACTGATCACAAGCTCCTGAAAATGTGCTGCTTTAGACTTAGACCTTAAAAAATATCTGTGTTTGCTAATGTGCGCATTATGTCACCTTGGTAACCGCTGAACATTCCACCATGGAGATACACGCAGAACCCCCTCCCTCTGGCCTTCCCCTGAGTATTGACTAACATGGCCCTCGTGTCATTTGTGTTATTTTCAGGCCGGGCGATTAAGCACGTGAGGGAGGAGATCTTCACCGCTGAGGGGGGCGTGAGGAGAGGGGTCCCCAGGGTCCTGGTGGTTCTGACCGATGGACGCTCCCAGGATGACGTCAACAAGGTCTCCAAGGAGCTGCAGATGGAAGGTACTTTTACATTCATTCATGGTTCTGTCTTGCACAAAACTGACTCTGAGCTTTAAGTCCTGTTAGAATGTTGTTACCACCTCAAAAACATATTTGAAGTTGTGTTTTGTTTCATTCACTGTCCAGTTTAGCAGCTTTATTTGAAATGTGGTTGTAGACTGAGTAGGTGTTTTGCCCCACTTTCACACCAAACGTTCATGTTCCCCTCTTCCTCTGTGTGGTTCAGGCTACATCGTGTTTGCGATTGGATTTGCCGACGCAGATTACGGTGAGTTGGTGAGCATCGCCAGCAAACCCAGCGACCGCCACGTGTTTTTCGTGGACGATCTCGACGCCTTCAAAAAGATCGAGGAGAAGCTGGTGACGTTTGTGTGTGAAGCGGCTACAGCCAGTGAGTCCCTTCTTCGGGCATATGTTAAATGGCTCAAAAATACAGTTTTGATTCACATTTGTTTGTGATTTCAGCCTGTCCTTCTGTCCCGATGAGCGGCAGCACTACACCAGGTAAGAAACAATAACTAACCATCCATCCAAATCCTCCAGATACGAGAGTCCAGACCAGGACTTGCTCACTATCTGGAGCTCTAAAGGATGAGCCAAATGCAGAGGAGATAAGAACGATAATAAAATGTAACTCAGAGACACTGTACCTGATTTTTACTGTCTTTAAAACATTTCAAACAGATTTATTTCCTTTTAAACCGTTTTGCAGTGGTCCAAAGTTATCCCTCCTTTACCTTATCCATTCTGAGTATCCTAATTATTCACCACAATGAGTTTATACACACTGCACACTGATTATCGGGCAATAAAGAGCTGTAATGAACACAGTGGACTTATTTTGACCTTAAGACCTTTTATACAATATCTGTGTACTGGTGGTTAAACTGAAATCTAGGTGTAAAAATCAGGTACAGGGCCTGTAAGAACCTTAAGAGTAGGAATGCATTCCAGGCCCTGGTAACTGTGACACTGCTCAAACTGATTATTCCAACTTGTGAACTTGAACTTGTTACAGTTTTGTACATTTGCATGAGTTTTCCATTAGCTGTGTTGTTTACATGCAGGTTAATCCAGCTGCAATCCATAACATTTGTGTAAAATATTGGCAAATAAGTGGCCTCCTGGTGTCTGGTACTTGAGATCATTTTACATTTGTACTGAACTGATTCCTGTCCATCTGACATCACTTTAAGATAGAGCTGATAAAGGAATGTATTTAAGTCTTTTATATCTCTGAGACCAGGAAAGTCCCTCTGAGTTTCTGAGTCTTTTTCGGTTCAGTCCAGGTCACTCATTCTTTTGATGGGGTGGCAGGGAATGTGTGCCTTCTGATTGGCTATACTGTTCCTGCCTTGCTGAAGGGTGGGGTCAGGTTAAGGTTAGTGCAGTCCTTCTCAAATAGTGGGGCATGTGACCTCGGGTAACTTTTGGTAGTGTTTCTGTGGAGTGGGGGGGCGGGGGGTATGAAATATTTTCTTCTTCCTAGGGGGATGTGACAGAAAATAATTGAGAAACACTGGGTTAGGGGAAAGTGTTGGGCTAGCCAATCAGGAGAGATGTCCTCAGTTGCCAGAGAGCCAATGAAAGGCCGTGTTCCCTTGTCACTAATATAGAGTAAACCTGTAGCTACCACAGCTCAGCTTCAGTCTGATCCCTGTGTGTGTGTGTGTGTGTGTGTGTGTGTGTGTGTGTGTGTGTGTGTGTGTAGGTTTCCGGATGATGGAGCTGTTTGGTCTGGTGGAGGACAGATACAGCGCCCTCTCTGGTGTCTCTCTGGTCCCTGGAACCTTCAACACGTTCCCCTGTTTCAGACTGCACAGCGACGCCCTGCTTGCACAGCCCACCAAGTAACTACACATCATCATATGATATAACCATGTAACTAACATGTAACTAATATGTAACATACCTGTAGGCCTGTCACTGTGACTATATTGACTTATTGTTCAATATATGAAAGATGCAACAATCATTTTTGGGGATCAATGTTTATCGTGGCCACTTTTTCCTATATTATACATATCCAAACTTCAATTAGTTCTATTCCACCGTGTGATGTCATGGAGTGGTCCTTTCAAGTTGATTCTAGTGAAGGTGTATGAAGTTTAAAAACACACTGGAGCACTTCCTGTATTACCACATGACATCACAAGGTGGAACAGAGTGTTTTCTGTTTGAGAGAAGAAATCAGCCTCAATCTGCAGGGTGTTTCACACCTTTTGAATGAAACAGAACAAGCTCCAGGTCTGTGTGTGGTGACATCAGAACACAGGTCAGAGAATAGATTCATACAGGCCCTTTAAACATAGTGCATATTTCCATTCAGTTTTGGGGGATAATTCTGATTTATAGTCATTGTGTCAGTGGCATAACTGATTTATCTGGCCTGCATACATGGAGGGCATTCAGACCTCTCACTGTTCTGGTCCTGGGTTGAGCTCAGTTTAGTCTTGACATAAACTTGTATGGAGCTGTATGCTTGTCACCTGTGTGGATTTTAAAACAGATACTATAATCACAACTGGTCCTGTCTTTCCAGTGTCTCGAGACATGACTCATGTGAGGCTCATTCTGCTTTCTGATTGGATAATCATCTTGACAACCAAAACACCACATTAGAACATGAATGAACTGGCCATGATGTCCAGTATTTTTGTATTTCAAAATAAATCAGCATTACAATAGCTGAGTAAAAGTTAAAGTTATATTGGCTTTGAACATGTTGTGTGTTATAATGTTTTGTTATATTGTTGTGTTTTAATCCTGTGTGTTCTAATGTTGTGTTATAATGCTGTGTGTTCTAATGTTGTTGTCACAAACAGACCTGGAGTTGTGTTTTGTTTCATTCACACGTGTCAAAAACACAAACACTGCAGATTCAGGCTGAAAGCACTCCACCACCTGATAACTGAATAAAATGTAAAAAATTATCTATTAACTTGAAAACTCTACTACATGACATCACAAGGTGGAACAGAGCATTTTGAGCTTTGGTGATATAGACAGACTAATAATAAAGGATTCCTCAAGCACGTGTGAATGAAACAAGTTACAAACGAGTTAACAACATTCTAACATGACTTAAAGCTCAAGAGTCAATTTGGCATAATATCTGACCTTTAGAAGCATTCACTGTAAGAGAAGACGCAAAACTGAGCTGGTAACTTTAACCATAATATCCAAAAAAGTCCCATGCATCGGGCACACAGGGAGGGCATCTGACACACAGGGACAGTACCACCACACACTTGTATTCATGTGATTTATGTTTGAATAGGTTCCTCCACCCTGAAGGTTTGCCCTCGGACTACACCATCTCCCTCCTTTTCAGGTACAATTATATCGTAATTCTGATTCTCAATGTATTTTGTTTTTTTTTTAACCTAAAATCGTGTCAGAATAGATGTGTTTTTGTTTAATCATTGTCTAATCATAACCACTGTGTAATTTAGACACATTTTGGCACTTGTTTATGATTAGGTAACAGTTATGGAATTATTTTTACACATGCCACATCTGATGTCCAACCAGGAAATTATAAACTTCACCACATTAAAAAATATTTTAAAAATTTGTAAAATGTTCAATCTGATGCTAACTGTGTTTTAGTGAGATGAGTTTAACCTGCTATATATGCTTTAAGTGTGCACCTTCATTCGTTTCAAAATTAAACATTCACCTTGTAAACCTCCAGGCTGCTCCCGGACACGCCCCCTGAGCCTTTTGCCATTTGGGAAATTCTGGACAAAGCCAATGAGCCAGTGGTGGGAGTCATCCTGGACAGTGAGTGCTCCAAATGTGCACCAAAACACCAAAAGACACAATACAGGCAGTGTTTGTTTAGAATGCATTATTAATGCTTACAGATAAGAATATAGCATACTATGGGCCCTTTAAAGGTGCACTGTGTAGCATTTCTGGTGGAGTGTGGCATTAAACTTAGCTATTTTGGATTTATTTAACCAAACAACTTAAAGCAAAAGCAAAAATAACATCTCCATGGAGACAAGTGCGTCACAGACGTAGTGCAGTTTAAATTCAAAATATTTTGAAGAGGGGGATTATGCAAAAACATGCTTGTAGAGGCTTAAGATGCCGTCCTTGCATGTTTGAGTAATCTAGTGATCTCTCCGAAGGCCTAATTCGAACCCTTCTAACTGTTAACAGTAAAAGCCTATACAAGGCTCCGCTCAGAAATTTACATCACCTGTGCTCCCACATGACAATTCTCGATAAATATGCAGAAGCATGGTATAAAACTGCACACAGCAACAGGACAAACCTGATGTGATGCAGTAGTTTCATCAGTGGGACACACACTGATTGTGTTATGATAGCGCTCTGAAGGGGGAGTGACTTGAGCAAAAAGTGAAGGGAGGGAAAATTCTGAGAAACCTTTAAACTCATTGAACATGTTTTTGCATATACAGATTATTCAAAACAATGAAAGGAACATGGTGATCTAAATATTTTATGTGTTATAGTTAATACCCCACAGAAGTCAAACACCCTCTGTTTACAAAACCAATGTCTGTTTAGTTTAAAATCAAAATCCACAAAACAAAACCAATGCTTACAATAACAAAAAAAACATTTTTTTTTTTTTCAAATTTTGTGTTTTCACAGATGGAGGAAAAACTCTGACGTTTTTTAACAACGATTACAAAGGCGACTTTCAGACGGTCACCTTCGAGGGACCAGAGATCAAGAAACTCTTCTATGGGAGCTTCCATAAGGTACTACTACTACTACTACTACTACTACTACTACTACTACTACTACTACTACTACTACTACTCTTACTACTACTACTACTGTTACTATTAGCAACTACTGCTACTACTACTGCTACTAATGCTATTACTGCTGCTAGTACTGTTTTTAATATTACTGGTACTACTAACACTATGACTGTTACTACTAGTAGTACGACTACTATTACAATTCCAACCACTGCTAGTACTACTACTACTACTACCACTACTACTACCCCTACTATTGCTACTACTGCTTATACTCCATAACTCAGAGGGAGAAGACACCGGAGCTGTTGTACTCAAGAAGAAGGTTTCATTCACATAAAAAGGAGTTAAGGGAGAATACTGTTTACAAATGATTATTGGTGTGGATGTGAGAATGTGTTTATTCAGTTTTACTGCTGCAGTTTTGCTCTATTGAAGTTTTGCTGTATATTGTACATTGAATCTAATCTGTCTACATAAGGGTGAGCGTGGAGGTATCAGTGGTGTCATGTATGTGATGAGTCCAGATGGTGTATGTGCGATCTGAATGATGCGTACCACAAAAGACAATCATGCATGGAGACGGCCAGTGAGGCAGGAGGGGGAGTTCAGCCAGTGGCAGAAACTGGCATTGTTTTCTTTGGCACAAAATGGATTTAAACAGCATCACATGAACCTGTGATCAATGCAAGTGTTCATGGTTCTGTTCAGGTTCAGATTTTGAATAAAAAGGTGAGAGTGACACTGAAAAACTGCTAAGTAGCTTGTGACTGTAATGTTATTTGAGAGGGACTTGTTTAACAGCATAAATAAGATGTTCTATTTCAGCTAAATGAGTTTTTATCGTCAGATTCTGATAAAATAAAACACAGATTAAAGTCTTAACTTTGGTAACAGAGCTTCCCACAGAGCAGTTCCTCCAGTTAGTTTCACCCCACTAGTACAAAAATAAAAATAACACAAAAATATGAATACTGAACTGTAATAATGATTTGATAGTCCAGTAATTTATGCTACTGGACAGATCCTGAGCTCCTTAGTCAGAGCGTCTCCTTTTGGCCCGACACAGAAAAATGGGACCATGTTTTGTCTGGAGCTCCATGTGTGCGTGAGCAGGAGGGCCATGTCATCAGCGTCGTAGAAGGACACTTTCCCGCCATCACAGTCCAGTTTGACCCTGATCCTCTCTGGCGCCCTCTGCAGTCGCACTGCTTTACTGCAGCCATTGGTGTATTTCCTGTCTCTGTGACACAAACTCCAGACGCCGTATTTTGGAGAAGATTTTATCTTTTCTTTTCTCTCAACGGTCTCCTTGACGACGCCGATGCTCCAGCTGGGATGGTCGCCCACCTCCACGTCCCATTGGAGCGACCCTGAGCGGATGACCTCTGACCCCAGGACGATGGGCAGGTGGCTGAAGCGCTCGGGAGTGTCTGGGAGGTTCTGGAAGTTGTCGTGCCGGACGGCCCGAAGGTCATCAGACAGACGCAGCCATCTCCCCGCTGTATTAGGGTCCAGAGTCACAGCCCCTGCAGTTTGGAAGTAGAGTTTTTAAAAAAAGATATTGTGCTTCAGCCTGCTATACACTAGTACACATAATCTGACACCCTTTCATCGTTATGTCATAATATGGACAATACAATACAATATGGATCTAAAACGATGTAAAGGGCCACTAAACACCAAAATCACTTTTTTACTACTATTTAAATGGGTACATGGACCTAAAATCCAAATATATACTATCCCTGGCCTTATTTTTGCATTTGAGTGAATATTTCTTAAAAATGGGACTTTTGGGTCAAAGTCGGGCCTGAACATTTGAGTTTCCGGGTTGGACTAACGGCCCCAGTGAGTCAGATGCAGGTTATTATGTGACGAGAGCAGACACTGGAGTCTACAGGCGGGAAGTGAGAAGCCCTTCTCAGCCCCGCCCCCTACTGACACCACCAGCACCACCATGTAACACCGTGTCTGGACAAGAGGGAAATGATGTGATCCGAGCACAAATGTCCACTCTGTTTCAAAGTCTGGAGCGCACTGATCCAACCTGTGTTGGATTCTTGTGGCTGTTGGTCGGCTGTCAATCATCGCTCCAGAGCCCGCCCCACCCAACCCACAGTCAGTCAGTACTTCTGATGGATAGCTGCAGATCACAATAGCAAGCGGATTTTTAAAAAAATGTACCAAAATAACTACACAATGCTGCCAAATCTTACATGTACCACAGATTAAGAAAATAAAACTGAAGTACGAAGTATGCCAAAGCCCTAAATTGAACTGAATGAACTGATGCTATACCTAATTCTAATCTTACCCTGATAGCAAAATAAAATATAGGCCAAAAATAAACATTTGAGAAAACAGACTGCTAAAATCTGCCTCTGTAATGAAAAGAGAGATAGAGAAGCTTTGTTGTCTGTCTCAATAGCACATTTTGAAGCACAATATATCACTACAGAGAAATGTAAATGATACGTACGATAGTACTGAAACTACTTTATGTCACTGACATATAGATTATTTAAACAGACTCTTTAAAAAGAACAAAAATGGAAGGATGAACCAGTAATTAGCCACAGCAGTTATTTATTCCACCCTCCACACCTCAAATCTTACATTATTACATAAAATGGCTAAAATCTTCCCACTATTGCAAAGAAAAAATGTCTACGATAAATACTGAGCCCCAAAATAGATAGTTCTAGCTCTAATATACATCATTATATCGAAGTTGATATAGTCATTATCATGACTAAACAGAAGTCAGAAGTCTAACTACAGTCATCTGTTATGAGCCTGTACACAGAGGTCCATGTGGGACAGCAGTGGGATGGAGCGCCCATATTATGCTGTTTTCTCATCTGTATTATGATAACGTTTCCTCATCATCAAACATACCTGGATCCAATCTCGTGATGTCATGTGGTAATACAGGAAGTGCTCCACTGTGTTTTTAAATTCCAAACACCTTCACTAGAATCATTTGGTTTGTTTCAGCCCTGGAATTGCCCTTCTCTACTAAACTCAAGGTAAAAGGAGCTGTTAATTTGAAAACGACCACTACATGACATCACAGGGTGGAACAGAGGATTTTGAGCTTTGGAGATGTAGACAGACTAATAATAAAGAGTTACTCAAACGTGTAACTAAAAACGTGCAGCACCCCTATGAACTAACAGCAAGGACCATGACGTCCACCCTTCTGTGGGGTCCACTCACAGAGGGGTTCATGGGGGGGGGTCAGGTGCATAGTGGACTGGGCGGTGAACAGCTGCCCCCGCGACCCAACCGGATTAAGTGGGAGAAGATGGATGGATGGACAAATTTAAGCTTAAAGTTCACAGGTCACATTATAGGACTTTTAAAAGGGATAAGGTTTAGGCTGCATGTCTCTGGCAAACACTGAGACCACAAAAAGATTTGCAATGTTTCATGGTAGAGTTATGTTTAAAGTTTACATGTTAAGCAAACTTTCAACTTTAAACTAATACAACAAGAATCCCATGCATTGCAGAACATGTTTGGTCTAGAGGACGATAGCAGCCTGTGCACAGAATAAGACCCCTGGAGAGACAGGGAGGGCATCTGATATACACAGGGACAAATCTGTTTGTAGTGGTTTAAACTACAGGGCTAGCAGACCACATATTTCACAGCTAATGTTACTGATACTGTATACTATCTCTCTCACCTGAGTCACATAGTTTGTTCAAAGCAAAGTCCACGTCCAAGAAGTCTTTGGAGATTTTCCTTTTGCACAAAGGGCAGCTCTTGCTCTTCTGCTGCGCCCAGGCCTGCTGGAGGCAGCTCCTGCAGAAGCTGTGGTGACATACCAGAGACCGTGGCTCAGAGAAGGTGTCCAGACAAATGGGACAGGTCAGGAGCTCTTTAAAGTCCACCTTCGCCATTTTAGACAGACCCCCTCAGGACCAAGGATCTCTCAGACTTAATCCAAAACAACCCCAACCAGGTCAAATTCTCCGGTCCAAACCCGACATGGTTCCTTCCAGATGCATGCTGCTGCTAAAACAAAAACACTGTGGAGAGACTATGCTGCTGGGCTGGTCTTACCTGTTTACATGACTTAGTCATGACTCAGTAACCCAGTTCATCGGCATACAGAGCATTCACAACATTCAACCGGAGCAGAGATTAAACTCACATAGTCCCTGCGGTGCAGTGTAAGCACAAAGAACACAGTTATAATAGAGAAGCACAAACAAAATCTCAGTTCATCAGGCCGATTCATCAGTTTCACTGTCAGGGAAGTTTGAGTAAAAGCCCTCAGGACAAAAGTGTCCTCTCTCGGCGTTTTCAGGCCGACAGAGGCCGTGCCAGTGCCAGTTCCCGCACCTAATCCCGAACCGACTGATGTGTTCACCCTGAAAATCAGAGCGTTCGGGAACTGAAAAGGTGGTTCCTGACGGGAACCAGGTTCCAAGTGAACTGTGACGTCACAGACAATGTGAGCAGGTTCATTCGGGTCACAACGTGAAAACGTGTGTGGGATATGCATTCATGGGAATATGGCAGAGAAAAGTGACAAGAAGATTGTGCAGTGGAGGAGACCAAATATTTGCCATATGGACTTTAACAGAATTTTAACAGAAGCTCGACAGCAGCACAAGAAAAAGAGAGTTATATCGATCCATATGTGATCTACAATCCATGATTTTTATTTTCCGTGCTCTGATATCCGGTTTTGTACGGCCTTGTTTTTATTTAGTGGGAAAGTCACTCTTTCCATGATGCGTCCTGAGTTCACTTAAAATGGTTTGAACGTGGGTTGTTCACCGGTGAGAACTTTGGTTCCCAGTGGAACTGGTGCAGGAACCGGCACTCCATGGTCCTGCACTCTTTAGAGATCTCTGTAGAACCTCATTGACAGAGACATTCAGACACACAGCTCTAGATTTAAGTGATGTGAGTGTGGCATCTGGGTGAAAGAAAGTCCACTAAACTCTGATGAATCTTCAGTCTGAAACCTCAAGATTTTTTTTTTTTTTTTCGGGAGCCTGTGATCAATGCAAGTGAGGTCCTGTTTAGGAGTTTAACCCCAACCCCAACCAGGTCAAATCCTCCTTCTGTGGAATGAAGCTCATATATATTCATATATACACACACACACACACACACACACACGCACACACACACACACACACCATGTCATGTCATGTTTAAAACTCAAAACCTTTGTCTAAGTTGTCTACTCGCATATAAGGGGAAAAAGTTGCATTAGTACCTTTGAGATTTTTTATTGTGAGTTGAAAATGACACTTTGGCAACAAGTTGCAAAACGGGTTATTCTGTCTACATCTCCAAAACTGATGTCATGTAGTGGTAGTTTCCACATGAAGAGCTCCTTTTACCTTTAGTTCAGTAGAGACTGGGAATTCCAGGGCTGACATCATCCAAAGGTCCCAAGTGAATGTGAAAGGAGCTTAAAAACACAATAGAGCACTCCCTGTATCACCACATGACATCAAGGTGGAACAGAGTGTTTTTTTTTCCCACCAGGACTAAATGTGCACGGTTTGTGTATTAAATATGTGGAGAAAACAAAACACAACTCCAGGTCTGTTGATGAGGAAACAACAGCAATCGGAAAACAGCCCTATAAACTGTAAATGTTCCTTATTTTGTGTTTGATTTGTGTGTGTGTGTTTTTTTATCCAGCTGCACATCGCCATCGGTAAAACCACCGCTCGTGTGGTGATCGACTGCAAATCTGTCACGGAGAAAAGCATCAATGCTGCAGGAAACATCAGCACAGACGGAGTCGAGGTCCTGGGGAGGAGGGTGCGCTCCAGGGACAACAGGGACAACTCCGCTACGGTGAGGACTCGGGAAGGGAGGAGAGGGAGGAGAAGAGAGGGGGATGAGGAAAGAGGAGAGAGAGGAGGAGAGATGAAGGAAGAGGAGGAGGTCCAGGGACAACTCTGCTTCCCTAAGGACTCTGTGAAGGGAGAGGAATGAGGAGGAGGCAGAAGGGGAGGAGGGAGAGGGGTAGAGGAGGGAGGAGGGAGAGGAGTAGAGGAGGGAGACATCTTACCACCACCAGATCTGGCTTAAGAGCAAAAATCTGTGGAAGACATAGACAGAAACGACCACACTGCTCCACCAGGTTTTATTTGTAATTGTCAGACCTGGAGGCTTGCAAGTCATGACCTGGACTCGAGTCAGACTTGAGTCACTATATTTAGTACTTGAGACTTGACTTGATTAAATGGAATACGACTTGGAACTTGACTTGGACTTGAAGATCAGAGACTTGGACTTGAAGATCAGAGACTTGGACTTGACTCGGACTTTGGGCCTGTGACTTGAGAAAACTTGATGCTTCTCCTAAAAAATGGATGTTTTTAGAAAATTCTTTTTTCTTTCCAGTTGATACATTCGTAGGGTGACCAGATTTTCAACATTCTAAACTGGAACAGTCCCGGGTTGGGATGGTTGGTATAAATAAAACAGTGAAAAGAGCATGTTGCATTGTCCATTCTTACGTTTGGGTCAGTGTGTAGTCTGAGACAAATCTGTCTAAATAAATGCAATTTATGCTTCTCTGGTTTAGACCTGAAACAGTCCTGGTTTAGACCTGGTTTAGACCTGAAATAGTCCTGGTTTAGACCTGAAATAGTCCTGGTTTAGACCTGGTTTAGACTTGAAATAGTCCTGGTTTAGACCTGGTTTAGATCCGCAATAGTCCTGGTTTAGATCTGGTTTCGACCTGAAATAGTCCTGGTTTAGTCCTGGTTTAGACCTGAAATAGTCCTGGTTTAGATCTGGTTTAGACCTGAAATAGTCCTGGTTTAGACCTGAAATAGTCTTGGTTTGGATCTGGTTTAGACTTGAAATAGTCCTGGTTTAGACCTGGTTTATATCCGCAGTAGTCCTGGTTTAGATCTGGTTTAGACATGAAATAGTCCTGGTTTAGACCTAAAATAGTCTTGGTTTAGTTCCAATTTAGTCCTGGTTTAGATCAAATTGGTCAAAATAGGGACACCTGGGACATTTTTTGTATAAAACTGGGACTAATTGCTAGTTTTGGATAAATCTGCTCGGACAGGGGACACAGGGCTCAAAACTGGGACTGTCCAGGGTAAATAGGAATGTCTGGTCACTCTATACATGCGGTGCTTCACTTTACAGCACAGGTGTCAAACATGCGGCCCGGGGGCCAGATCCGGCCCTCCAAGACCTTTAATCTGGCCCTCGGCTGATTTTCTATTAAAATATTAAAAATGTTCAGATTTTTCTGGTAATTTTCTGCGCAGCTTAGCATAGCAGCATCTCCAGTACTTCTGTGCGTGGCGCCTCCACCAGACAAATGAAGACCTGCCTCTTTCCAAACGCTCTTAAAGGACGATTGTTTTGACTGTTGACCGTGACACCCTCATCAGCAAAATGTCAAAAATAAGAAAAGTGGAGCTGAGTGCAGGATTTTCCAAGAAAAACTGACTAATTCTTATTTGTTCATGGAGGTGAATGGGAAACCTGTACGCTTGGTGTGTTTGCAACAAGTGGCGGCGCTCAAAGAATATGATCTTAAACGCCACTACGAGACACTGCGAAAAATACAATAACTTGAACAGAGAATTGAGAAGACAGAAGATAAACGAATTATTGCTGGGACTGAAGAAACAGCCATCTGTTTTCACCCAGGGGCCAAGAGGCTAGTGATGCTGCTGTGAAAGCAACCTAACCTAGCATAATATTATAATATTTTGTAAAATAAAATAAAATAAAAAAGATTTCTGTAATAGATTTGCGTTTCTCTGCACAAATATTTGGACTCATTGCTATTTTTGGGGTATATATGCCATGAGTTTTCTGATCCGGCCCCTTTGGAGTCAAAGTTGGTTGTATACAGCCCCCGGACCAAAATGAGTTTGACACCCCTGCTTTACAGGAACAAAGTGGAACATGTCCCTCCCACTGCTCTGTTTGTTAATTTGAGAGTACTGTGATGTGGTATCCTGAAAGGTCTGACAGTAATATACAGAACAATACAGTAATATACAGTAATATACCGTAATATACAGTAATATACAGTACAATACAGTGTATACAGTACAATACAGTAATATGCAGTACAATACAGTAAAAAAGGGAACTCCATAGAACATGATCCTTCCATTTCAGTGCAGACTATATGACAAAATAACTGTTATTAAGCACTTTTAAATCTTAATTCTTTCTATTCTGAGCGTAATGAGTCACACTAAGGTCTTGTCAAGACATTTAAAAGCAAAAAGTAGCATTTTTACAACTGTTATACTCATATACTCATATATAAATACATCATGACTTTTTTAAGTACAAATTCATTTCAAAGTCAAATAAATTAATTACAAAAATGTAAGCTATATTTGGTACTTTGGTTTGTGGACTAGAAAGGACTTAAAGCTCAAAGCAGACGACTTGGACTTGACTTGGACTTATGGGCCAGTGACGCACGACTCGACTTGGACTTTCCTATCTCTGACTTGACTCGGACTTGAGGTCAAAGACTTGAGATTTACAGGAGACTTGCAAAACAACAACTTGGTTCCACCTCTGGTAACTGTAATATGTTAGAGCGTGCAACTTTTTTACTTTTGTTAACACTTCCATAGTTCAGCTTTTGTGTGTTGTGTTCCAGTTTGAGCTGCAGAGTTTTGACATCGTGTGCAGTACGTCCTGGGCCAACAGAGACAAGTGCTGTGAGCTGCCAGGCCTGGTGAGCCCCACTTCCTATATGCACCTACACTGACACTGCTGCAACCTAATGTGAGGAAATGTCCCGCACTGGGGCTGTAACCCTGCTCTAATGTGAGGGAATGTCCCACACTGAGGCTTTAACCCTGTTCTAATGTGAGGAAATGTCCCACACTGAAGCTTTAACTCTGTTCTAATGTGAGGAAATGTCCTGCAGTGAGGCTTTAATCCTGTTCTAATGTGAGGAAATGTCCTGCAGTGAGGCTTTAACCCTGTCCTAATGTGAGGAAATGTCCCACAGTGGCGCTTTAATCCTGTCCTAATGTGAGGAAATGTCCCGCACTGGAGCTTTAACTCTGTTCTAATGTGAGGAAATGTCCCACACTGGGGCTTTAACAAACACAAATGATGCAAAATGATCACAGCTGTTATATTATTCTTCATCAGGAGCATAGCTGCAGTTGTATTGAGCGTTCTTCACGCTGGTTTATTACAAACATACAGGAAAATTACATGACACATGATTCAGACTGATCACAACAAAAACGAACATAAGATAGATTCATTAAAAAGATGCTGAACTCATTCATTTTCTGTATTACAAAATATGGGTCACATGAATATTTTTTACACTAAAGAATTTGTTGGTATTATAAACCTCTGTCAATGCCCCCTGGTTATGCGGAATAGGGCCGCCTGCAGGATACTTAGGGGATTGTATCAAGTACCGGGGAAACTAATGTAAGAATTTAGAATATGAGAAGGTGTTTTCATCATTGTCATTATCATTTTATCATTTATTCATTGTGAAACTAATAATATTTTCATTTTGATCCTTTTGCCACAGTAAAGAGTTGTATTCTTATATTTTATGTTCATATTGTTTGTGTTGTATTGTTTCTAATATAATTGTACTTTTTGGTTGGACACAGGCAGCAGAGGTAATTCCATAACTGTTACATAGCAACTAATGTAAACAAAGGCCCAAACTTATGATTAGACTAATGATAATAAATGACGACAGCTTTTTGAGTTAAATAAAGGTTTAAACTGTCAGAAATAGTCCATCCTCGTGTGTATTTTGCCTCTGCATGTTCTTCCCTGCCATAGAACTGATGTGAAACTATGATCCATAGAAATACACTTAATTAAATACACTTTTAATGAACTTTAATTTGCACTATAATGAATGTAGTTTACACAAAGCTCTCATGCATTTAAATTCAATCTCTGTGTTCAGCGGAAGGAGGTGGACTGTCCAGCGATGCCCAAAGCCTGCACCTGCACCCAGGACAGCAAAGGCCCACCAGGACCCCCGGGACCTCCAGTGAGACCCAAACACCCACCCGCACAGCACCCACACACCACTGAGACACCACCCATACACCCACCCACAATGAACTTTTAGCTTTATCTCACCAGACACTGCACATTACTCAAATAATATAAACACAAAATAACCATTTGAGTTTCAGAGTTTCAGAATAATGGTAAATTAGGAACAGTGCCACAGTGGTTAACAATTTAAAACACGATATAACATCTTTTAAATGGGTAAAAGTCTTCAAAATGCTGCAGATAACAGACACTCCATTTTAAAAGTATTTGTGCTGTTTTATATTGAGTCTCTTTAAAGGTCCCATATTACGCAAAATTGACTCTTGTGAGAGTTTGAAGTGATGTTATACCACTGTTACCTCAGAAACATACCGGGGCATCAGGGGCAACACACTGAAATGATCCCAGTCCAATCCAACAGACCAGACCTTCTCTGTTCAGTTAGGCAGTTCACCTCTGTGGTGTCCAAATAAAACAGACCCCAAGTATATTGGGCCCTGTTTTATTTGGTCTTCATTTGCCTCCTTTTAGATCAGTATTTGAGAGGCACAATATTACTGATCACTGCTGCTGCTCTACCTGCCACTTCAGACTAGCTGCTCCGTACAAGCACTGGTGGAGCGCTTAAAGGAGGTTCAGGAATGGATGCAGTCAAACTTCGTCAGTTTAAATAAACAGAAATCAGTAATCATGTGGAATGGGTCCTGTCAGCTCCTATGAAAAGGCATTTTCTAGAAGTCTTGGTGGTGTAATTTTAAATCTGAAAAGCAAGTAAGTAGTTCTTAAATTGAGTTTTTATCAGTTAAGGGTTTTGAGCAAAATCAAATCGTACATTCCACGTCTGCACTTTGAATAGGCCATTCATGTATTTGTGACCTCACGACTCGATGAGTGTAACTCTTTGTGTGCTGCACTGACCAGGCCCAGTTCAGCCGCCTACGGCGACTGGACCACATCACACTTATTCTTAAATCCCTGCACCGGGTCCCAGACATTTTTGAATCATTTTAAAATCAGAATGATTGTTTTGAAGAGTCTTAACGGCATCGCACCTTCCAATTCATCTGAACTCCTCCAGCCCCATGTCCCATCCAGAGGTCTGCGCTCTACAGACCAGCACCTCCTGTTGTCCCCAGGACCAGGCTGAGGACCAGCGGATTATTATTATGATTATGATTATTACTCTTTGTTTCGCTTACTGTATGTTTTTATTTCACTGCAAATGCTGTTCAGCACTTTGGTAACCTTTAGCTGTTTTAAAAGTGCATGCATTTGATTTGTTTTAATAATATGGGCCCTTTAAAATCTTAACACGGCACTGTCAAAAAGTCTATAAAACAGCCTGGCATGAATACACCACAGTGATTTCACATGATTATGGTTTCACTTTAACAATAGAAACATGCCATATTAATACTGTTTTGTCATTGACAGGGAGGTCCAGGCATCAGAGGAGCCAGAGGAGACAGAGGAGAGCCCGGCCCAGTGGTAAGACAACTAAACCCAGATTAAACCTGGACTAAGCCAGGATTGAACTGGGACTTAACCAGAACTAAACCAGGTCTAAACTAAAACTAAACCAGGACTGAACCAGCACTAAACCAAGACTAGTTGGGACAATCTATATATATGGAGGAGGGACAGTGAACATGGTGCAGAGGAGCGTGGTGCAGAGGAGGGTGGTGCAGTGGAGCGTGGTGCAGAGGACTCTTATTGGATGTGCTTCTCGCAGAGTCCATGCTTGAGTGTGTTGTCTGCTTTGTGGGTGTAGTTCCAGGTTCCTCCCTTCATCATAAACGCAGCCGATCCGTCTTTGGCTTGAATTTCACTGACTCCTGTTTTCCAGGCCCTGCCAAAGCCACACACAAACCAGTCAGGACAGAAAACTGAAAAGGCCCATATTATATTATTATTATATTCTGATCTATGTTATAATGTTTTTCTCATCAAACATATACCTGGAGTTGTTTTGTTTGCTCATAAATATACAACCGCATGATACAAAACTGTGCCCACCAACAGGACAAACCTTATGTGATGTGCAGTAATTTCATTAGCGGGATGCTCACTGATTGTGTTGTGATAGTGCTCTGAAGGGGGAGTGACTTAACATGAGCAGCAAAGGGAAGGGGACTCAGCATCAAAAATGAAAGTGAAATATGTTGTTTTTGGCGAATATAACATTTTCAAAACAATAAAAGGGAACATGGTGGTCTAAAATCTGATGTGTTACAGTTATAGTTAGTGTATATCCCTGTAATTACTGGGCCTATCCACATGAAAATCATCAGAAAGTGGTGCCAATGAGTAGGCGTCACGTGCCAGATTAATATGACAAGTTTGTGAAGCTGATCCCAAAACAATAACGAGAAACATTTGTGATCAGAAGTTTGGAGAGTTCTTTACAAAATGGTAAATTGTCCATAGAGTTGTACATTTCTAGAGATTTACCTGTAACTTAAGTGGTCACCGTTGACCCAGGTCCAGTCTCCTTGGTGGTGGTGCAGTCCGATCCATAGGTCCTCCTCAATCTGCAGTTTCGTCAGTAAATTCACTAAATCACTCTGAAAAATGCATCACATTTATGACTTGAGTTGCACTTTGTAACTTTTCTGGTAAGGGTCTACCACCAGTTTGTCTCCATCGAGATATAGCTGAAAAATTGCTTGGAAACTCAGGTCTTGGAAAAGCATTTTTTTTTGTGAGGGGGATCTCCTTTGCACAGATCTGACATGTATCTTGGTGATGTCACCTGCAGGTCTCCACGGTTTAATGGTTTAGTGTGCATGTTCTCTCTGTGTCTGTGTGGAGTTTGCATGTTCCCCCTGTGTCTGTGTGGAGTTTACATGTTCTCACTATGTCTGTATGGAGTTTGCATGTTCTTCCTTTGTCTGTGTGGAGTCTGCTTATTCTCCCTGTGTCTGTGTGGAGTTTGCATGTTCCCCCTGTGTCTGTGTGGAGTTTGCATATTCTCCTTGTGTCTGTGTGGAGTCTGCATGTTCTCCTTGTGTCTGTGTGGAGTCTGCTTTTTTTTTTAACCTTTATTTACCCAGGAAAGTCCCATTGAGATTACTAATCTCTTTTTCAAGGGAGTCCTGCCATGCACACATCACTTTCATACTAGGCAACGTGGGTGAAGTGTCTTGCCTGAGGACACAACAACAGTTTTTGCCACTGGCTCCCCCCTGTGGCACCTGGAATTCCCAGTGGTCTCCCATCCAAGTACTAACCAGGCCCGGCCCTGCTTAACTTCTGAGATCTGACAGGATCAGGCTTTGACGAGCCGGTATGGCATGGCCATGCATGTTCTCACTATGTCTGTATGGAGTTTGCATGTTCTTCTTTTGTCTGTGTGGAGTCTGCTTATTCTCCCTGTGTCTGTGTGGAGTCTGCTTATTCTCCCTGTGTCTGTGTGGAGTTTGCATGTTCTCCTCCTGTGTCTGTGTGGAGTTTGCATGTTCTCCCTGTCTGTGTGGAGTTTGCATGTTCTCCCTATGTCTGTATGGAATTTGCATGTTCTCCCTATGCCTGTATGGAGTTTGCATGTTCTTCCTTTGTCTGTGTGGAGTTTGCATGTTCTCCTATCGTCTGTGTGAAGTTGTGTAGTGGACATAGGTAAGTGGTTAGCCACGTTTCAAACAGGAAGTGAGCATGGGCCATGCCTCTGTCTCCATCGGCTCCAGTTCACTTTCTACTGAAAAAATGTCCTCCTCTCTGTAACTGCGGCTGTCATGGTCAATATGTATCTTGTGTACAATTTCTTTGCAAAAATGGGGCAATATCTCTTACTTTTTTGTAATATGAAAAGATTTGAGCTGTCGAGGATAGAAACTTCTGTGGCAAATGATTGCCTCATTCTGTTTATCTGTTGCAGCTTGAGCCTTTAATGATACCTTAGGGATAATCCTAATAATAGGATTATCTTGTGTTTCTGTTCCTGTGGCAGTGACATCAAATAGTTCCAATATTATAGTTTATCACTCTTTATCTCTGTGGCGATATATCGTTCTTTAAAATGAGTTTTTGTAACAGGTCTACATATGAACACGCTGTGCATGATCCTGGGACTCCCATAGTCCACTTTCTGCAATCTACACTCTCACTCTCCTCTTGGCCCTGACTCTGAGTATAGGCTGTGTGTATGCTGTGTTTAGCCTGGGTGTAGGGTGCATGTAGGCTGTGTTTAGGCTGAATGTAGGCTGGGTGTAGGCTGAGTGTAGACTGGGTGTAGGCTGAGTGTATGCTGGGTGTAGGCTGTATTTAGGCTGTTTCAGGCTGGCTGTAGGCTATTTTTAAGCTGGGTGTAGGCCGAGTCTAGGCTTCTTTAGGCTGTTTTTAGGCTGGGTGTAGGCTGACTGTAGGCTTCTTTAGGCTGTTTTTATGGTGGGTGTAGGCTGGGTGTAGGCTGTATTTAGGCTGTTTCAGGCTGGCTGTAGGCTATTTTTAGGCTGGGTGTAGGCCGAGTCTAGGCTTCTTTAGGCTGTTTTTAGGCTGGGTGTAGGCTGACTGTAGGCTTCTTTAGGCTGTTTTTATGGTGGGTGTAGGCTGGGTGTAGGCTTGTTTAGGCTGTTTTTAGGCTGGATGTAGGCTGACTGTAGGCTTCTTTAGGCTGTTTTTATGGTGGGTGTAGGCTGGGTGTAGGCTTGTTTAGGCTGTTTTTAGGCTGGGTGTAGGCTGACTGTAGGCTTCTTTAGGCTGTTTGTAGGCTGGGTGTAGGCTGAGTGTAGGCTTGTTTAGGCTGTTTTTAGGCTGGGTGTAGACTGGGTGTAGGCTTGTTTAGGCTGTTTTAGGCTGGGTGTAGGCTGACTGTAGGCTTCTTTAGGCTGTTTGTAGGCTGGATCTAGGCTGAGTGTAGGCTTGTTTAAGCTGTTTTAGGCTGGGTGTAGGCTGCATGTAGGCTTGTTTAGGCTGTTTGTAGGCTGGGTGTAGGCTGAGTGTAGGCTTGTTTAGGCTGTTTTAGGGTGGGTGTAGGCTGCATGTAGGCTTGTTTAGGCTGTTTTTAGGCTGGGTGTAGGCTGCATGTAGGCTTGTTTAGGCTATTTTTAGGCTGGGTGTAGGCTGCATGTAGGCTTGTTTAGGCTGCATGTAGGCTGAGTATAGGCTGCGCATAGGCCTCACCTTTTTGTTTTGGTCATTAATCACTGTCAGATTGCCCCCATTCTTCTCGCACTCCTTTTGGCTCTGGCTTTGGTTTGTAGGAGAAGACACAAAGATGCAGCAGCTATTGGTGCAGACCCAGGGCTTAGGGCACAGGCCTGGCACAACACACATCACTGAATATGGACTCACACTTTTACATCTAAACAGGCTCCTTCAGAGTCACTGACTCTGTGCACAACAGCGACCTCACTGGTCGCTCACTACGTCCTGTCTAGTGTGATCTCTGTGAGGTTTCAGCAGATCAAATGAAAACACATACTTAAAGGTGAGGCAGTGGACGGGGAGCTTCAGGTGGGTGGGACATCCTGAGACTGGAATGGGGAACGTTTGAAATACTCAGTGGTTTCTAAAGTTTCAGGTGCAGAGTTTAAATAAAATGATAGGTCTTGTGGTCATTAGTTTACACGTCGTTGATTGTACTTCAGCAAGCTTTGAATCTTTTATTTTAATTTTTTAAGAAAGTCTGTGAGAAATTTGAATGAGAGATTTATGTGCAAATTCCCTCAGATGTCCAGGTAGAATTCATGGCAAAGGAGAGAATTCAGTTCAGGACAAAATTGTATTTAGTTGAATACGTTTCTCAGCTCGCCCAAGCTGATTCTTCAGTTCTGGTCAGAATGCTGGAGGACACTGCCTTAAATCTGCCTGCAACGGGGAGGAGCTGGCTACTATGAAGTTACTCTGAAACTAATACCCTACTTGTTTACAGTTTCTGTTGTTAGCTCGGCCTGTTGAACTTGCCCAGAGTGTGAGGTCATATTATCAGAATCATTCAAGGCCATAATGGAGCTTTCACACCTCTGGGCCTGACCTGGTACATCTATTGTTTTCTTAGTTTATTTTAATTTAGGTCTGAGAATGGAGTTATGGATTGGAGACAGATGGAATCTGAGGCCTTAATTTCTGTTTAAAGAAGGGTTCTCTTTTTTAACAAAAATAGCCTCTTTAACTCAGACTGAGGTCTTTTTAGGTGCAGATGTACAGCAGACTGAGGTCATTTTAGGTGCAGATGTATGGCAGACTGAGGTCCTATTAGGTGCAGATGTACGGCAGACTGAGGTCCTTTTAGGTGCAGATGTACAGCAGACTGAGGTCCGTTTAGGTGCAGATGTATGGCAGACTGAAGTCCTTTTAGGTGCAGATGTACAGCAGACTGAGGTTCGTTTAGGTGCAGATGTATGGCAGACTGAGGTCCTTTTAGGTGAAGATGTACAACAGATTGAGGTCCTTTTAGGTGCAGATGTACAGCAGACTGAGGTCCTTTTAGGTGCAGATGTACAGCAAACTGAGGTCCTTTTAGTTGCAGATGTACAGCAGACTGAGGTCCTTTTAGGTGCAGATGTACGGCAGACTGCGGTCCACTCTGTCTTTCCCATCTGGGAATTGAATTCTCTCCTTTGCAATGGGAAATCTCCAGAACCAGGGGATGGGTGGTCACTGTTGAGCTTCATAGGGCCCAGGAGAGATTGCTAAATGACTCAAACATGCATGGATGACATCTACACAATAGGGAGGATTATAACATGGTATAGATCCACAAAATGAATTGATTGACACCCCCTCTTTAAAAGAGTGTCACAAACTGGTCTCCATGTAATAATGGGTCCTATTTGCTTTAATACTTTAATTAATGTTTGTTTTATATTTTCTGCTTTGAATGAATAAAAGTTGGGATTTGCTTGGAGATGCAGTATAGTGAGCATGCTGCTGTGCACAGAGGCTGTTTAGGAGCTCTTTGTAAATGTTCTGACCTGGGATTTGAGGCGTTGCTTTCTCTGAACCTGGAAACACAGAGCAGTGTTTAATCACCACACACACATTCATACTGCAGATATCTGTCAGACTTAAAGCTGAAATTTGTAACTTTTCTAATGAGTGTCTGCCAGCTATTCATCTCCATGGACAATTGTCCACATTGAGGCATTAACTCTTGCTCTGGAATACCTCGATATACATGTTTAATGTCATACTTGGGAATATTCCAGGCAAAGCAATGAGATTTCCATCGAAACAAGAAGACATTGGACTCACCACCAGAAACGATACACACTGCAGATATTAATGGTAGTAGCAGTCGAAGAAGTAGTACTGGTTGTAGCAGTATTAGTAGTAGTAGTGGCAGCAGTAGTAGTAGCAGTAGCAGTTGTAGTAATAGTAGTTGTAGTAGTACTAGTAGTAGTAGAAGCAGTAGCAGTAGTAGTAGTAGTGACAGGAAATGATACACTTTGAAATTGCCTCATGTTCTAATGTTGATAATATGTTGAGCTCTGTGACTTCGAGTGTCTTAAATGTTCTGGACACTATTGCCTCGATGAAGGCTAAAATGATTAAAAAATAGGCAAAAAGCACCATGGAGAAACAATGACTATGTCAGGACACAAAAAAGGGAGTGCAGAAGAGCCGAGTGGAAATGGCAAAAGTCAAACCTCCAGGTTCATTATGAGATTTACAGAGAAGCGATGCACATGTACAGCTATAGTTTGGCTCGAACAAGAGAGAGGTACGTTTCAGACATTATTGGAAATAACAGTAACGGCTCTTGTGTACCTGTTGCAACAGTGAACAGATTAACAAACCCTCCAGCCCCACTGCCGTTAGAACTGATTTCCACGTCTAAGTACAATGAGTTTGCAGTATTCTTTAATGACAAGGTTCAGGGCATCAAAAATGCCATCAATTCCACAACACAAATAACAATTATGCAGCCACAGAGACACTTAGAGCTGAGTCACTTTGCACCTGTAGCTGACAAAACTGTCTGAGAGATTGTCACCAGTCTGAGTTCATCCACATGCTGCCTCGATGTGTTACTCACTAGATTTCTAAAGTCTGTCCTCCACAGTTTACTTTCACCACTCACTCACATAGTTAACATGTCACTTCAGTCTGGAACATTCCCAAGAACTTTGAAAACTGCGGTCATTAAACCTCTCCTAAAGAAGAGCAGACTTGATGCCACAGTACTGAACAATTTCCGACCCATCTCAAATCTGCTGTTTTTTAGCAGCGTCCTTGAAAAACCTGTTTACCAACAGCTTACTAACTTTCTCCAAGTGAGCAACTCCTTCGATGTTTTCCAGTCAGGTTTTAGAGCCCATCACAGCACTGAGACGGCTCTGATCAAGGTGACAAACGACATCCGCCTGAACACTGATGCAGGAAAAGTATAGGTGTTGATCCTGTTAGATCTGAGTGCTGCTTTTGACACTGTTGATCATAGGATCCTCTTACAGAGACTAGAGGACTGAGTGGGCATCTCTCGTACTGCACTAAACTGGTTCAAGTCCTATTAGGAGACAGAAAGTATTTTGTTGAAATTGGAAACTGTGTCTCAGATCACATGGCCCTGACCTGTCGGGTGCCTCAAGGGTCGATCCTGGGCCGACTTTTGTTCATGTCATGGGCTCCCTCTCAGTTCCTGTTAACGAGCCCCCACCTAACTGTTTCACCCTCCACTCTAGCTGATTTGATCCACCTGTCCCCACTCTGCATCCTCACTCACCAACCAGCTGCACCTAATACACCCCTGATTGACCTGTATATAAAAAGCCCTGTTTTTCAGCCTGCCCTTTGTCAGATCGTCTGCTCGTGTGGATCCGCTACCTGCTGCCAAACTTCCCTGCATTCTACCTCTGACTCCTGATAATTGAACCTGGACCTGTCTGTACCCTCTTCTGCTCCTCTGCCCCGGTAACCCGACCTGCCTTCTGCTCTTGACCTGGATATTCTGCCTAGCCCTTGTCTGTACTGCTGCCCTGGAGAGACCGCTCCACCACCGAGACACACACGCACTCCCTTTTTCCCCCTCAAACCCTAAATAAACTGTTTAAACGTGACGCACTTGGGTCCTCGTCTGTCTGTTTCCTGACAGTACGATCTGACCAAACATGGACTCAGCGCACGTTTCACCTGACATGGACCTCAATGCCCCAAAGCCACCATCTGCCATGCAGCGCCTTGAGCGTGCGGAGGGAGAGGTCCATCGCCTGACGGGTGACATCGCCGCCTTGCTGGAGCTGGGCCGAATGCAACAACAACAGATCCAGCAGCAGCAGGAGCAACTTGCCCAGATAACTGAACTGCTCACCAACCTGACCCCGTCGCCAGCCAACCCACCCGCCGGTCCAGCCCCAGCCAGTCTACAGGCCATTCCAGCACCACCCAGCATGCCAGGTGGTCCAGTTCCCATGACGCCTGCTCTCTTCACCGCCGATGCCCCGGAACCCAAGATTGGTAGTCCTGAGCGGTTCAATGGCGATCCAACCCAGGTCCGGGCATTCCTTACAAGCTGCCGTCTCCAGTTCTCCCTGCAACCCAGAACCTTTGCCACGGAGGGGGCCAAGGTAGGGTACGCCATCACTCACCTGACGGGTCGAGCTCGACTCTGGGGAACAGCCGAGTTTGAGCGTCAGACTCCAACCTGCACATCCTTTGACCTGTTCGCTGAGGAGATGCTCAAGGTCTTTGACTTGGACTCTTCTTCTGCAGAGGCATCCCGGGTACTGATGAGCATTCGGCAGGGTAGACGGACCGTCGCTGACTACTCCATCGATTTCCGGACCCTGGCAACACGCAGCACCTGGAACATGGAGGCGTTGGTGGACGCATTCCTTCACAGCCTGGCCGACTATGTAAGGGCGACCCAGCTGGTCTCCCATGAACGACCATCAACCCTGACGGCGAGGCCATTGCTCTGGCTGCCCGAATCGATCGTAGAATCCAGACCCGCCGTCAAGAGAGGGGCACCAGTACTCTCCAGCTACCAGCACCGAGGCAGTCCAGGCTGCCCGTCTGCCCCCTTGTCTACTCCTCCAACCCAGCCAGACCAGTCGGAGCCTATGGAGATTGGTCGAGCCTCTCTTCCCTGCAGAGCGTCAGCGCCTGCATCACATCCAACCTCTGCCTGTACTGTGGAGGGATGGACACCGAATTGCCACCTGCCCTTTAAAAGCCCAAGCTCACCCGGTGTAGGAGGAATCCGTTGAGCTCTCTACGTCCACCCAGCCCTCCAATGACCGCAAACCCCTGCTGCAGGTTCGACTCCACCTTCCTGACTCTACACACTCTCTGGCCGCCTCTTGTGGACTCTGGCGTTGAAGCCAACATAATGGACTTGGAGCTCGCCCGCCAGTTGAAGCTTGAGAGCCATCGTCTGTCACCTCCTGTTCCTGCTCGGGCGCTGGATGGACACCCTCTCGGCACAGTCACCCATGTCACTGCCCTGTCTTGATGATGATCTCCGGCAACCATCAGGAGACCATCCAGTTCCACCTGCTCCGCCTCCCCAGGCCAACCCCTCATCCTGGGCTACCCATGGCTTCGCCGGCACAACCCTCTCCTTGACTGGACGACCGGGTGGTTGGGGCATGGGGCAAGGACTGCCACCAGACCTGTCTGCTTGCTGCTACACTACCCCTCGCTCAGTTCCCGCCAGTCCAGCTCCAGATTTGTCCAACGCTCCCGAATGCTACCTTGAGCTCTGGGAGGTGTTCAACAAGGCCAAGGCCACCTCTCTGCCCCCGCACCGACCATATGACTGTGCTATCAACCTCCTCCCTGGTGCCGCACCTCCTAAAGGCCGTCTCTACTCGTATCGTCTCCAGAAAGGAGGTCCATGGAAGAGTACATCAGTGACTCCCTGGCTGCTGGGATAATTCGCCTTCCGTCTTCTTCCCTGCTGGTGCTGGGTTCTTCTTCGTGGGGAAGAAGGATGGATCCTTCGTCCATGCATCGATTATCGAGGCCTTAACGACATCACCGTGAAGAACCGATATCCTCTTCCTCTGCTCTCCAGCGCCTTCGAGCTGCTCCAGGAGCCCACGGTCTTCACTAAGCTGGATCTCCGCAATGCTTACCACCTGGTGCGAATACGGGAGGGCGAATGGAAGACAGCGTTCAACACCCCAACTGGTCACTACGAATACCTAGTGATGCCGTTCGGTCTCACCAATGCTCCAGCTGTATTCCAGGCTCTTGTAAACGATGTGCTGCGGGACATGTTAAACAAGTTTGTCTTTGTGTACCTGGATGACATCTTGATTTTTCCAGATCCTTGTCTGAACATACCCACCATGTCCAGCAAGTCCTTCGCGCCTTCTGGAGAACTCCTCTACATCAAAGCAGAGAAGTGCGAAGTTTCATGCCAAGACTGTGGCCTTCCTAGGATACATCGTGGCTGCGGGGAGCATAGATGGACCCTGCAAAGATTTCAGCAGTGACTTCGTGGCCGGTCCCAGAGAGCCGAAGAAGCTGCAGCAATTTCGGGTTTGCAAACTTTTACAGAAAATTCATCCGGAACTATAGCACCATAGCCAAACCTCTCACCACCCCTGACCAGCACCAAGCAGCCCTTTGCCTGGACCCCAGCAGCCAACAAAGCCTTCTGTGCCCTCAAGGCTCGGTTCACCTCTGCCCCCATCCTCCAGATGCCTGATGTGGACCGACAATTCATTGTGGAGGTGGATGCCTCTGATGTCGGAGTTGGTGCTGTGCTCTCCCAGCGCCCAGTCTACAGAGGACAACAAGCTCCATCCTTGTGCATTCTTTCTCTCGGCTATCCCCGTCTGAATGCAACTACGACATAGGAACCGTGAGCTGCTGGCTGTCAAGCTTGCCCTTGAGGAGTGGCGCCACTGGCTGGAGGGTCCACAGTTCCATTCCTGGTCTGGACTGACCACAAGAATCTGGATATATCCGCACTGCCAAGCGTCTAAACCCCAGGCAGTCCCGCTGGGCTCTGTACTTCACCAGATTTAACTTTACTCCTATCTTACCGCCCCTGGATCACGGAACATCAAGCCAGACGCCCTCTCTCGCCAGTTCCAGAAGACGGACGCTCCCTCCAAGGATCCTGCATGCATTCTGCCCAGTCCCTGTGTTGTAGCAGCCCTGACCTGGGATATCGAAGAGCGGGTGCAGGAGTCTCTACGTAATCAGCCAGGCCCAGCGCATGCCCCAGCAACCGCCTCGTCCCGGAAACCCTGAGGTCCCAAGCTATACAGTGGGGACACGAGTCCCGTCTGGCCTGCCACCCTGGCTCTACTGGGCACTTACCAACTGCTTGCCCAGCGGTTCTGGTGGCCTTCGTTAAGGAGGATGCGGGGAGTTAGTCCGAGCCTGTCCCACCTGCAACCAACATAAGGCTTCCAGCCAGCCTCCAGCTGGATTTCTCCAGCTCTGCCTGTGCCCAAAGCGCCCCTGGTCCCACATTGCCCTGGACTTTGTCACAGGTCTGCCCTCTTCTGCTGGTATGAAGGTCATACTCACTGTAGTGGACCGTTTTAGTAAAATGGCACACTTTGTGCCCCTGCCTAAGCTCCCGACAGCCAAGGAGACCGCTCAGGTGGTCCTGGAACACGTCTTCCGAATCCATGGGCTGCCCAGGATGTGGTTTCAGACCGAGGTCCACAATTTTCCTCCAACTTCTGGAAGGAGTTCTGCAATCTCCTGGGAGCCACGGCCAGTCTAACATCTGGATTCCACCCTCAATCTAATGGCCAGTCTGGGCGGGACTGAACCAGGAGTTGGAGAAGGCCCTTCGGTGCATGGCGTCGCAACCCCCACTCCTGGGCACAACAGCTAACGGGGTGGAGTATGCCCACAACTGCTCACCTGTTCTGCCACTGGTATGTCCCCTTTCCAGTGTGTTTACGGCTATCAGCCACCTCTCTTCTCCAGCCAGGAAGGGAGGTCGCCTGTCCGTCTGCTCCTCTCCTTTGCCCGTCGATGCCGCCGCATTGCCTGGTCACGCAGCCCGAGCCACGCTCCTCAGATCTGTTGCCAGCTACACCACTGGAGCCAACCGTCGGCGACCCCTAAGCGCCCACCTACCGCTGGCCAAAGGTGTGGCTATCGGCCAAGGACCTACCGCCCGGGTGGAGTCGAGGAAGCTGGCACCTCGGTTCCTTGGACCATTCCCCATCGAGAGGGTCATCAGTCCAACTGCCGTCCGGCTCCAGCTGCCAAGGTCCATGAAGGTACACCCCACATTCCATGTTTCAAAGGTCAAGCCCGTACACGACAGCCCACTGGTTCCAGCAGCACCTCCTCCTTTCCGCCTCCCGCTGATCAGCACGGGGTCTACACCGTGCGGCGTGTGCTTAGGTCCAGACGAGGGGTAGGGGGCTCCCAATACTGTCGACTGGGAGGGCTATGGGCCTGAAGAAAGATCTTGGGTGCCAGCCAGTCGGATAGTGGACCGGACCATCATAGCTGATTTCCACCGACAGCATCGATCAGCCCCCTCCATCCGCGGGGCCGTCCAAGGGCCTCGCGCGTGACTCGTCCTGCACCTGACCCTGAACCTGTCTTGGTCCCCTGATGATGGTGGCTCTCTGGCTCCCTCTGAGGATGGGGCAGAGACTGACCGGTCTGAGGAATTCCTGACCCTCCGCCGGCTCCCCCCGCCGCCCGCCCGGTTTGGTGGTTCCTCTTTGGGACTTCTGGGCCGTCCCTTGGGGGGGAGGTTCTGTCATGGGCTCCCTCTCAGTTCCTGTTAACGAGCCCCCACCTAACTGTTTCACCCTCCACTCTAGCTGATTTGATCCACCTGTCCCCACTCTGCATCCTCACTCACCAACCAGCTGCACCTAATACACCCCTGATTGACCTGTATATAAAAGCCCTGTTTTTCAGCCTGCCCTTTGTCAGATCGTCTGCTCGTGTGGATCCGCTACCTGCTGCCAAACTTCCCTGCATTCTACCTCTGACTCCTGATAATTGAACCTGGACCTGTCTGTACCCTCTTCTGCTCCTCTGCCCCGGTAACCCGACCTGCCTTCTGCTCTTGACCTGGATATTCTGCCTAGCCCTTGTCTGTACTGCTGCCCTGGAGAGACCGCTCCACCACCGAGACACACACGCACTCCCTTTTTCCCCCTCAAACCCTAAATAAACTGTTTAAACGTGACGCACTTGGGTCCTCGTCTGTCTGTTTCCTGACAGTTCAATCTCTACATGCTGCCCTCAGGCCAGTTAATACACAGCAATAATGTGTCCTACCACAACTATGCAGACAATACTCAGATCTATGTCTCCCTGGCAGCATGAGACTATGGACCAGTGGCCTCACTCTGCCACTGCATCCAACAGATCAGTGTGTGGATGCAAAACAACTTTCTCCAGCTAAACTCAGACAAGACAGAAGTCATAGTCTTTGGCCCACAGAAACAAAGACAGTGTCAGCAGTTACCTCCAGTCTCTCTCTCTAAAACCTTCAAATCAGGCTAGAAATCTAGGGGTAATAATGGACTCAGACTTGAACTTTAACAGCCACATCAAATCGATAACATTTGCAGCATTTTAGCATCTAAAAACAAAAATCAAAGATCTGCTGTCTAAAGCAGACCTGGAGAGAATTATCAATGTTTGTCTCCAGTAGGTTAGATTACTGTAACAGCCTGCTCACTGGCCTCTCCAAATGAGCTGTAAAACAACTACAGTACATCCAGAACGCTGCAGCTCGGGTCCTGACTCGAACCAGAAAGTACGAGCACATAAGTCCTGTGCTCAGGTCTCTGCACTGGCTTCCTGTGGCTCAGAGAATAGACTTTAAAGCAGCTCTGCTTGTGTACAAGTCTTTCCATGGCCTAGCACCAAAGTACATCTGTGACATGTTATTGTATGATGATTATTTATGTTTTGATTTGTTTGTATTGTGATTTTAATGTATTTCTTATTCTGTAAAGCACTGTAAATTAATTTGTGTACAAATTGTGCGATACAAATAAACTTGCCTTGCCTTGCCAGGACCAGTTGTAGTAATAGTAGTAATAGCAGTAGTAGTAGTAGTAGCAGTAGTATATCATACCAGTACTAGTAGTAGCAGTTGTAGTAATAATAGTAATAGTTATAGTGATAATAGTAGTAGAAGTAGTAGCAGTAGTAGCAGTAGTAGTAGTAGTAGTAGTAGTAGTAGTAGTAGTAGTAGTAGTAGTAGTAGTAGTCGCAGCAGTAGTAGTAGTAGTAGTAATAGTGGTAGTAGTAGTAGTTCTAGTAGCACTAGTAGTAGGAGTAGTAGTAATTAGTTAGTGCTAGCAGCAGCAGTAGCAATGGGAGTAGTGGTAGAGTAGTAGCAGCTAGTGGTTGCTGGTAGTTGCTGTTGTTGGTGGTGGCATTAGTAGCAGCAGTAGTGGTAGTAGTGGTAGCAGCAGTAGCAGTGCTACCAGCAGCAAACAGTAGTTGTTGCTAATAATGGCAACAACAGTGGTGGTGGTTCAGTCCCAGTTAACCAGCAGCAGTATTGGCATATATGGTAGTAGTGGTAGTGGTAGTAGTGGTTGTTGCTGGTAGCAGCAGCAGTGGTGCAGCAGTGAAGCAGCAGTAGTAGTAGTTGCAATGAGTAGTATTAGCAGTAGTAGTAGCATTAGTAGTAGTAATAATAGTAGCATTAGTAGTAGCAGTAGTAGCAGTAGTATTAGGAGTAGTAGTAGTAATTAGCAGTAGTTCTAGTTGTAGTAGCAGTAGTCGTAGTAGTAGTTGTAGTAGCAGTAGTAGTAGTAGTAGTAGCAATAGTAATAGTAGTAGTAGCAGTAGCAGTAGTAGCAGTAGCAGTAGCAGTAGTAGTGGCAGTAGTAGTAGTAGTAGTAGTAGTAGTAGTAGTAGTAGTAGAAGCAGCAGCTGTGGGTATTGGGTTTTTGGAGGCACTTGAACAGAAATCCAGAAGGCATAATGCCGTCCACAGGAAGATCTTTATTCTTGGTTTGAGTAGGACAGACCTCGAATCAGCCGGTGCTAAACCCCCATCTCTGAACCAGCACACTGCAGAAGTCTTCTTATATAGCCGGACTCAGACATTACCCCACCTATTGATGCATGCAGCTGCTATTCTATCCTTTGTTGTCTATGTATAGATTCCATAAGTTTAGCTTCTAGCCCACCATATAAGGTAGCACATAAGTCCTTGCAGAGACAGCACATCTATTTCAATAGCACCCTTCAGCTATCACAAGGTCCATATGTTCAAGTTAAAATAGAACAAAGCACTCATGTGAGTCCTTCAGTCATTCCTTAATATTAACACAAGAAAGTAATTCACACAGCTCACAGTGGTACAACAGGAAGCCGATGATGAACAGCAGAATGACACAGAGCAGAGCCAGAGCCGCTGAGATGAGCTGAAACCGCTTTGAAGGATCTGGACTGGATGAGATCAAAGGATCACGAGGAGCTGTGGGGACAAAGGCTGATGAAGAACCCCTGTGTACCAGATGCCCTCCCATCCCCCTCTCTCCCTGTGTGCCAGATGCCCTGGATTTGCTCTGTATACCTGGACTGCACCAGAACTAAACCAGGACTAAATTAGGTCTAAACTAGGACTAAACCAGGACTATACCAAGGCTAAACCAGGACTAAGCCAAGTCTAAACTAGGTCAAAACAATGGCCAAACCAGGTCTAACCCAGGCTTAAAACATGAACTGAACAACTAGAATTAAAGATGGACTAAAACAGGACTAAAAGGGAACTAGACCAAAATTGAACCAGGAGCAAATCAGGATCAAACCAGGGCAAAAACAGGCCCAAATCAGGACTATACCAGGACAAAAAACTACTAAACCAGGACTAACCTTTGGTGTAGGTCCTTCTGTCAGCACTTTCATAGATTTCCACCTCTTGCTCCTCTCTGTCCTGGCTCTGTCTGGGTCTGTTGATGTACATGGCCTTTGGCTCCTCGTAAATATCACACATTTTCACTTTTTAAAACTATATTTTGATGTTTTTAACAAATTAGTTGACTCAATTTGAATTCATCCACTGCTGTTCTCACCCTGCTTTGCTTTAGATAGGTTTATTACAGGAAATCTGCTCCAGGAAATGACACGATATTTATCTTTTCATCAGTATTTCTGAGTTTTTCTTCACCTAAATGTGACTTTGTGTCCTAATGTTTTTGTCACATGTGTAAATGTGTATCATGTAAATATAAAAAAAAAGCTAAACTAAGAACTAAAAAGTCATTCTTTTGAGCAGGACTAAACTAAAGACTATACCAGGACTACACAGCAACAACTAAAGCAGGACTAGATTATGTCTAAACCAGGAGTAAACCAGGTGTAAACCAAGGTCTAAACCAGGCGTAAGACATTACCAGGGACTAAGCCAACATCTAAACAGGACCATCTTAGGGCTGAACTAGGTCCACAGTCAGTCCCATTCTCCTGAAGACCATATTAATAGTATTTCCAACAAATGAACCAAAAAGTTAAAAACATTTTTTCCCAGTTTAGCATTTTTTTAAGGTTTGAAATGTTACTTCTTGGTTGGCAATCATGACATGACTCTGGGGAATTTTAGGGACCCGATCTTGCCCCCAATGTAGCACTAGCGTAATTGTGGGGCGTGGAAGGGTGCTGTGCCGGGGTATCAGGTGGAGTGGAGCAGACTGAGGGCATGGTGTGGCATGTTCTGTGAATTATTAGAATCATGAAAATAAATCTCAAACTAGTCCATTGAAAAACAATGTGGAACATGCTCAAGACTTCTTTTATTTGGAAATATATTAGGATGATAAATGCTTAACATTTATAACAGGTTTATGTGCCATGTGGGATCTTGGTGTGCCGCCTGGATGCAGCAGAGCCCCTCACCCACTTCCTGTTTCGTTTCAGCACTGCTCTATAGTTTGGTTTGATCTGGAGCTGTACAAAAGCTGCTCATTTACCCCATTTACAGCGCTGTTCTAAAGAGCAGTGGATCAGAGCAGTGGAGCAGTGCTCACCGGGTTCACTGTGGGATGGGGAGTGTATGTGATAGACACTAAAAAACACTAAAAAGACAATAAATGTTTACAATCGTGTCAATGGCTGATAATAACAGGGGCAATGACTCAGCTTATTTTAAGTCTCTTCAGCCAACAGATTGTGACGGTTATTTAAGGAAGTTAACCTTACTCAGTTATCTGACCCTTACGGGATACCTGATAATGAAAGGGAAGTGGATGTAACAAAAATACCACCAATTGAATGGTCAGACATCGATATGTATCTCAGTCTTAACCACTTAAAATAGTAATATATAATGTAATGTGATTTCTTATCGAATTATTAACATGCCCAAGTGAACTGTCAAAGCTGACAACATGTACAATGTACATGTATTGTATCAAATGTATTGGCTTACGGAAATACCCCAAATACCACTACCGTAGTGATTGTATTGTATCAGGCCTACTTGGACTTGCAAACTCTTAATTTAGGAAACAGACATTCATTATATTACATAAAAATTAGGTGCAACTAGTATATAAATACCTGATGTGCTCACTGCAACTATGAGCCTTGTTGATCAACTCCTTGGACCAGTCTGCGTTAATGCCTTGTATCCACAGATGGCGGTGGTACTGTTTAAATGCAACTTTTCCTTTAGAAATCCGATGACATTTCAGTCCATTTCTATGAACTTGCCTGTTAGTACAATGAAATTGCGAGTGCATATGCTCATTATACACGACCGTTCAAAAGTTTGGCGTCACCCAGACAATTTTGTGTTTTCCATGAAAAGTCACACTTTTATTTACCACTATGAGTTGTAAATTGAATAAACTATAGTCAAGACATTGACAAGGTTAGAAATAATGATTTGTATTTGAAATAATTGTTTCCGTCAAACTCTGATTTCATCAAAGAATCCTCCATTTGCAGCAGTTACAGCCTTGCAGACCTTTGGCATTCTAGCTGTTAATTTGTTGAAGGATCTGGAGAAATTTCACCTCACGCTTCTAGAAGCTTCTCCCACAAGTTGGATTGTCTGGATGGGCACTTCTTGCGTATCAGACGGTCAAGCTGCTCCCACAACAGCTCAGTGGGTTCTGTCCATAAAACTTCTTTCCAATCTTCTTCTGTCCAATGTCTGTGCTCTTTTGCCCATATTAATCTTTTTCTTTTATTGGCCAGTCTCAGATATGGCTTTTCCTTTGCCACTCTGTCCTGAAGCTGCATCCCAGAGTGGCCTCTTCACTGTAGATGTTGACCCTGGTGTTTGGCGGGTACTATTTAATGAAGCTGCCAGTTGAGGACCTGTGAGGCATCCATTTCTCAAACTAGAGACTCTAATGTATGTATCTTCTTGCTCAGTTGTGCAGCGGGGCCTCGCAATTCTCTTTCTACTCTGGTTAGAGCCTGTTTGTGCTGTCCTCTGAAGGGAGTAGTACACACCATTGTGGGAAATCTTCAGTTTCTTGTCAATTTCTTGCATAGAATAGCCTTCATTTCTAAGAACAAGAATAGACAATTGAGTTTCACGTGAAAGTTCTCTTTTCTGACCATTTTGAGCGACCCCACAAATGTGATGATCCAGATACTCAACCTGCTCAAAGGAAGGTCAGTTTTATAGCTTCTCTAACCAGCTAAACAGTTTTCATCTGTGCTAACATGACTGCGCAAGGGTTTTCTGATCATCCATTAGCCTTCTGACACAACAAGCAAACTCATTGTACCATTAGGACACTGGAGTGATAGTTGCTGGAAATGAGCGTCTATGTAGATATTGCACCAAAAAACAGACATTTGCAGCTAGAATAGTCTTTTACCACATTAGCAATGTATAGAGTGTGTTTCTGATTAGTTTAAAGTATCTTCATTGAAAAAAAAACAGTGCTTTTCTTTAAAAAATAAGGAAATTTCTATGTGACCCCAAACTTTTGAACAGTAGTGTATATGTGTGACGTGTCATGAACTCCAGCTGTATTTACTTGTACCATCCCACTCCAGCCTCCAGCAGTGAAGTACAGCCCTCCTGGACACACCCCCTTTTTAACACCCCCTCTTTACTCGTGCTAAGATCGAGTCCTAGAACTGTAACCGTGCAACCATGGTGTACACGGAACCAAAACTCCTCTAATGTACACTTATTGTAACAAATAAAAATGTATGTAAAAAAAACAAACAAAAAAACACCTATTTTTAAAGTATAAAAAAAAAAATTTCTTGTGTAATTTGAACTAATCTTTTGGATGGAATTTTCCCTAATGTGATGCCATTAATATGAAACTCTTAAACAGAACTTTCTACTTTCTAAATATCAATCCATTTATCAACTTTTCTTCATTTAAAACTGTCATTTATAATTGAACAGGTTTTATCCCACCAAATTAAGTAGAAAGAAATGTGCACTTTTTATTTGGTGAAGAAAGAACTATAAATACTATCCATGCTCTAATGGTGCTCTCTCTTCAGGGTCCCATGGGTCCAGTGGGAGAGACCGGAGTGGCCGGACCTCAGGGACCTCAAGGACCTCAGGGGCCCAGCGGACGTTCTATCATCGGGGCCCCGGTAAGAACATGAGAAGCAGACAAAAACAACCATGATGTATGAGAACTATGATGTAACAATGAGAGCCACACAGAGCCAGGGCAGCTGTAGTTAGAAGTACAATTTTTTAACCTAATCAGTATTGTCAGTACAAGTTGATGTGTTATGTCTTGTGAGAGCTTTAGAGTGGTCCTTATGCAATGGAAAAAATAAAAGTTAAAAATATTTAGCATTTAATACAATAGCGGGTTTGTAAAGTTTCACAAAAATCCATGCATATTTAAAGGTAGCTCAAAGACTTTGAGCTTGAGGTTTTCTCATTGTGGAGCTCATTCCTGCTAAAGTACTGAAGGTCACACAATTAAAGAGTCACATTTTTGCAACAGAATATCCTGTTCACTCCACAGGCAGATGCATTTGTTGTCTTATGAAAGAAAACATGTTATTGACTGGCAGAAAAAGTTTATTGATGCTAGTTTTTGTGCTAAGACATTAGACACATTTCAATTAGAGTTATAAAACATCATGTAAATGTGGCCATTGAACACCTGCAAAGTTCAGTGCAAAACATGAGAAGTGTTTGTCTGAGAGAAGACTTTTGAAAGCTTGATTCAGCAATGCTGGGCCCACCCATGGTACATGCTTACACTGTATTTCCTCCTTAGGAATTCACCTCAGCCTATTGAACTTTAGCTTTGAATTTTATTCCATCATAAATGGTAAATAGTCACATTGTTATAGCGTTTTCCCACCTTCAAGGCTCTCATCTGACCAATTGTTTTTGTTTTTTTTGTCAAGAGCGAGATTCAAACCGCCAACCTTCAGATAAGTGGGCAAACGCTCTTAGCAACTGAGCTACTGCCAACCATGGATAGACTAATATGAGCCTAATGAGCCTAATATGAGACTAATATATGCCATAGGCCCTGTGTGGTCTATAGGAGCAAATGATGATCATGATGAACAGCACTGAGACTGCATCAGTTACAGAAACGTCAGGGTGTTTGAGCTACCTGTAAATATTTTCATGAAACTTTAATGACCACAATTTCTCCTCGATTGGAGCATTTTGGGATGGTCAGAACATATGATAAATAAGGACTAGCCTAGAGAGCGTGTTTAAATGTGTTAATGTGCTGCATGCTCAGGGAGGCCCAGGAGAGCGAGGGCAGAAGGGAGACCCCGGACAACCTGGAGCACAGGTAACACTCCACACAGGAACCTTTTAAACCCTACATTATCATCAGAAACATCAAACACAAGTCATCTCTCACATCCAGTAATAACTCCAGTCGGGTTTTACAGGGAATCCCAGGCCGAGCGGGATCTCCAGGACCAGCTGGAGAAGCCGGCCAACGAGTGAGTCTGTTTAAATCATTAAAACTGATGGGTATTATGAAAAAATCTACTTTGAGGAGCTTTTTTTAATATAGTGATCTATTCTGGGCCCTATTCAAACCCTACTTAGCAGTACGAGCCTCTACAAGGCTCCACCCACAAGCCAAACCCATGCTCCCACACGACAATTCTCCATCAACATACAGAAACATGATACAAACTGTACACAGCAACTTGACAAACCTGATGTGATGCAGGAGTTTCATTAGTGCAAAGCACTCTGAAGGGGGAGTGAATTAACACTTCAGTATAATATATAGTTTTTAAAACAAGCTAACATGATGATCTAAATATGTAACATGATGATCTAAATATGTAACATGATGATCTAAATATGTAACATGATCTAAATATGTAACATGATGATCTAAATATGTAACATGATGATCTAAATATGTTATGCCTTTGTTAATACCGCACAGAAGTAGAATACCCTCTTTAAGGATAATTTGTTCATACATCTGATGTCCCAATTTCTCTGTGTTACAGAAGTTAAAGAAAAGAACATAGAACATTAGAACTGATTAACTGTGTTGGTTAAAATGATGGATTATTCTAGACTGAAGCACATCTTTAAACATTAGAGGGACCGTATTGTATTTATTTTCTGATGTGAAGATGGTCCACTAGTTTTGGCCCTGGCTGCCAGGTCTTTTAAGGGTTTCCCAACATGTGTCTCCACAAACAAGTCCAAAATATTGAGCTTAAGTGTTTTTATTGGCCCCTATATCTATAATCTACATTTAATCTACATACACACTATTCCATTTACCTTGGGAAAAAACAGTGGACCTCATGACCCTGGCAGCCACTGTCCCTTTTATCCACCTTATTCTGGAAGTTGCCATGGACGCGTTTGTTCTGTAGTAAGTTTTATATACATTAAGACAATATTTATATTAGTAATTAAAAGTGCTTGTCGTTTTTCAGGGTCTTCCTGGAAAAGACGGGCCCCCAGGAAGACAGGGACTTCCAGGAACCATTGTGAGTCCTCTGCTCCTCTGACCATCTCCTGTGACACTCCTCTGCTCCTCCTCTGCTCCTCTGACCATCTCCTCTGCTCCTCTGACTATCTCCTCTGCTCCTCTGACCATCTCCTCTGCTCCTCTGACCTTCTCCTCTGTTCCTCTGACCCTCTCCTCTGCTCCTCTGACCTTCTCCTCTGACCATCTCCTCTGCTCCTCTGACCATCTCCTCTCTCCTCTGACCCTCTCCTCTGTTTCTCTGACCCTCTCCTCTGTTCCTCTGACCCTCTCCTCTGCTCCTCTGACCATCATACCTTTTGTTATCCAGATCTTAAATCTCGACTCAGTGCTGTTTGGTATAAAAATGTGGTCTTTAGCTAACCAGTGTAATATTTGAACCTCAGTATGTGTAGTCTGCTAGTGGAACCTCTGGTATTGGTATCTGTTAGTGGGACCTCTGGTATTACACTGAACTTCCATTGAGCTGCATACACTGGGTCACACTAGTACAGCAATGCTCTAAGATGAACTGAAGTCATTTTTAGGCAGGGTGAACCCCAGTACCCTTTTCTTTTGATAACTGTAGCATTTTGAAGTTTTTGGCCTTGTTGTATAAATCTTGAAATTGTTTTGTCTCCCCAAAAAACTGTGTAAAACCACTGTTTAAGATCGTTCTTAATGGCAGCAAAACTTCAATTGGCATTGTAATTTCACTCCACAGCCTCTGGAGGGCAGTGCAGTGTTTCTCATTGATTTCAAACTTCTTTTTGCTCACATCTTTATCTGTCTGTCTTTGTGTTTTTAGGGGACTCCCGGAGCTCCAGGGGCCCCAGGAACCTCAGGCCCTTCAGGCAAACAGGGAGAGCTGGGTCCACCGGTAAAAATCATGAACGGATTTGGGCTTTTTTAAACAAACCTGGCTTTGTTGTACTGAATATGTTGTGTCTGTTTCAGGGTGTTCCAGGAAGCAAAGGAGAGAAAGGAGAGCGGGTAAGACCACAGACTGTAAACTAGTTTACCCCTGAACACGTCCACCTGCGAGCCTCTGTGTTCTAAACGGGAGGTGAGCATGAACACTTTCTATAGAAAAGGCTTGGCCCAGCTGTAACTGCTCATCAGTCAGGCTCATCATTCTGACCTTAAAATATATTTATTTCACTATTTGTCCCTAAATTAGGAAATGAACATTAATGCCTTCTTCTCCAGAGCTCGCTCCTTCTATCATTAGCAACAGTTTGATTGACATTTGACAGTTGCCACATTTACATGAGATCTTTAATTCAGAAAATAAATAAATAAATAAAAATGATTCTGAATAAAAATTAATTCTGCTTTAAAAAGACCACTTTCACAATGAAAATGATGATTTGGAATTAAATAAGTCCAAAGTAAGTGGTTGGTTTATTCCCATTTTAAAGCCGAATTCATTTATTCCTCAATCATGTAAACCTTTATTCTTCAAAATAATCCCGGTGGTTCGTGCTCGTTGGGTCGTCCTTCTGATGTGATCCAAACAATCTGGCTCCTCCAGTCGTCTCTTCGGACTTTCCTCCACTGCTCTTTGGATTTGTGAGCGGGATGTGGGAGTGGGCTGAGGTGTCGCAGCCTCAGACTCAGTTTGTCTTCCTCCTTCTCCAACACTCTTCCCTTCTCCTCCTCAGCTCACAGACGTAACACGGTGTAATGACAAACCGAGATGACGGTAGCAGCTGAAGCGTGTGTTTTTTTGTTTTTTTTCTGGTCAATGTAAATTTGTTTGTGTCGCTGTCCAATCAGAACCCTTCCCCACCCCCAGACGTTGAGCGGAATTAAATAAAGACGATTTAATGTGTTTTCCATCTAAACCCCAATATGGAATTATTAAATTTGAAGGAGAATATTTTAATTCCGAACAATTTAATTGAGAGCAATTCATTTGGTATCAAAACACATCATGTAAACTTGGCCAGTGTTGCTAAGTGCCCCTTCTGGTATGGGTTGCTCAAGCCTCGAATCTGGTTGCGAACCCGGATGTCCAAACTTGGAACTTAATCCAGGTTAGCCGCACTCCCTGCTAGTCTCGATTGGCTTATTCCAGGTTCCATCTGAGGGCCATTTTGTTTTCATTAAATCTGTGTGTGGCTGTGCATGTTTCAGGGGGACCTCCAGTCCACCTCCTCAGTTCAGGAGATCGCCCGCCAGGTCTGTGAGCAGCTCATCCAGAGTGAGTGCTACACTATACTGTACATATGAGAGGGGTGCAGATAAAGTGGGACAGAGGGGGTGAGAGAGCTTGGTATGTCTGCACTTTATTTAATCAAGACGTTCTGCCAACTCTTTTGAATGCAAATTAAAAAGGGAATTGCAGTATCTGAAAAGTATGTAATATACTGACTTTCTACCACCTCCTCCTTCCCCCACTCTGCAGGTCACATGTCGCGGTTTAACTCCCTCCTGAACCAGCCTCCCAGTCCTCCAATCTCTGTCAGGGCAGTCCCAGGACCTCCCGGTGAACCAGGCCGACAGGGACCAGCAGGACAGCCTGGGGAGCAGGGATTACCGGGTCGTCCAGGCTTCCCAGGGACCAGCGGCATCAACGGGCTGCCTGGAGAGAGGGGTGAGGAAGGGGGTGGCAGAGGGTTGAGCGGGAGGAGGAGAGGAGGGTTTGATAACTCATTCTAAAACAAAGGTAGATGTGTCTTCCCCTCTCATCTTCTCATCTGTGCCCATCCCTGTTCGTGTAGGTCAGCCCGGGGAAAAGGGAGACAAAGGATCTCCAGGAATCGGAGTGCAGGGCCCCCGCGGCCCCCCAGGGCCCCAAGGTACTGCCCCTGTGTCTTTGCAAACCTCAGTGTTTTTGTGAGTCTGTCATGTCTAAAAGTCCACTCTGTGTCCCAGGCCCTCAGGGCCAGGGCCGGCCTGGCTCTCAGGGGCCTTCAGGTCGCCCCGGTAACCCAGGAACCCCCGGGAGGCCTGGGGTCCCAGGGCCCGTGGGACCTGCCGGGCCTCCAGGATACTGCGATCAGAACTCCTGCGTGGGATACAACGTTGGAGGTACAGATCTGAGAGTGAGGGGAGAGGAACCTGACAGGTGGACTCGGTGACAGGGGCACTGACCCTGGCGCTCTGTGACAGGGGCACTGACCCTGACGCTCTGTGACTGGGACACTGACCCTGGCGCTGTGCTCTGTACTGAAACTGTTACAGTGTGTTTCATGAAGTGTGTCTCTGTTTAAATCCACAGCTCAGTACCAGCACTGACTCCACACACACCTGCACTAGACCTGGCCTAAGACCAGAACTAAACCAGAACTAAACCAAAACTAAACCAGAACTAAATCTGCTCCATGTGTTCAGAATAACACCTGTCAGCCGTATCTGAATGTTTCTATTCTGATAAGTCATGTTTCTTTCATAGATTACTAGAGCCCCGCCCATCTGCTTTAAGACACAGGAAATCTCACTTCAGCCCAGACTAACTTTGTCAGATGTATGTTCAAAATGTAACCATTTAATCTAAAAAAAAAAAAAAAAATCACTTTGTCTTAAAGTTGTAAAAGCCTCTCTTTATTTCCTCATGAATCAGATGCAGGCGTCCGATCTGATGGGACTAAACTCTTTTAAGTGCATATGACAGAGACGACCATTCTCTAATTTTGACACCATTTGTTGTGATAAAACCTGTTGTTACACAAATCAAGAAGCAATTTGAGAAGAAAAGTTGAAAAATAGGTTGAAAATTGCATTGCAAATTGACATCACACTGGAGAATTCTAAATAATAATGAAGGTGTTTTCTCATATTTTTATTTTTTTACATCATTGTGTGCATTCGAGGAGTTTGGGCCCAGTGGAGAACATAGAAGTAAAATTAAAACATGGAAGTAAAATTAAAACATAAAAAATGGCCAAACTAAGAAATCAAATGTAATTTCTATTGAGCAAATCTTAAATCGAATCATCTTAAGTGTGTTTTCGTCACAGGAGTGGTTTCACCTGTCATAGGCACTGAAACCCATGTTAACTACATTAAACATTTCTGTTGCAGCTAAACCTTTTTCTCGCTACTTGTGTTGTCCAAAATCACCCACAATCACCATTTTGTCCTTCATTTGACATGGGAAAAACTGCAGATAATTACCACCAAATATACACAGTCATGGATTTAAGAAAAAAAAAAAACTTGAAGAAATGTGTCTGCAGCCCTCCACTAATCACTTCAGGAGGTGAATATTATTATTAAAGTCATCAAACCTTTTGTAGCTTTCTACCATGTCATAATGTTATTCCCTCATCAAATACATGTCTCAAGAGGTTTTCATCCATGAATGTTTGAGTTATTTAGCGATCTCTCCCTATTTAAACCCCCCTTATAGTGAACTGTAAGGTGCTGTTCAAGGTTCCATCCTGTACCTGTGGTGCTGTTCCTCCACCTGCAGACAGAGACACACCCAAGGTTTAAAGTAACAGAATTTCAGCATTAGTAGTAGTAGTTTATTCGGTCATTTTGCAGCACTACAAAACAAACAAAACAAAACATAGATTACACCCTATATATCATGACCGTAAGGGTTTAAGCTGAAGTTAAAAGTACTTCTAAAGCCGAACCCTATTAAACAATGACAGAATTTCAAGCAGCGTATGAACAAGTTTGCATTTACAATTTCACTTGTGGCTTACTGTAACATAAGAGACAAATTATAAATGAAAACAAGCAAAACTTAAATTAATTCCAGAGACATTATACTCTTTTTTAAAGGTTTCTACAGTGTTAGACTTTTTTAAGTCATCACTCAGATTGTTCCGTACACTGACCCCTCGAACAGAAACACAATTCTGAATTCTTAAAGTTGAACTCCGGCACGTTTGAAGCTAAGGCCGTTGCTAGAAGTGGTGGAATTCTGTCAGAAGCCAAAAAACAGCACAGATCAGTGTTACCTCGGCGGAGATCCTACTGTGGCAGTGAATCTGTCAAGGCAACAAACCAGTGTAGTAATGGGGGCAAGTTCTTAACTTCCACATAAAACACCAATTTACTACACACTGAAGAAGCTTAACACCACTTTAACCCATCTTACAACAGCCACGAGTCTAACAAACAAAATGCTCTGCCTGGCTCACTCATTAGTGTCTGGAAACATTAGAAAACAACTTAGCCTTACTAGCAGCCTTAGCCTGACCTGTGTTGATTTCGCACTGCACATGCCAAAGCCCAAAATACTCGATCATTGACTCCAGAGGCTCGAGCCGCCAAAAGCAACAAGTGAGGATTGACTACGGATGATGAAGAAGAGAAACTGAAAGTTGTTGAAAGAAAATAGTTCTTGAATGTATTTTTTTAAGCATTTTTCAAAAAATATATCCATCCATCTTCTCCCGCTTAATCCGGCTGGGTCGCGGGGGCAGCTTGCTGCCCAATCCTCATGGCACCTGACCCCCCCCTATGAACCCCTCTGCAGGTGGTGAGCCCACAGGAGGGTGGACATCATGGTCCTTGATGTTAGTTCAAAGGGGTGCTATTATCAACAAATATAATTCACATGAAAACAATTGGGATTAGAAACGTCATCGATGATCGTGTCTTTTGGGCTTTGGCCTGTGCAGTGGGAAATCAACAGAGGTATGTGTGAGGCTGCTTATAAAGTTGTTTTCTAATGTTTTCAGACACTAATGAGTGAACCAGGCAGAGCGTTTTGTTTGTTAGACTTGTGGCTGTTGTAAGATGGGTTAAAGTGGTGTGAAGCTTCTTCTGTGTAAATTGGCGTTTTACGTGGAAGTTAAAAACTTGCCCCCATCACTACACTAGTTTGTTGCCTTAACAGACTCACTGCCACAGCGAGATCTCCGCCAAGGCAACACTGATCTAGGCCGTTTTTTGGCTTCTGACAGAATTTCACCACCTCTAGAAATGGACTTTAACTTCAGACGTGCCAGAGTTCCCCTTTAATTCTTATCTTATTTTTAAAGATGACTTTTTTTCTTTTATGGTCATACAAACTAATAATAATAATAATAATAATAATAATAATAATAATAATAATAATAATAATAATAATAATGTTAACGAAGGCACTAAAATGTATCGTTTATAATCGTACAAAATAAACCACAATGAGGATTTTTTTGTTTTCGTTTATGGTCTTACAGACTAATAATAATGATAAAGAAGGCACAAAATGTTTATGATCATAAATAAAAGGTAATATTAAAGAAAAGCATGTGTTTAGTTAAGTCAGGGTTTACTTGTGAAGACACTATCTAGTTTTCTATGTATTTGGACAGAAATACATAGAAGACACATGCACTAAACCAAATGAGAGAGTCATGTGAGGCTTATTCTGCGGAATCGTCTTGAACCAAAGCCCCAAATTATAAGAGAAATAAATGACGTCATGTCTAAAAGATAGAAATGTGAACCCTAAACCAGGTCATTTCATTTGTACATTTAAAATTGGATGATCACATTGGGTGATTTTGGACACAGGCTAAATGTAGGGTGTTTGTCCATAACCTCTATATCTGTGGTCCCTCTTTCCTGCTTTCTAATCAAACCAAACATGCACTTCCTGTGGGTGTGGCGGTGGTGGGCGTCGGCCTCTTTCCCTGTTCCCGATTGGTCTGCACAGAGGGGGAGGAAGTGATTCAAACTCTCGGCCGTCATGTTTCCTCAGTCCAACTGCCATCCAACGTGTTTCAAAACTATGGGGAGGAAGCCGTAGAAGAGGATGACCCGTACAGGTACTATCAGTCCAACTACCCCGCGCCCCAGCCCCTTGACCCCCAGGACCCCCTGATCCTGGAGGAGGGGCGGCAGAGGAGGAGCCCCCCGGAACAGAAGCTAAAGAGGGACGCTGGAGTGTTCTGAGGAAGGACAGGGCAGAGGAGCGAGAGATATTAGAGAGGAGGGATGCACCGATCCACTGACGCCGGGAAATTTGCTGGATCGGATATCATATCGACTTCCAAATATCGATTCAGGCGATATCCTGGTAGGGCATATAAATTGGTGTAATGGGGTTTATTTCCTGGTCATAGTCGGCCCAGAAAATCCCATTATATTTGAACGTTTTTGTCTTATTTTATTGTTGTTTAAAGGAAATAAATGCTGTTTTCAGTCTCTGCTCTGGTATTGGTTGATATCAGGGATCGGCAGATATTTACAGCAACAGTATTGAAATCGGTATCGGAACTGAAAAAGCTGGATCGGTGCATCCCTAGGAGAGAGAGAGGAGATTGACGGTGGATCTGTGCATTAATACGTGATTCCAAATTAGGTTTGTCTCAGTATCAAAAATCAGATACTCGGATCGAAACTTGTAATAAGACTAGACATTTCAAGAAAGAAAATACTAACCTTTAAAGTTCACAAACTCACATTCTGTTGTCTAAAGAAAGAGTGTTTTTATTGTCATTGTGGTATCAGGATCAGTATTGAGTGTCTAGTCGATTTCTATGGGTATCGGAATCAAGTTTGGAATTGGAGTATCGTGACAACACTATTCCAAATCCAGGTGAATCTCGGTATCACTGTTTATTACGAATCATGTATTTTCCACCGATCCACCTCTCTGTGCATTATGCTGCATTACGATTGGATGGCTCCCACTTCAATCAAAGTGCCCCAGTATTGATACTTTGCATTGACATTACGCTGGGGTGTATCTCTCTGGTGGAATGTTCAGCAGTGACTATGGAGACACAGCACGAGCACAGTCAAAAAGTTTTTAGAACGAGAAAAATACAAAATGGATTCAAACAACATTTTTCAGGAGCCTGTGATTAATACGAGCGTTCATAAAACTCAGATTTAAGTCTAACTCGATTAACAGAGCTTTAGAAAGAGCAGTGCCTTGAGTTAGCATTACAATTCCCAGCTGTAAAGTATCAATAAAAGATGTGAGGGGGCAGGGCTTAATGCAGTTGGGAATCAAATAAATGAATAAATATATTTTTTAAAAATTGTGTATATGTGCCAAACCATAGACTGTATATAGAAATGGTAAATAAATAGTAAACCTGCCAGCGCACCTGCAGGCGCACCTGCCAGTGAACCTGCGTGAACTTGGCCCTCCATCAAACGCACATCTACACAAAAACTGTCAATCGTTTGTGTTTCGTTTGTACTGCAAAAAGTTTTGTCTGTGTTTCCTTAGTTTTGGAGATATTAATGATTTTTTATAGGTCAAATTGGGGGGTTTAGTTTAGTTTAGTTTATTTAGTTTATTTGACAGGGACCAATTACAGGAGCATTAATCAAAAACATTGAACAGATGCTTGTACCACACTATAGCTCTCAGAGCTAATTTCCATCTGCAGTCACTGAGACAGACAAAAACACAGAGTACTTACAGCATAAAACAAAGCAGTTTACAAAGTACAGGGTCAGGAAGGGGAAACCAGGAAGCTTCAAAATGCTCTAAAACACCCCAAAACTTTGTGCTGGTTTGTGCTGCAAAACTGTGTTCTTAAGATATTAGAAGCCAATGACGTCATCCAGCCCCTCAAAATGTTAAAAAGCCTCAAAACAGGCAGAAAATTATATGAAACATTTGTATTTCGTTTGTGCTGTTTTGGGCTGTGACAGGTCTCATTTGTACAAGTATATTTCTAAAAAGATCAATTATTATTTTTGTGGAAATTATCTGATGTCATTTCCTCTGAGCTGACGGCAACAGACTCTGCAGAACTACTGAACGATCTCAGGCTGTGACATAGACCTTATATATGAGTGGACAAAGCTAACCCGTTAGCCACTGTGTGCCAAATAGGAAGTGCTCCAGGCGGCTCTTCCAGCTCCTTCTGACTCACATTGGGATCTTGTGGCTCCTCTCTACTACTCCTGCAGTGATTATCATCATTTTGGTCTTAAAATGTTTGTATGAACCCACTCTACATGATCCTGAATTATATTTTCGCTATTTTGTCCGTCAAAAAAACCCTATTCATAACATAGAACCTGGCTCCAGATTGGCTCCTGCCTCATTTGAGGGACGCTGAATGCTGTGGGTGACGTCACACTCAGTCCACTTATTTATGCAGTCTATGGGCTGTGGAAAAGACTCTGATTATATAAAATATGAGTCAAAATCACGTTATTAAAGACTGAAGGCTTTTCCACAGCCTGAGAACATTTCTCTTCATTAGTTTTGTGGAGTTTTGCTGAAGCCTCTGCCATCATCATATAATTCCTGCAAAAATAATAATTAATCTTTTAAAAAATCTACTCACACAAATGAAAACTGTCACAGCACAAAACAGCACAAACAAAATACAAACATTTTCTCAGTATTTTGAGGCTGTTGAACATTTTGAGGGACTGAGTGACGTCCTCAGCTGAAAATAAAACTGCCAATATCTTAAGAACTAGAATCGCACAAACCAAACTTTTTTGCAGCACTAACGATAGACATTGTTTTAGTGTAGCTTTGCATTTGATGGGGGCCAGCTTCATGGAGGAATTGAGCATGGGCACGCTTCCAGCTCCAGCTACTCTGGCTCCAGTCAACTTTGTACTGTAAAAAAATGTCCTCTCTCTCTGTAAGTGCTCCTGTCAGACTCCTCATTCTGGTCTTCGATGTTCGCATTAACCCACTCTACATGATCCTGGGGTTTTTATTTCACTATTTTGTCCCTAAATCACTTTCTCTTCCTGATATGGAACTCAGAACGCAGACCTCAGTGAACTTCATTTGAGTGGAGCAGTCACACTCCCTTAGTCCACTTCTTTATACAGTCTATGGTCCAAAAGTATGGGAACAGATTTGGGAAATAAAAGTGTTTTTTCTAATATATTGGAACAGTATTCTATGTTTAATTGTCTTTTTGTTTCAAGTGCCTCAAGAACAGCTCAATTACTTTGAACACACATTTTACATATATCTATTTTCATTACAGTTGAGATTTCTTATTGTATTACGTTTTATTGTTTGCGGTGAGTTTGAAAGAGGAATCTGTGGTCCGTGAAATGCATATTAATCGTGATATTGCTAAAATAAAATAACATCTGCTTTATGATTCAAATTTTAATGTAACTAGAATAAAACAGGAAATAATGCACAAAATCTGTTCTATTCAAAGAACAGACACAAACATGTACTCAAGTAACAGTACTGTTACACTGTACTGTATATTACTCAAGTAAAGGTACTTTTACACTGTACTCAAGTAAGAGTACTCTTACACTTTACTATATATTACTCAAGTAAGAGTACTATTACATGGTACTATATATTACTGAATTAAGAGTACTATTACACGGTATTATATATTACTGAAGTAAGAGTACTATTACATGGTACTATATATTACTGAAGTAAGAGTACTATTACATGGTACTATATATTACTGAAGTAAGAGTACTATTACATGGTACTATATATTACTGAAGTAAGAGTACTATTAGGCTACATGGTACTATATATTACTGAAGTAAGAGTACTATTACACGGTATTATATATTACTGAAGTAAGAGTACTATTACATGGTACTATATATTACTGAAGTAAGAGTACTATTACATGGTACTATATATTACTGAAGTAAGAGTACTATTACATGGTATTATATATTACTGAAGTAAGAGTACTATTACATGGTACTGTATATTACTGAAGTAAGAGTACTATTACAAGGTATTATATATTACTGAAGTAAGAGTAATATTACATGGTACTATATATTACTGAAGTAAGAGTACTATTACATGGTACTATATATTACTGAAGTAAGAGTACTATTACATGGTACTGTATATTACTGAAGTAAGAGTACTATTACATGGTACTATATATTACTGAAGTAAGAGTACTATTACATGGTACTATATATTACTGAAATAAGAGTACTATTACACGGTATTATATATTACTGAAGTAAGAGTACTATTACATGGTACTATATATTACTGAAGTAAGAGTACCATTACATGGTACTCTATATTACTGAAGTAAGAGTACTATTACACTGTATTATATATTACTGAAGTAAGAGTACTATTACATGGTACTGTATATTACTGAAGTAAGAGTACTATTACACGGTATTATATATTACTGAAGTAAGAGTACTATTACATGGTACTATATATTACTGAAGTAAGAGTACTATTACATGGTACTCTATATTACTGAAGTAAGAGTACTATTACACGGCATTATATATTACTGAAGTAAGAGTACTATTACATCGTACTGTATATTACTGAAGTAAGAGTACTATTACACGGTATTATATATTACTGAAGTAAGAGTACTATTACATGGTACCATATATTATTGAAGTAAGAGTACTATTACATGGTACTATATATTATTGAAGTAAGAGTACTATTACACGGCATTATATATTACTGAAGTAAGAGTACTATTACATCGTACTGTATATTACTGAAGTAAGAGTACTATTACACGGCATTATATATTACTGAAGTAAGAGTACTATTACATCGTACTGTATATTACTGAAGTAAGAGTACTATTACATCGTACTGTATATTACTGAAGTAAGAGTACTATTACATCGTACTCTATATTACTGAAGTAAGAGTACTATTACACGGCATTATATATTACTGAAGTAAGAGTACTATTACATCGTACTGTATATTACTGAAGTAAGAGTACTATTACACGGTATTATATATTACTGAAGTAAGAGTACTATTACATGGTACTATATATTACTGAAGTAAGAGTACTATTACATGGTACTATATATTACTGAAGTAAGAGTACTATTACACGGTATTATATATTACTGAAGTAAGAGTACTATTACATGGTACTGTATATTACTGAAGTAAGAGTACTATTACAAGGTATTATATATTACTGAAGTAAGAGTAATATTACATGGTACTATATATTACTGAAGTAAGAGTACTATTACATGGTACTATATATTACTGAAGTAAGAGTACTATTACATGGTACTGTATATTACTGAAGTAAGAGTACTATTACATGGTACTATATATTACTGAAGTAAGAGTACTATTACATGGTACTATATATTACTGAAATAAGAGTACTATTACACGGTATTATATATTACTGAAGTAAGAGTACTATTACATGGTACTATATATTACTGAAGTAAGAGTACCATTACATGGTACTCTATATTACTGAAGTAAGAGTACTATTACACTGTATTATATATTACTGAAGTAAGAGTACTATTACATGGTACTGTATATTACTGAAGTAAGAGTACTATTACACGGTATTATATATTACTGAAGTAAGAGTACTATTACATGGTACTATATATTACTGAAGTAAGAGTACTATTACATGGTACTCTATATTACTGAAGTAAGAGTACTATTACACGGCATTATATATTACTGAAGTAAGAGTACTATTACATCGTACTGTATATTACTGAAGTAAGAGTACTATTACACGGTATTATATATTACTGAAGTAAGAGTACTATTACAGTAACAGACACAGAAGATGTGAGCATTTCTTGCTGTACTGAAAACAAATTCCACCAACTTGTTGTGTGGCCATTAATAAATGATTCTGATTCTGATTACATGGTACTATATATTACTGAATTAAGAGTACTATTTAGTTAAAATGCCAGAAAATGACTCTAAAACGTACGTTGTATTAAAAAATTCCACACGCAAATCTAAGTGAGGATTAAAGCTCATGTCCACCTTTATTTTCATTTAAATTGTGTAAACTTTCACTGCTTTGCACACATTCCTCATTCAAGTTCACCTTTCATTTTGAGTAAAAAATGGAAGAATATGTAAAAAATGAACGGTGCATGTTTGGTTTGTTCTTGCTCCTATTTTGTTGTTACAGAGTTTATTCCATGTGTTAGCATCAGTGTTGTTTTTTTCAGTGTTGTAGATTTTTAAAGAAGTGAATGCCACACTGACAAACGTCGCTCCAAACATGGTCCTGGGGATTTCTGAGGCAGTGGAGAAAAACTCACTGCACTCGTTCGGCTCACACCAAAAACTCAAGTTATTTATTTTTCACTGAACTATTTGTCCAATGGAAATAAAACTGAAATCCAAATACACTTTACTGCCCTTGTGATGATTTAAGTACTACTACTACTACTACCGATGATGCTGCTGGTGCTACTGCTGCTACTACTACTACTACTACTACTACTACTACTACTATTACTACTACTACAACTTCTACTACTACTGTTACTACTACTATTACTAATGCTACTGGAGCTGGATTACAGACAAACAAACGACGAACTGGCAAAGACAAGGATCGGCTACGGAGCCTACACACTGGCTCTGACTCTAATATACCCATCGTTGTACAACAAAATGACAAAAAAGACCAGAACAGTAAAAGCAACACAGTCTTTGCTAACCACCGGACTCATCATAGCCATATGTCTTATGTTATCCGGTGACATCCACCCATGTCCAGGACTATCACAGGACGCCGGGAGAGGCTAACACACTACAGGAGGATACACGCACCGTTCCTACCTTACAGGTATGCTCATCAGGTACATCTCCATGTCCTTCTGTGCAACATCTTAATCATCTGCCTCCTCTGTGCCTGTCGCCATCCACGCCCGTACCAGCGGCTCCCGGCGGGGTCGCGCCAACGGCGATCAGCCTAGCAACCGAGGAGTTATCATCATGGGATCAATCCAGACAGGTGGCCGTGATCCAGGCAGGTGAGGGGCTCCATGCAGGCCGGTGGGGAGCGCAACCAGACAGGTGAGGGCGCCATTGTGGTATCTGTTACACTACTGCATTATACTTAATATACTGTTTTTTTTTTTTTAACTTAGAAGATTCTTTTGTTATGTTTGGGGCCTTCAGTCTGGGACTACTAGTTTGGAGCATTAAGGGGTCAGAGGTTAGGAGGAAGTGCATCCTAAAGACATTTGGCAAGACAATGGTTAGGTTATAAATGTAGAAGTGTTTGTGCAGAACATGTTTGAGAAACTCCATATGGTCAGAGTGGGATGTCCTATAGAAACTATAAATGTAACTCAAATACGTCCTTCTGGGTCTTTCCTTGCATTGGGCTTCTAAGGGGATCCAGACTCAAACTGTCTGTTAATTGGCTGACTCTAGTATCTGTAAAATAAATCATATTTACATTTATTAGAGTTGTTAAATCATTTCTTAAGCATCTTCCCTCCTGTGAAGCATCTGGGGAAACGCGGCTACTATAGGGTAAGTTCCTGAATTGGGGATCTTAAACTACACCATCCAGACAGGTGAGTGGAGAGGGGTAGACCTAAGGTCTGGTCAGTGTCTGCTCACAGGAGGACATCTGAAACCTCTGAAACAGCAGTAGAGAAGAAAAGAGAGAGACACTGGTGAACAGCAATGAACTGATTTGTCTGTGTAAAACATGAGGTTATGGGACAGAGATGAAGGAGAGGGAGCAGTTTGAATAAGAGGACAGAGGCTCAGGGCACCATACTTCCCCCAGCATCTAACTCCTAGAGCAGCCTGACTTCAGCTGTGGAGTTAACCCTGCTCCTAGCTAACCTGGCCATAAGTTTTCTCATAGAAGAATGTTTTAAGCCTAACCTTAAATGTAGACCAAGCGTGCCTGCCTCTCTGACATGAGGTGGAAGCTGATTCCATAAAAGTTGGAGATTGGTAACTAAAAGTTCTACCTCCCATTGTAAGTTTCTTAAATCTGGGGAGCACTAGTAGCCCTGCACTTTGTAAGCGCAGTGCTCTGTTTGGTTTGTAAGGTGCAGGTCAGTAATATAGGACGGGGCCATCCCATTTACAGCTTTATAGGTGAGAAGGATTTTAAAATTTATTCTAAACTCGACCGGGAGCCAGTGAAGTGAAGCTAACACTGGAGTAATGTGTTCTCTTCTATTTGTTCCTGTTAATAATCTTGCTGCTACATTTTAAACAAGCTGAATGTTTTTAAGTGTGCTTTTAGGGCAGGCTGCCAACAGAGAGTTACAGTAGTCTAATCTTGATGAAATAAATCTATGGACAAGCTTTTCTGCATAATTTTTGGATAAGATATTTCTAACTTTGGCAATGTTGCGGAGGTGAAAGAATGCTGTTTTACAGACTTGGTTTATGTGGGCTTTAAATGAGTCTTGGTCAAATATAACCCCCAGATTCCTCATGGTGGAGCTCGAGGTTACACTGATGTCATGCAGGGATACTATCTGGTCTGATAGAGCCTCTCTCAGGTTTTTGGGGCCAAATATAATAACCTCTGTTTTTCAGGGTTTAGGAGGAGATAGTTAACCAATAATCCAGGTATTTATGTCTCTGACACAGGCATTGAGCTTTTCCACATGGTCACTGTGACCAGGTTTTATTGATAAGTACAACTGTGTGTCATCTGCATAACAGTGAAAGTTAATGCTGTGCTTTCTGATTACATTTCCTAGGGGCAGCATGTAGAGCATAAACAGAATGGGTCCCAGTACTGAGCCCTGCGGCACTCCGTAGTTAACATTAGTGCACTCTGAAGATTGATCATTTACATTGACAAACTGGTACCTCGCAGATAGATCGGATTTAAACCAGCACACGGCCACTCCTCTAATCCCTACATCACATTCTAATCTTTGTAATAAGATGTTGTGATCGATTGTGTCGAAGACTGCACTGAGGTCTAACAAAACCAGGATTGAGAGCAGCCTGTTGTCTGCAGCTGATAACAAATCATTTGTGACTCTAACTAATGCAGTTTCTGTGTTGTGATGGGGTCTAAATCCTGACTGGAAAATCTCAAATAGGTTGTTGTCCTGTAAGTGGCAACAAAGCTGTTTAGTTGCAACGCTTTCTAGAACTTTGGAAACAAAAGGAAGGTTTGATATTGGTCTGTAATTGGCCAGAAGGCCTGGGTCTAAACTGTTTTTTTTTTGTTTTTTTGTTTTTTTCAGAAGAGGTTTAATCACTGCATATTTAAAGGACTGTGAGACGTAGCCTGTCTCTAGCGAGGTATTTACTATATTCAGTATAATACCATTAATTAGCGGGAAAGTTTCTTTCAAAAGCTTAGTGGGTATTGGGTCTAGAAGACAAGTTGAAATTTTGGAGGACATTACAACTGATGTGATCTTTGCTTGATCTACTGTGGAGCAGCAGTCTAAAATTTTAGCTGGCTTTACAGAGGCCTCAATTACTACTACGACTGCTACAACTACGACTACTACTACTACTACTACTACTACTACAACTACTACTACTACTACTACTACTACGGCTGCTACTACTGCTAATACTACTACTACTATTACTACTACAACTACTAATACTACTACTACTACTACTACTACTACTACTACGGCTGCTACTACTGCTAATACTACTACTACTACTACAACTACTACTACTACTACTACTACTACTACTACTACTACTACTACTACTACTACTACTACTACTACTACTACTGCTACTACTACTACGGCTGCTACTACTACTAATACTACTACTACTACTACAACTACTACTACTACTACTACTACTACTATGACTGCTGCTACTACTACTACTACTACTACTACTACTACTACTACTACTACTACTACTACTACTACTACTAATAATAATAATAATAATACTCTTACTCTTACTTCTACTACTATCAGCAGTAGAGCTTTTTATAGAAAAACGAAGTTGCTTGGTGACATTATTAACATAATCAGAAAATCAAAAATAGCACTGTCATGTGAACAAACAAAATAAGAGTCCATGATGCTCAAAAGGAGTAGGGAGAAGTTTTAAAACTTATAGAGTCCTACCCCTCTTGTCTAAAAATGTATCACATATTTCATTTACACTTAATTATTGCAATACATTTTACATGAACATTGCAGTAATTAATACTTTTCAGTGTGGTCACTATTGTGCTCATATTTACATGAATTACATTTCATTTTCCTCATTGACCTTTTCTTTTACAACATATTTCATATTCACTTTTTTAGTTCAATACATTTCCACAGTTCAGTACATTTTCTTATACATTTTACATGAACATTGCAATTCTTAATCTGAATTTCTTTTCATAATACATGATTTCAATGGTCAACTTCAGTGTATTTAACAAGTATGTTTTCCTTGTAGTTTTGTTTGAAGTAGATTATGTTTTTGCTTGTTTTGAGCTCCATATTCAGGGAATTCCACAATTTAACACCTGTTATGGAAATGGAAAAACTTTTTTTCACTGTGCGTATTTTTCGCAGCTTGAAATTGAGCTGTGCCCTCAAGTTGTATCCACCATGTCTTTCAATGAACATTGACTGGATTTGCCTAGGTAGTAGTTTGTTGCTGTCTTTAGACATTATTTGTACTGTTTTAAATCTGACAAGATTGTTTAGTTTAAGGATTTGCTTTAGAAAAGTTTTCCTCAATGATGTTAAATATGTTTAAATTAGACCCAGGTGCTCTATACAAGGAACTCACTATAACATTTTTCTTTTTGTCCATGATTAATTTTATTGTGATACATTCCAGAACATTGTCTACAACATTTGACATTTCCTCAACTACTCTGTAAGATATACCCTTATCTACAAATAAAGCCACCCCTCCTCCAGTTTTGTTCTTTCTGTTCATACAAATTAAATCATAGCCTTCCATTTCAAAATCTATATTTTTGTCGTCTTTGAGCCAGGTTTCATATAGTGCAATGATATTAAATGATTGTGAAAGTTGTTTAAGGTACTGTTTAATGTTAGTGAAATTTGCAGAGAGACTTCGACAATTAAAATGTATTTTACTTTCAGTTATTAACAGAATTGTTAAACTGGTCATCAGAATAGTACTGATATTTATTATTAAGGTCATTAAAGAAGTTATTTTCTGGGTCTATATCATTTTCAAAGTCAAATTGATGAAAGTCACTTATTTGAAAAATAGGCAGCTCCAAGTAGTCATGTTTTGTCACTCTCAATAAGTCGTTCTGATTGAGATGGTTATTTGCTGTTATGTTCATGGTTCAAGTGTTCATTCAGACAGCTTGTTACCTTTTGTGTGGACTACATATGTGCATCTATGGGATTCTTTGGCGTACTGGCACGAGGGTGAATTATCAGTCTGTCGTGCTGTAGATAGGCAATGCCTCCTCTCTGTCTCGCGGCTCTTAGCGCAGGCATCAGCTCCTTCCTTTTCCTTCGTACCACATCCGTGAAGTCCTCATTAATAAAAATGTTTGTACCTTTCAGACACTTTGTGCGCTGAAGGATGGCAGTATGGTCTTTGTACCTTAATAGTTTCACTACAATAGGTCTGGACCTCTCGCCTCCAGGTCTGCCAGTGCGGTGAGCCCTTTCCAGCTCAAGTTCCCGTGGCAACTTCATCTTCTCAGCCAGGACTGCCCTCACCTTCTCCTCCGTCTCGGCCCAGGTTTCCTTTGGCGTTTCCTTTATTCCTTCGATCACGAGATTGTTTCTCCTCGACTGTCCCTCTAGATACTCCATCTTGTCTGTAACAGTCAACATGCTATCACACAGTTTGTAGACATCCGACTGAAGTGAGCTGTAGTTTTCGCTTAGTTTTGTGTGTTTTGTCTGTATGTTATCCACTTCCTCCTGGGTAAATTCAAGGCTCGTCTTGATGCCCTGTACATCCCTTGTCAGCTCGTCCAGTCTCTTATTGAAATCCCCCATCATCGAGTTTACAAAATGTTGAAAAATGTCTTTCTGTTGTGTCAATAATGTAATGAAAGACTCTCATTGATCGCTTAGTAGCTTGTTAGCCTGGCTGAGCGAGACATACTCCTCCTCTGTTTTCGTCTCAGCCTTGGATCCCTTCGGTGGCATGATGTCCGGGTAGTCACAAGCAGTATGGGTAGAGAAGCCAGATATTCCATGCACCGTTGCGGTGCGACAGCTTGAAGTTTACTCCACCAAACTTCGAGCAGTGATTGTTAGCCACGACTCGGCCATGACCTCCCAAAGTCTGCTCTCCCACCTCTGGACACCTGCTAATACTAATACTACTACTAATACTACTACCATTACTTTTGCTACTACCATTATTACTACTACTTCTACTACTGCTAATACTACTACTAATACTACTACTATTACTATTGGTTCTACTACTACTACTGCTACTACTATTATGACTACTACTACTACTACTACTACTACTACTACTAATACTAATACTATTACATTGCTACTACTACTACTACTGCTACTACTATTAATACTACTACTATTACTATTGCTACTACTACTACTACTACTACTACTACTACTACTACTAATACTACTACTATTGCTACTACTACTACTACTACTACTTCTACTACTACTAATACTAATACTACTAATACTACTACTATTGCTACTACTACTACTACTACTGCTACTACTATTAATACTACTACTATTACTATTGCTACTACTACTACTACTACTAATACTACTACTAATACTGCTACTATTACTATTGCTGCTACTACTACTACTACTAATACTAATACTAATACTATTACTATTGCTACTACTACTACTACTACTACTACTACTACTAATACTAATACTAATACTATTATGATTACTATTACTTCTACTACTACTGCTGCTGCTGCTAATGCTTCCATAACTATTGCTAATAAGACCACTAAGACTTCATCGCTACAGGCCAGCTAAGACAACACTACAGAACCAAAGAGCGACACATAAGGAAGTTCACATAACTCCAACACCGTAATCTGACACACCACTGTCACCGGAATGGGAAAAGAAAGGAAGAGATGCCAAGCCGTTCGATGCACAAAGAACGTTGGGTCAAAAATTTATCTAACCGTGTTCTCACTCAAGCAGAGAAAGAGGTACTTTCCAATGGACTGAATTTCTCTGTAACTTCTAATCGGATCCCCACGGTGGACTACATCACAGCTACAGAAACTGCCATCAAGAACAACAAACTCATGGAGACAGAAGCTGGAGACCTTAGACTGAAACTAGCAGCGGCACTGAGCAATGCCAAGCCTCCACCCTCCAATGTTACACCAGAGGAAAGGAAGGCCATCATTGCTCTGGAGAAAGACCACAGCATCAACATCCTGCCAGCAGACAAACGGAGATCCACATTCTGAATGCAGCTGATTATGAGGCCAAGATGAACAGTATTCTCAGTGACACCACAATGTACAAACTACTAAAACGGGATCCCACCAGTGGATACAAGAAGAAGATCATTGACTGCTTGCAGAAACTGGAGAAAGAAGAAGTCATTGACCGTCAATTGTATTACAGACTGTATCCAGGGAACTCCACTCTTTGCATCTATGGACTTCCTAAGATCAACAAACAAGAGGTACCACTCAGACCAATTGTGAGCAGCACTGACTCCATCACCTACAATGTGGCCAAACACCTGAAGACCATTCTGGCCCCATTGGTGGGCAACACGGAACACCACATCGAGAACACAGCAGAGTTGGGAATAAAATCAAAAATCTCCAGTTCGACTCAGATGAGACTACGGATTCCTTCGACGTGACCTCTCTCTTCACCTGCATTCCGACAACAGTAACTGTCGAGGCAGCAAGACTAAGACTACTACAAGACACCAAGCTAGAAGAGAGAACCAAACTTTCACCTGACCCTATCTGCCAACTGCTGGAAATCTCTTTAAATACCACCTATTTCCAGTTCAGAGGAAACTTCTACAAGCAAATCCACGGATGTGCGATGGGCTCACAGGTCTCCCCCTGATGACCATCAGGTAAGACTAGCACACAGACTAGCTCAGGGAGTGTCAGTGACGCTAGGGAGCAGAGTAGACTAGTGAGGCACTGCTCTGTTAGCGAGAACAGCTCCAAACAGGCTGAGACTGTGTGTGCGCCGCGTACAGGGGCCTCCTCTGAGCCACCCTGCATGAACAATTCTCCCAGACCGGCTGAGGTTGTGTATGTCCCACGCACAAAAAGCACAAACAAAACATACCTAAACTCTGATAGGAAAGGTATCAGATCTCCTAACTCAATAGAAATAAATACATGCATCGCAAATAAATGCATAAAAAGCACAAATAAAACTCAACTAAAGTCTGATAGGAAAGGCGTCAGGTTTCATAACTTAATAAAAATAAATAATTGTGTTGCAAACAAACAAATTAAGCATGTAAAAAGCACAAATAAAAGTCAACTGAACTCTGATAGGAAAGGCGTCAGACCTCATAACTTAATAAAAATAAATACATGTGTCGCAAATAAACAAAATGATAAGTGTGTAAAATGTGGACTGCTAAACATCAGGTCCCTCTCTTCTAAATCTCTTTTAATAAATGAATTAATTGGCGACTTTAATATTGATCTTCTAGCTTTAACTGAAACATGGCTTCAGGAAAATGATTATGTTAGACTAAACGAATCTACACCTCCAAGTCACGTGAACTTTCAAAGTGCCAGGAGCACTGGTCGAGGTGGCGGTGTGGCCGTCATTTCTCACTCCAGCCTAATTCTCAGCCTCAAATCTAATTATACATTCCGCTCCTTTGAAAGCCTCGCACTATCTATTACGTGCACCAACTGGAAAAACCAAAAGCTGTTATATTTATAACAATCTACCGACCTCCTGGTCCTTATGCCGAGTTTCTGACAGAGTTTTCTGACTTTATTTCAAGTTTAGTTTTGGAATGGGAAAGGATTGTTATAGTTGGAGATTTCAACATTCATGTTGATAACAGCAGTGAGTGCCTCAGCAGTGCTTTTGGTGCTCTCCTGGATGGGATCGGTTTTACCCAGAGTGTGAACAAGCCGACTCACTGTCACAATCACACTCTCGATCTCGTCCTAACTTATGGTATTGAGATTAGTGATTTACTTGTAATTCCTCAAAACCCTATACTCTCTGACCATTTTTTAATAACCTTTCAATTCGTACTAAAAGACTATCCAGCTCTGCAGGAGAAAACTATAATGAAAAGAACAATATCAGAAAAATCGGTAGCCGAGTTCAAAGAAATAATCGAGCCAGTATTAAATGATATGCCATGTGACAATGAGAACAACTTTAATCCAATTATCATGGATCAGTTTGTTGATAGGACAATGCTCACCCTAAAATCTGCTCTCGATGTTGCAGCTCCGCTAAAACAGAAAAGCATTAAACCAAGACCTCCGGCTCCTTGGTATACTCCAGAATTGCGATCACTCAAACAACACGTAAGACGCACAGAGAAGCTCTGGCGCCGCTCGCGCTCCGAGCAGTCTCTGAAGGCATGGAAGCTCTGCCTGCTCTCTTATAAGGCCGCTCTGCGAAAAGCACAAACCAGATACTATTCAAACCTAATAGAAGTAAACAAAAGCAACCCCAGATTTCTGTTCAGCACTGTAGCCAGGCTGACAAACTCGCATACTGCCCCTGAGTCTCTTCTCCCTTTGAAGTTCAGTTGTGATGACTTTCTTGAATTCTTCGATTACAAAATTATAACCATTAGAGACAAGATCAACGAAGCCACTCCAAAAATCAGCCCTGAGCAAATTCTGCAAATCCAGTCTGTAACACCAATATCCCACATAAATCCTCTAACAGCATTAGACAAATTTACTCCTGTCGATGAGGTGGAGATTACCTCAGTCATCATGTCGTCCAAACCATCAACTTGTTTGCTCGACCCTATTCCAGTCAAACTCCTCAAAGAAGCTCTCCACTTAATAATAGGTTCCATCCATAACATAATAAATATGTCATTAGAAAATGGCTTTGTTCCTCAGTCCTTTAAATATGCTGTAATTAAACCGCTTTTGAAAAAACCTAGCTTAAATCCTGATGAACTAGCCAACTACAGACCTATCTCGAATCTTCCATTTCTCTCAAAGATTCTGGAACGAGTTGTGGTGAAACAGCTTTGTCACCATCTGCAGGGCAATAATTTATATGAAAAATTTCAGTCTGGTTTCAGAGCTCACCACAGCACAGAAACTGCTCTGCTTAAAGTGACAAATGATTTGCTACTAGCTGCTGATAACGGGCTGGCTTCAGTCCTGGTCCTACTGGACCTCAGTGCAGCGTTTGACACCATTGATCACAACATTCTACTGCAGAGGTTAGAATGTGACATAGGTGTCAGAGGGACCGCCCTCAAATGGTTTAAATCCTATCTATCAGATAGGTACCAGTTTGTTAGTGTAAACCAGTGCACCTCTCCCTGCTCTAAAGTAGCTTGTGGTGTTCCACAAGGATCTGTGCTTGGTCCAATCCTGTTTACTCTGTATATGTTGCCATTAGGTAACATTATCAGAAAACATGGCATTAATTTCCACTGCTATGCTGATGACACTCAGCTGTACTTATCAATGAAACCTAATCAGACCGATCAAATCGATAAGCTCAGTGCCTGTGTGAAGGACATCAAAACCTGGATGACCCTGAATTACCTCCTCTTAAACCCTGAAAAACAGAGGTCATTGTTGTCGGTCCTAAAGGTCAGAGAGATTCTCTGTCAGACCAGATAATCTCACTTGACAATGTGAGTATAGCCTCTAGCTCTACTGTAAAAACCTTGGAGTCGTATTTGACCAAAATCTCTCATTCACAGCTCATATAAACCAAGCTTGTAAAACTGCATATTTTCACCTGCGAAACATAACTAAAATCAGAAAAATTTTGCCTAAAAATGATGCTGAAAAACTTATCCATGCATTTGTTACATCCAGACTAGATTACTGTAATTCTCTGCTCACCGTCTGCACTAAAGGTACTTTAAGAAGCTTCCAGTTGGTCCAAAATGCAGCGGCCAGGGTCCTAACAGGAACTAAAAGGACGTGATCACATCAGTCCTGTGTTAAAATCACTTCACTGGCTTCCTGTCGAGTTTAGAATTAAATTCAAAGTTCTCCTTCTGACATACAAAGCCTTAAACAATATGGCCCCATCATATCTTCAGGATGCCATTGTCCCCTATCAGCCAAATAGAGCACTTCGCTCTCAGAATGCAGGATTATTAGTGGTTCCTAGAGTGTCTAAAAGTACAGTGGGGGGGAGAGCCTTCAGTTACCAAGCTCCTGTGTTATGGAATCAACTCCCTGTTGATGTTAAACAGGCACCCACAGTCTCTTTATTTAAGACCAGGCTTAAAACCTTCCTCTTCGGAATAGCTTATGACCAGGTTACTTAGTTGATGTCACTAAGATAAGCTGCCGCAGGAGATAACAAGCTGGGGAAGTGTGGCAACCTGAGCACTGTCCTCTGTTTCCTCCTTTTTCTCACCAGCATCACTCACTATGTTCTCATCTGTAGTTTGTTCATTGCTATTCACATGTTGTCCCCTGTCCCACTCCCCTGTGGAGTGGAACTCTTTCAGGACGCCTGATGGCAGCTGGACCTCTCTCCTCCTCCTCGCCTGGCTCCTCCTCTTCGCCTGGCTCCTCCTCCTCGCCTGGCTCCTCCTCCTCGCCCGGCTCCTCCTCCTCGCCCCTCTTCTCCTCCTCCTCTGGCCCACGGGCCTGGACATCTATAGCCTGTCCGTCCATGGGAGTGGATCCCTCCTTCACTGTAGTTCTCCCCGAGGTTTCTTCTTTTTCCCAGGACCCTGGGTTTTTTGGAGTTTTTCCTTGCTGAGAAGGAGGGTCTAAGGACAGGGGATGACTGGACAATGTTTCATTTGCTGCTTTACATGAATGTTGTTTATTCCTGTTTTGATATGTCTGTGTGTATGTTTTACTCATCCATATCTTGGAACGCCCTTAGAGGCTACTGTTGTTGCGATTTTGGGCGCTACAAAATAAATTGAATTGAATTGAATTAAATGGGGTTTCAACAAACCAAGAGAGAGAAGAAACAAGAAAACACAGAACCAGAACCCAGGAGAAGGGGTGTAACTATCCCTTATCTTGCTGGGGTGTCTGAGAAACTCAAGAGGATCTTCAGACAACATGATATTCCTGTCTACTTCAAACCCACAAACACTTTAAGACAAAAACTGATCCACCCTAAGGACAAAACCCCGAGCCACAAACAAAGCAATGTTGTCTACTCTATTCAGTGTAGTGAGGACTGCAGTGAGCGTTACATTGGAGAAACAAAACAACCACTACACAAAAGGATGTACCAGCACAGACAAGAAACCCAGACTGGACCTCAGTCTGCTGTACATCTCCACCTTAAAGCCACGGGCCACTCCTTTGAGGACAGTGAGGTGCAGATCTTAGCCAGAGAGAAGAATTGGTTTGAACGTGGAGTTAAAGAAGCCATCTTTGTTAAAAAAGAGAACCCTTCTTTAAACAGAAATGGAGGACTCAGCCACCACCTGTCTCCTATGTATAACTCCATTCTCAAACCAAAATCAAAACTAATTAAGAAAACAATAGGTGTAGCCAGGTCAGGTCCAGAGGTGTGAATTAGCCCCTTATGTGTATGCTAATCTGACCCCACCCCCCCAGTCCATTTCAGTAGGGTGAGGTGATAACAGAAATTGTAAACAATAGGGTGAGTTTCTAAGTAACTCCTCCCTCTTGCAGATATAAGTCAGTGTCCTCCAGCATTCTGACCAGAACTGAAGAAGCAGCTTGGATGAGCGGCGAAACGTCTTCTATCAAAACTTTGGTCCAGTTGACAAATTTAACTCTACGTTGCCAATAAGACCACTACAAAATGCTAATACTACTACTACACTACCACTTTACACATACTGGTATTTTACTACTGCTGCAAGTACTACTGCTTGTAGTATTAGTACACTTCACTACATGTGTTACTAATACTAATACGAATACTGTTTTAATTCTATCTCCTCTGTCATGCACAATGAGTTCCAATTTTCTCATAACACTCCTACGGTCTGTTCCTGAACTTCTCATGTAACTGTGAGACACTTTGAACAGCTGCAGGATCCACTGGGACAGCTGCAGGGTCCACTAGCTTTTTTTTTTTTTGTTATAGTTTCTAAACTCATCAGCAAAGTCTGAACAAGATGAACTCCAGTGATTTTGACTCAAATCTCAGGACAGTCTAGATGTAGTGCAAGAGTATGACCTGTTATCAGTTAAAGAGATTATATAGTCTTATTTTATTCAATGCTACTACATTTATTTCAACAAATATATATGTATATGTGTATTTATTTATTCATGAAAAAATAAAACAGGACAAAAGGTAAAGATGAGGCGTAGTCACATGTGAGTGCAGAAAGTCTTTATTGGAGTTTGTTTCTCAGCAGCTGCACACACAAAGCTGCTTTTGATGCACAGCTCTTTATTTTCAGCAGAAGCTCCAGTTGGGACAGAGGCCTGTGTGCTGTGCTGCAGTAAGTGAAGTGGAGCTGGAGCTGTAGAGGCGTGAGCTGACAGCAGAGGGCGCTCTGCAGGCTGATCCCAGTGACTGTCAGTCCTGGGAACACTGCAGTGTGCTCAGTGTGTGGAACACTGGACTCTGGGAGCCCTGGCTGACCTCACAGCTCACAGCCACGCCCCCCTCCCTCCACTGCTGTACGGGGAGCGTCAGGCTGCTGCTCCAGCTGTAGTGGCCGTCCTTTTGCGGCACCATGGGGCTCCGGCTCTGCTCCCCGCCCGCACCGCCACCGGACACCTTCCAGGACACGCTCCAGTCTGACGGGAAGCCCTTGTTGGCCAGGCACACAAGGGTGGCCTTCCCCTGGTCCAGCTCCTCTCTGGAGGGGGGCAGCACCCAGAGGCTGGGCTCCACTCGGCCCACTGTGGACACACACACACACTTACACACACACACTGGAGGGCAGATTTTTCATCATATTGACACTATCTAAGTTTTTCCCCATGGATTTATACAGAAAAAGACAAAAGATTACTTTTTTGGCAATAAAAATACATGTTGTGGAACATTCCAGATAAAGAAAAAACATTTTAGTAATTTTCAGGTGGTGCGCCTCACACCAGTAATATTGGACTTTAATTATTTCCAAAAATCAAGGCAAAGCAACATACATAGAAATATGTGTATTGTTCTTGTATATGAATAAAACAATTCACAACAAAAGCACTTTTAGCCTGAAATGAGTGAAAACAGAACTGAGAAGCTCCACTGAAGCTGAACAACCGAAAAGTTTCAGAGCTAAAGATAAACTTGAGAAAATCCCCAGAGTTAAACTTCACTAACTTCATAAACTAAAATAATCATAACCATATTTTTTTTGAAACACTAACAATTAAAATCAATTATGATATTCAATTTTAAGCAAAAATGTAAATTAAATCAATAATAATAATTAAAAAAACAAACATCTAACTCTCTTTTTATTTTCCTAAACGTAAAACTATAAACTTCAAAAAGTCAGACTGTGAATAAAACATTTCTCTTTAAACTGAGTTTAATTTCTGTGGGGATGATAAGAAGACACTGCTCGCCCATAACTCCAAACAGTATTTAGAATAAAACAGAATAAAATCAAATGATGATCAGCTGTACAGAGACTGGTAAACAACTGACAAACAGTTCACATTTATACATTTAAACTGGACACTCTGTTCAGAAGGAGATGGTAATGTGTTTACCAGGAAAGGAACAATCTATAATTATTTTTATTAATCAAAAGAACTTTTCACCACATAACATTATTCATATATTTTAAAATAATGTGCTCCAACATGGTATTATTAAAATGATGATTAAATCAATAAACAAAAAGTATTAAATAACTTTTTTAAAAACCTGCATTTAATTAAAAAAATAAAAGACTAAATAAAAGTGCTAAAATGTCCCATATCAAAGTGTGTCAGATGGTTAGAAAATGTTCTGAGGAGACTCCAGCACAACTAGGTCCAAACACAATGGCCTCTGTTTTCGACTCATTAAAGTGGAGAAAATGTAGATCCATCCACTCTCTGAAGTCAGTCCCACACATTTGAAGTGAGGTTAACGCAACAGAGACAGTGTTGGTCTGCAGCTGGGCTAAATTACATGGATCGGAAAATGACATTTTTGTCTAAATTAAATATGAATTATCTTTCAGAAGTTTTAATTGTCCACAAGGAAAAAATAATACTGATAAGAAAAGAGAGCCCAATTAGTCTGTATTTGAGCTCATAGTTCAGTCAGACATTTAGAATGAACCTAAATGTATACAGAGAGAAATATCTTCACCTTTGTTTAATCGTCACAATATGTTTGCATTTATTTTGTTTACTTTAACTTACAGATTTTTGTCAAGTCTCACAACCAAAAGACCTCAATCTAAAACTGGTGTTTCTACTCCTCATTAATGTAAATAACATACGCTCACTACAGAATATTGAGAATGACATTTACAGTGACAAGAATCATCCCCTCTTCATTCTCAAAAGCTTTTGGTTGATTTTAATTCTGTTTTAACTGACTTGTATTTATGATTGTATGATTTTATTCTATATTCCTGTACTGTATCTGTGCTCTATAAATACAATCATGACACAGACCCTGCAGCTGTTCAGTTGCTCCATGTCTGTGTGGGAGCCTCATTTCCATAGACAAACACTTTGCATGAACAGCTGCATGGTCCAGTGGGACACTTTATAGTCCTGAGAGGTGCACTCTGGAGCACTGGCAGCTCCTTCATGACAACACAAGCCACATACGGCCTCCTCATCACCAACATGACTTTGGTGTGCGTCCTCATGTGGACTGTCCTCTGCTGCTGCTTCACAGGTAAAGTCCAGAGAGTCCCACTGCTGTCCTCTGTCCACATCCGTCCCTCTGAGACCAACCAGACTAAACCATCAGGTGCTTTGTGTTTGTGTGTTCAGAGTCCAGAGGAGAGGTGACAGTGAGTCAGGCTGGAGCAGTGAGGGCCGCCCTGGGGGACACCGTCAGCATAGACTGTAATCTCAGTCAGGATCTGTACAAGTTTAAGGGAGACAAGTACTTTCTGTCCTGGTACCAACAGAGAGTTGGAGAGTCTCCTAAAGCTCTTATATATAGAATCTTTAATCGAACCTCAGGTGTCCCCAGTCGTTTTTCAGGCAGTGGATCTGGGTCTCACTTCACTCTGACCATCAGTGGAGTTCAGCCTGAAGACTCTGCGGTGTATTACTGTTACTGTCATAGCTACATCAACAGTCAGTATGTGTTCACACAGTGAAAAAGACTCGTACAAAAACCTCCTCAGACTGAAGTGAAACTGAACTGAGCGGTGGCTGTGCTCCCTTCATCATGTGTATATGTAGAAAAAACAAGACACACACTGACAACTGAAGAATCAACCTTAATGAGTTGCTATTTTACCTCAAACTCGTTTACATGACATTTTATGATCAGCCTAGTTTTAAACAGACAATTAAACATTTACTTTTCAGTTGTCATTGGATTTATCCATTTGCTCCAGGTGCATTGTTTTATTTTTCAGGAATCAATTGTTCCTCAGCCTGATTATTTTTCAATATAATAAATAAATAAATAAATTGACTTGTCATCAACCAAAAATATATAAAGATATTATTAGGTATGACCATAAATAAGCCTGTGGCAAACTCATATTAACATGTATTCTGGTTTCATCTGCTTTACTGTTCTTTTCTTTCATTACTTAAACAAATGTTTAATTCAGTGATTAAAAGAAAAATAACTTTGCTCACAGTCAGCTCAGCACCATATATAGGGGAAAAAAGTAATCAAACTAAAATGTGTGTGGAAATATCAAAGGTGTAAATAAGTTAATAACAAATGTAAGCATGGTGGTGGTTTGGACGTGGTCAGGACTGAAATAGTAGAATCCAGACTTTGGCTGAATGTTGTGTGAGTGAGCTGAGTGCAGTGTGTGGAGGAGAACAGAGCAGAGGTTTTTGTCCGGCCTCTTCATCACTTTGTATCACTGTGGTACATGTTCAGAGCAGAAACACAGCTCATCATCAGTCATATTCTCCAAACTACTTTTTATTTTAGGGTGAAACAGCATGAGGTCAGTGTTCTACAACACTGATATTTGTGAAAAAATAGTAATAATAATATGTATATTTTTAAAAAATCAACATTTCTGACAAAATCTGAACTTGGTTTGTAAAATACTTAAGAATATTTATGAGAGGTAATTGAAAAGTTTGTTGACATTTTTAATCTTCTTTGATTTCTCTGTAATTCTTCATCATTTACAATATGTTAACATGATTCTAATAATTCTTTACACTTTTTACGGTCAAATCTCGTTAAAAGGAAGTGAAACACACCGCTGTTTCACAAAATACATCTTTAAACTTCATAAATCAAAGAAAGACTTCAGTATAGCTCGTATTGTGGAGTTTTTCAGCCAGAGTAAAATACCAAGAGTATTTTTTGTTGTTTAAAGATTGTAAACTGGACTATGCACATGCTTTCGGAGCTTTTCACTCATCAGTTTTGTTCTGTTAAAATATTGAGCTTTCTGTGAACCACCGGATCTAAATGTGTCAAGTAAAAAAGACTCATTTATCTTGGCTCCTGAGCACAGTTTAAGAACCATTTCTTTGTCCACACTTGGACTGAACTCCTGATAATAATTGACATATGACACGTCCATCTGAACACAAGTGGTGTGTATGTTGCGTGTTGTGTGCAGGGGGCCCGGTGCCCCCCTCTGTTTCTCTCGTGGGCCCCTCTCTGCAGCAGCTCTCTGGGGGGAGGCTCTCTCTGCTCTGCCTGCTCAGCTCCTACTCTCCACAGGGCGCCAGTGTGAGCTGGGAGGTGGATGGACACGAGCTCACAGACACAGGTACATGAGACAAAACTGCACAAATCCCACAAACAATGGCATTTCAAATGGTTTGACTCAAATGTGATGACACGTGCCCTTTTGATAGATATGACAGGAATACTTCCATTAGGATTGCAGTAATAGTTCTGCCTTGTTAACAGTTTTCAAGATGATAAAAATGCACGTTAGTTGTTCTCAACATAACATCATTTCAAACCAAAAATATACTGTATATTTAGTAGCAAAGTAAAAAAGATGGATTAACGTTAATCAAATTACAAAATAACATCTTTTTGAAATAAGAAAACTGCACTGAAGTCAGTCAGAAATCAACACAGCTCAAGCTAAAATACATTTTATTTAGCTCATTTAACTGATTTTTGCAGTTATGTCGACAGAACTGCCTGCCTTTGAACGATGAGAAAGACCGTCGCCATAGCGATTAACAATATAAAGCAAACTATATCTTTTGATGTGTGGCCATACCGGCTCATCAAAGCCTGAACCCGTCAGATCTCAGAATCTAAGCAGGGCCGGGCCTGGTTAGTACTTGGATGGGAGACCACAAGGAATTCCAGGTGCCACAGTGGGGCGCCAGTTGCAAAAACTGCCGTTATGTCCTTAGGCAAGGCACATCACCCACATTGCCTAGTATGAAAGTGGTGCGTGCGTGAGTGTTGGTGGTGGTCGGAGGGGCCGATGACACAGATTGGCAGTCTCGCTTCCGTCAGTCTGCCCCAGGGCAGCTGTAGCTAAAATAGTAGCTTACCACCACCGGGTATGGAGTGAATGAATACTGCTCTGTAAAGTGTCTTTGAGTGTCCAGAAAAGCGCTATATAAAACTGATGTATTATTATTATTAAAACGTCTCAAAGTGTGACATATTACAGGACGCTGAAACCCCTGAAGTGAAATGTGAAAAGAGTACAAAGTTTAGTGTGGAAGTGCTGGCACATAGAGGACATTTCCTTCCTCCATCAAGTGCTTCCTGAATAAAGCTGCTTAAATGGTGCTGGCGGCTCAGACCAGTGTGGAGCAGGAGAAGAGCGGCCTGTACAGCAGCAGCAGCCTCCTGAGCCTGACTGAGGACAGCTGTTCTCCCGTAGGCTGCACCACCACGGACACATCTGGGTCCAGTCACTGCAGAAGAGCCACTGCTTAGAGCTGCATGGGCCCTGAACACGGAGCCTCCCACACCTGCAGTAAGGGCCACATGTAGAGTGTGGCTTTTGGTCAGTGCAGGAAGCCAATAAAGCATGTTCCATGATAACAATTGCTCTGTCTTTTGTTCTGTGAGCTCTAGGAAATGGGATGTCTCTGCTTATTTCAGTATTAATGTCTATACATGACAGTTCATAAAAACAGAACAATAATATTAACAATAAATATAGCTGCAAGCGGCAATGATGGGCCCTTGTGCGTCCCCTCAGTTTCCCTCTTTACATGACACCCACTGCCGACTGTGAGGCGCAATCACATCTTCTCTTCCTCTTCACTACACAAACAGAGCCATTTTTACACATTTCTTAATTTTGGGCAAAGTGTGTGACTACACCACGAGAAGACCATAAATTATGTCCCTTCTCTTCTAGACCATTTTCACCAAACATGAGCTCATTCTGACAAACGTCCATGGAGGAGTTCAGAAAACTGTGTAAAAAATGTAAAGTTTGTGAGATTTAGTGATTTTACCTTTGGAATAACATGGGGAGTTTTTGTTTTCCCTACAGCATCAGTACAGAGTGTCACTGACTTGATTTCTCAACTGGACCAGTTCGCTCACTTCACTAAAGTCACATGTTTGGTAAATGTTTACTTAAAGAAAAATGACAATAAAAACGGTAGGTTTGACAATAACAAGAGCAACATCTCAGTGACATAGCAACCGTAAAATTTGACTTTCAATAACTTTATTAACATGACAACTGTAGTAAACTGTAGTAATATTTTATTTGATACTTTTCCTATAAAAGTATAAGGAAAAGTATAATTATTAGCTAAACAAAATAGTTAACCACAGAAATTAAACATAAATGACAATGACAACAGTAGATATGAACAATAACAAAAACAGCATCTGAGGCAGACCAACATAGGAAGTGTAAAATTTGACCTACAGTACAGTAACATCATTAAACTATAACATTACTATGAAACTGCAGTAATGGGTGAAGAAAGTGATACTGTGGTTGTTGACAGTGGATCTGGACTGTGTAAAGTTGTTTTTTTTTTGTTTTTTCTGGAGAACTGACTCCTCACACTGTGTTTCCATTATAGTTCTACGCATGTTTCCCACTGTGATTGGATGTCAACGCGGTCAGGTAACGTGTGTGCCCTTGTCCCAGTGGATTTATCCAAAACTACTGATATGTTCCAATTTTATATAAGAAATGCCCCTGGTGTATAATGCATCTAGAAGCCATATGACTGACATATGACTGTGTGCAGATAATGCACACAAAATGTACATTCATGAAGCTCATGAAGAGATACTAACAACAACAGTGTACGGGTCAGGCAGGTGCACTGGTCAGGTCACTGGTTTGGGGTGAGGACATTTGGGTGGCAGCACTGCTCCTCTGGACACCTGCGGGGTCTGTCTCAATAACTTTTCTTGTGTTTTTCAGGTTCTTCAGGAGAAATCAGCCTGACTCAGACTCCTAAACCTGCAGCTGTGGACAAAGGAGCCTCTGTGACTCTCAGGTGTCAGACCAGTTCAAGTGTTGGTTCATATCTCGCCTGGTATATTCAGAAAGGCTCAGAAACTCCAAAGCTCCTGATATATGGTGCCACTTACTCACTCTGGAGTGTCCAGTCATTTCAGTGGAAGTGGTTCAGGGTCTGATTTCTCTCTGACCATCAGTGGATTTGAGGCTGAAGATGCAGGAGTTTATTACTGTCAGCAGGGTTGGAGCACACCGTTCACACAGTGAAAAAGACTTATGCAAAAACCTCCTCAGACTGAAATGAAAATGTTCACACTTCACTGAGTTTGACACAGATGCTGCAGATACTGTGTTCATTATTTGATCATTTTATTTAGTTTTTGATTGTGATTCATGACAAATATATTATAGAAAATAATAATAATAATAATGGCCTAACCCCAGTGAGTTTCACAGTTGGAGCTAAATGAACAATCAGACCATTATTCATGAGTTGGAAATACTAAAAATCTATGAAACCTTATTCATACAGCAGTTACACTTCAAACAAAATCCATATCCGAGTCATTTCAGAACTTAACAATAAATAAACAGCAGCTAATTATTTAAGACAAAGCTCCATTTTTCACAAACTGAACCGTGCTCACCCTTGAACAAAGATTTGTCACATTTCCCTGATGAATCTATTCATGGATTTATTTACAGAATCAGGATTTATAAATACACATATGAAGCAAGTGAATGAAATGCCAACTCTCATAACCTGACCTCAAGCTACATTTATTCCAAAAAAACTAAAGTGTGTGATAGAAAAACTGAACAATTCCATTGAAATACAGTAATGCACGAAGTGCATAATGTCATGTGCGCCCTACGTTTTTGGGTGAACAATTACAATTATGCCGCTGACGTGGCCATGGCAATGCCACCGTGCCAGGTCAGTGGGCACCAGTCAGTGACATGATGATGCTAGTGTGCTTGGAAAGGATAGAGCGCTTCGCGCTCTGTTTGCGTGCGCAGCGCTACATTACGCTCACACAGCAACAATCTTAAACCATTATTCAAATGGAGCTGGAAATACACAAAATCTACGAAACTTTATTTATACACCAGGTTCCATCAAGAGCATAATTACTTAATTCATATTTATCCGTTAAAGAGAAGGTGCATTTATATTAAAAATGTCATAATAAATGAAGGGCAACTAAATATTGAAGTCAAAGCTCCATTTTCTTTCAACTCTCAGAGTCTCTCAGGGACAAACTGAACTGTGCTCACCCTGAAACAAAGATTTGTCACATTTCCCTGATCATTCTATTCATGGATTTATTTAACCTGATTTATTAACCTGACCTCAAAGCTACATTTATTCCAAACACTAAAGTGTGTGATAGAAAAACTGAACAATTCCACTGAAATAAATAGACACAAAGCTGCTTTTGATGCACAGCTCTTTATTTTCAGCAGAAGCTCCAGTTGGGACAGAGGCCTGTGTGCTGTGCTGCAGTAAGTGAAGTGGAGCTGTAGAGGCGTGAGCTGACAGCAGAGGGCGCTCTGCAGGCTGATCCCAGTGACTGTGTCAGTCCTGGGAACACTGCAGTGTGCTCAGTGTGTGGGACACTGGACACTGGGAGCCCTGGCTGGCCTCACAGCTCACAGCCACGCCCCCCTCCCTCCACTGCTGTGCGGGGAGCGTCAGGCTGCTGCTCCAGCTGTAGTGGCCGTCCTTTTGCAGAACCGCGGGGCTCCGGCTCTGCTCCCCGCCCGCACTGCCACCGGACACCTTCCAGGACACGCTCCAGTCTGACGGGAAGCCCTTGTTGGCCAGGCACACGAGGGTGGCCTTCCCCTGGGCCAGCTCCTCTCTGGAGGGAGGCAGCACCCAGAGGCTGGGCTCCACTCGGTCCACTGTGGACACACACACACAGACACTTACACACACACACTGGAGGGCAGATTTTTCATCATACTTGATTGACACTATCTACGTTTTTCCCCATGGAATTATACAGAAAAAGACAAAAGGTGACTCTTTTTTTGGCAATAAAAATACATGTTGTGGAACATTCCAGCCAAAGAAAAAACATTTGAGTAATTTTCAGGTGGTGCGCCTCACACCAGTAATATTGGACTTTAATTATTTCCAAAAACCAAGGCAAAACAACATACATAGAAATATGTGTATTGTTCTGGAATATGAATAAAACAATTCACAACAAATGCAATTTTAGCCTGAAATGAGTGAAAACAGAACTGAGAGGCTCCACTGAAGCTGAACAACAGGAAAGTTTCAGAGCTAAAGATAAACTTTAGAAAATCTCCAGAGTTAAACTAAACTTCACAAATTAAAAAAATCAAACCCATATTTTTTCAAACACTAACATGTAAATTCAATTATTTTCAATAAAGATATTTATTTTTTATTTTTTTTTATTTTTTACAGAAATGTAAATTAAATACATTTTTAAAGATGAAAAAATACATCTATGATTTGTTTTATGTTTTTTTCCTAAAATTTTGAACTTCAAAAATTCAATTTGTGAATAAAACATTTCTCTCTAAACTGGGGTGAATTACAGTGGGGATGATAAGAAGACACTGCTCACCCATAACTCCAAACAGTATTTAGAATAAAACAGAATATAATCAAATAATGTCAGGCTTCAGAAACAGAAACTGATGAATCACAAACTAAACAAATGTATCATTAAAGTGAACATAAAGAGATGACTTACAGTTGAGCTCCAGTCTGGTTCCTCCACCGAACGTGTACCACAGTGATACAAACTCATGAAGTGGTCGTACAAAAACCTGCAGCCGCTCAGAGAGCACCACAAAACCATTCAGCTGTACAGAGACTGGTAAACAACTAACAAACAGCTCACATTTATACATTTAAACTGACACACTGTTCAGAAGGAGATGACACTGTGTTTACCAGAAAAATGGAACAAATCATGTTTATTTTATCAATCAAAATTAATTCACAGCATAATAATGCTAATTGTTTCCTAATATAATTTCAATTAATATGGTTGAACTACTAGGAATAATGTAAAAAAAAAAAAATCTAATCAATAAAGAAAAATTAGGAAATAACTTGATCAAAATCTGCATTTTATTTCAAAATGTAACAGGGAAGAAAATACTTCCTGCGGTGCAACAAAAACATAGACATTTTGACCTGATGACACAGACCCTGCAGCTGTTCAGTTGCTCCATGTCTGTGTGGGAGGCTCATTTCCATAGACAAACACTTTGCATGAACAGCTGCATGGTCCAGTGGGACACTTTATAGTCCTGAGAGGTGCACTCTGGAGCACTGGCAGCTCCTTCATGACAACACAAGCCACATACGGCCTCCTCATCACCAACATGACTTTGGTGTGCGTCCTCATGTGGACTGTCCTCTGCTGCTGCTTCACAGGTAAAGTCCAGAGAGTCCCACTGCTGTCCTCTGTCCACATCCGTCCCTCTGAGACCAACCAGACTAAACCATCAGGTGCTTTGTGTTTGTGTGTTCAGAGTCCAGAGGAGAGGTGACAGTGAGTCAGGCTGGAGCAGTGAGGGCCGCCCTGGGGGACACCGTCAGCATAGACTGTAATCTCAGTCAGGATCTGTTCAAGTTTAAGGGAGACATCTACAAACTGTCCTGGTACCAACAGAGAGTTGGAGAGTCTCCTAAAGCTCTTATATATAGAATCTTTAATCGAACCTCAGGTGTCCCCAGTCGTTTTTCAGGCAGTGGATCTGGGTCTCACTTTACTCTGACCATCAGTGGAGTTCAGCCTGAAGACTCTGCGGTGTATTACTGTTACTGTCTAAACTACATCAACAGTCAGTATGTGTTCACACAGTGAAAAAGACTCGTACAAAAACCTCCTCAGACTGAAGTGAAACTGAACTGAGCGGTGGTGGTGCTCCCTTCATCATGTGTATATGTAGAAAACACAAGACACACACTGACAACTGAAGAATCAACCTTAATGAGTTGCTATTTTACCTCAGACTCGTTTACATGACATTTTATGATCAGACTAGATTCAAACAGACAATTAAACATTTACGTTTCAGTTGTCACTGGATTTATCCATTTGCTCCAGGTGCATTGTTTTATTTTTCAGGAATCAATTGTTCCTCAGCCTGATTATTTTTCAATATAATAAATAAATAAATACATAAATAAATAAATAAATCGACTTGTCATCAACCAAAAATATATAAAGATATTATTAGGTATGACCATAAATAAGCCCGTGGCAAACTCATATTAACATGTATTCTGGTTTCATCTGCTTTACTGTTCTTTTCTTTCATTACTTAAACAAACGTTTAATTCAGTGATTAAAAGAAAAATAACTTTCCTCCAATTTCTTAATATCTGTGAATTTATTAATTACAAAAGAAGCCAAACTACATCCCTAGAGGCTATAAAGAGACAAACATGTGTGTGAATTAGAAAATGTTTGGTCTGATGCGGCTGCTCCCCGTCACTATATTTAATACACACACTTACACAGTTCTGTTTTAGTCCAATATTTACATTTTAAATGCTCAGTTGTTCTACTGACATTTGTCTGTGATTCGCTCTGGGGTCATCTGACTTTTACAGAATGTGTCCTTCTTTAACTTCATCAGTTTCCTTGTACACTGGTCTCATAGAAGAGGTCTGCTGTTCTCTTCTCTTTTGAGGTGGGCAGCTTGTGTCCAGGCTGTCCTTAGCTCCTATTTAAACCTCCTCATGTGGGAGCAGAGTCAGGCTTGAATAGACAATACTAACACACAGTGTTGAGTATTCAAGTTCACTGGGTCCTGGACTGATGTAAATAACATTCTCCTCTCTCAGACTCCAGAGTCTCTGCCTCTCTGTACAACTCCAGGACTCGTTAGGACAACCTTCATTCTGAACAGATATAATTACACAAACTCTACATGTGAAAGGCCCAGCTCTGGTTTCTGATGGTGGCCTGAGTAAACACAGTCAGCTCAGCACCATATATAGGGAAAAAAAGTAACCAAACTAAAATGTGTGTGGAAATATCAAAGGTGTAAATAAGTTAATAACAAATGTAAGCATGGTGGTGGTTTGGACGTGGTCAGGACTGAAATAGTAGAATCCAGACTTTGGCTGAGTGTTGTGTGAGTGAGCTGAGTGCAGTGTGTGGAGGAGAACAGAGCAGAGGTTTTTGTCCGGCCTCTTCATCACTTTGTATCACTGTGGTACATGTTCGGAGCAGAAACACAGCTCATCATCAGTCATATTCTCCAAACTACTTTTTATTTTAGGGTGAGACAGCATGAGGTCAGTGTTCTACAACACTGATATTTGTGAAAAAATAGTAATAATAATATGTATATTTTTAAAAAATCAACATTTCTGACAAAATCTGAACTTGGTTTGTAAAATACTTAAGAATATTTATGAGAGGTAATTGAAAAGTTTGTTGACATTTTTAATCTTCTTTGATTTCTCTGTAATTCTTCATCATTTACAATATGTTAACATGATTCTAATAATTCTTTACACTTTTTACGGTCAAATCTCGTTAAAAGGAAGTGAAACACTCCGCTGTTTCACAAAAGACATCTTTAAACTTCATAAATCAAAGAAAGACTTCAGTATAGCTCGTACTGTGGAGTTTTTCAGCCAGAGTAAAATACCAAGAGTATTTTTTGTTGTTTAAAGATTGTAAACTGGACTATGCACATGCTTTCGGAGCTTTTCACTCATCAGTTTTGTTCTGTTAAAATATTGAGCTTTCTGTGAACCACCGGATCTAAATGTGTCAAGTAAAAAAGACTCATTTATCTTGGCTCCTGAGCACAGTTTAAGAACCATTTCTTTGTCCACACTTGGACTGAACTCCTGATAATAATTGACATATGACACGTCCATCTGAACACAAGTGGTGTGTATGTTGCGTGTTGTGTGCAGGGGGCCCGGTGCCCCCCTCTGTTTCTCTCGTGGGCCCCTCTCTGCAGCAGCTCTCTGGGGGGAGGCTCTCTCTGCTCTGCCTGCTCAGCTCCTACTCTCCACAGGGCGCCAGTGTGAGCTGGGAGGTGGATGGACACGAGCTCACAGACACAGGTACACGAGACAAAACTGCACAAATCCCACAAACAATGGCATTTCAAATGGTTTGACTCAAATGTGATGACACGTGCCCTTTTGATAGATATGACAGGAATACTTCCATTAGGATTGCAGTAATAGTTCTGCCTTGTTAACAGTTTTCAAGATGATAAAAATGCACGTTAGTTGTTCTCAACATAACATCATTTCAAACCAAAAATATACTGTATATTTAGTAGCAAAGTAAAAAAGATGGATTAACGTTTATCAAATTACAAAATAACATCTTTTTGAAATAAGAAAACTGCACTGAAGTGAGTCAGAAATCAACACAGCTCAAGCTAAAATACATTTTATTTAGCTCATTTAACTGATTTTTGCAGTTATGTCGACAGAACTGCCTGTCTTTGAACGATGAGAAAGACCGTCGCCATAGTGATTAACAATATAAAGCAAACTATATCTTTTGATGTGTGTGGCCATACCGGCTCGTCAAAGCCTGAACCCGTCAGATCTCAGAAGCTAAGCAGGGCTGGGCCTGGTTAGTACTTGGATGGGAGACCACAAGGAATTCCAGGTGCCACAGTGGGGCGCCAGTTGCAAAAACTGCCGTTGTGTCCTTAGGCAAGGCACATCACCCACATTGCCTAGTATGAAAGTGGTGTGTGCGTGAGTGTTGGTGGTGGTCGGAGGGGCCGATGGTGCAGATTGGCAGCCTCGCTTCCGTCAGTCTGCCCCAGGGCAGCTGTAGCTACAATAGTAGCTTACCACCACCGGGTATGGAGTGAATGAATGCCTCTGTAAAGTGTCTTTGAGTGTCCAGAAAAGTGCTATATAAAACTGATGCATTATTATTATTATTATTATTATTATTATTATTATTATTAAAACGTCTCAAAGTGTGACATATTACAGGACGCTGAAACCCCTGAAGTGAAATGTGAAAAGAGTACAAAGTTTAGTGTGGAAGTGCTGGCACATAGAGGACATTTCCTTCCTCCATCAAGTGCTTCCTGAATAAAGCTGCTTAAATGGTGCTGGCGGCTCAGACCAGTGTGGAGCAGGAGAAGAGCGGCCTGTACAGCAGCAGCAGCCTCCTGAGCCTGACTGAGGACGGCTGTTCTCCTGTAGGCTGCACCACCACGGACACATCCGGGTCCAGTCCCTGCAGAAGAGCCACTGCTTAGAGCTGCATGGGCCCTGAACACGGAGCCTCCCACACCTGCAGTAAGGGCCACATGTAGAGTGTGGCTTTTGGTCAGTGCAGGAAGCCAATAAAGCATGTTCCATGATAATAAGTGCTCTGTCTTTTGTTCTGTGAGCTCTAGGAAATGGGATGTCTCTGCTTATTTCAGTCTTAATGTCTATACATGACAGTTCATAAAAACAGAACAATAATATTAACAATAAATATAGCTGCAAGCGGCAATGATGGGCCCTTGTGCGTCCCCTCAGTTTCCCTCTTTACCTGACACCCACTGTTGACTGTGAGGCGCGATCACACCTTCTCTTCCTCTTCACTACACAAACAGAGGCATTTTTACACATTTCTTAATTTTGGGCAAAGTGTGTGACTACACCACGAGAAGACCATAAATTATGTCCCTTCTCTTCTAGACCATTTTCACCAAACTTGAGCTCATTCTGACAAACGTCCATGGAGGAGTTCAGAAAACTGTGTAAAAAATGTAAAGTTTGTGAGATTTATTGATTTTACCTTTGGAATAACATGAAAGTTTTTGTTTTCCCTACAGCATCAGTACAGAGTGTCACTGACTTGATTTCTCAACTGGACCAATTCGCTCACTTCACTAAAGTCACATGTTTGGTAAATGTTTACTTAAAGAAAAATGACAATAAAAACGGTAGGTTTGACAATAACAAGAGCAACATCTCAGTGACATAGCAACCGTAAAATTTGACTTTCAATAACTTTATTAACATGACAACTGTAGTAAACTGTAGTAATATTTTATTTGATACTTTTCCTATAAAAGTATAAGGAAAAGTATAATTATTAGCTAAACAAAATAGTTAACCACAGAAATTAAACATAAATGACAATGACAACAGTAGATATGAACAATAACAAAAACAGCATCTGAGGCAGACCAACATAGGAAGTGTAAAATTTGACCTACAGTACAGTAACATCATTAAACTATAACATTACTATGAAACTGCAGTAATGGGTGAAGAAAGTGATACTGCGGTTGTTGACAGTGGATCTGGACTGTGTAAAGATGTTTTGTTTTTTTTCTGGAGAACTGACTCCTCACACTGTGTTTCCATTATAGTTCTACGCATGTTTCCCACTGTGATTGGATGTCAACGCGGTCAGGTAACGTGTGTGCCCTTGTCCCAGTGGATTTATCCAAAACTACTGATATGTTCCAATTTTATATAAGAAATGCCCCTGGTGTATAATGCATCTAGAAGCCATATGACCGGCATATGATTGTGTACAGATAATGCACACAAAATGTACATTCATGAAGCTCATGAAGAGATACTAACAACAACAGTGTACGGGTCAGGCAGGTGCACTGGTCAGGTCACTGGTTTGGGGTGAGGACATTTGGGTGGCAGCACTGCTCCTCTGGACACCTGCGGGGTCTGTCTCAATAACTTTTCTTGTGTTTTTCAGGTTCTTCAGGAGAAATCAGCCTGACTCAGACGCCTAAAGCTGCAGCTGTGGACAAAGGAGCCTCTGTGACTCTCAGGTGTCAGACCAGTTCAAGTGTTGGTTCATATCTCGCCTGGTATATTCAGAAAGGCTCAGAAACTCCAAAGCTCCTGATATATGGTGCCACTTACTCACTCTGGAGTGTCCAGTCATTTCAGTGGAAGTGGTTCAGGGTCTGATTTCTCTCTGACCATCAGTGGATTTGAGGCTGAAGATGCAGGAGTTTATTACTGTCAGCAGGGTTGGAGCACACCGTTCACACAGTGAAAAAGACTTATGCAAAAACCTCCTCAGACTGAACTGAAAATGTTCACACTTCACTGAGTTTGACACAGATGCTGCAGATACTGTGTTCATTATTTGATCGTTTTATTTAGTTTTTGATTGTGATTCATGACAAATATATTATAGAAAATAATAATAATAATAATGGCCTAACCCCAGTGAGTTTCACAGTTGGAGCTAAATGAACAATCAGACCATTATTCATGAGTTGGAAATACTAAAAATCTATGAAACCTTATTCATACAGCAGTTACACTTCAAACAAAATCCATATCCGAGTCATTTCAGAATTTAACAATAAATAAACAGCAGCTAATTATTTAAGACAAAGCTCCATTTTTCACAAACTGAACCGTGCTCACCCTTGAACAAAGATTTGTCACATTTCCCTGATGAATCTATTCATGGATTTATTCACAGCATTCAGGATTTATAAATACACATATGAAGCAAGTGAATGAAATGCCAACTCTCATAACCTGACCTCAAGCTACATTTATTCCAAAAAAACTAAAGTGTGTGATAGAAAAACTGAACAATTCCATTGAAATACAGTAATGCACGAAGTGCATAATGTCATGTGCGCCCTACGTTTTTGGGTGAACAATTACAATTATGCCGCTGACGTGGCCATGGCAATGCCACCGTGCCAAGTCAGCGGGCACCAGTCAGTGACATGATGATGCTAGTGTGCTTGGAAAGGGTAGAGCGCTTCGCGCTCTGTTTGCGTGCGCAGCGCTACATTACGCTCACGCAGCAACAATCTTAAACCATTATTCAAATGGAGCTGGAAATACAACAAATCTACAAAACTTTATTTATACACCAGGTTCCATCTAGAGCATAATTACTTAAATAATTCATATTTATCCGTTAAAGAGAAGGTGCATTTATATTAAAAATGTCATAAAAAATGAAGGGCAACTATTGGCAAATATTGAAGTCAAAGCTCCATTTTCTTTCCACTCTCAGAGTCTCTCAGGGACAAACTGAACTGTCCTCACCCTGAAACAAAGATTTGTCACATTTCCCTGATGATTCTATTCATGGATTTATTTAACCTGATTTATTAACCTGACCTCAAAGCTACATTTATTCCAAACACTAAAGTGTGTGATAGAAAAACTGAACAATTCCACTGAAATAAATAGACACAAAGCTGCTTTTGATGCACAGCTCTTTATTTTCAGCAGAAGCTCCAGTTGGGACAGAGGCCTGTGTGCTGTGCTGCAGTAAGTGAAGTGGAGCTGTAGAGGCGTGAGCTGACAGCAGAGGGCGCTCTGCAGGCTGATCCCAGTGACTGTGTCAGTCCTGGGAACACTGCAGTGTGCTCAGTGTGTGGGACACTGGACTCTGGGAGCCCTGGCTGACCTCACAGCTCACAGCCACGCCCCCCTCCCTCCACTGCTGTGCGGGGAGCGTCAGGCTGCTGCTCCAGCTGTAGTGGCCGTCCTTTTGCAGAACCGCGGGGCTCCGGCTCTGCTCCCCGCCCGCACCGCCACCGGACACCTTCCAGGACACGCTCCAGTCTGACGGGAAGCCCTTGTTGGCCAGGCACACGAGGGTGGCCTTCCCCTGGGCCAGCTCCTCTCTGGAGGGGGGCAGCACCCAGAGGCTGGGCTCCACTCGGCCCACTGTGGACACACACACACACACACTTACACACACACACTGGAGGGCAGATTTTTCATCATACTTGATTGACACTATCTACGTTTTTCCCCATGGAATTATACAGAAAAAGACAAAAGGTGACTCTTTTTTTGGCAATAAAAATACATGTTGTGGAACATTCCAGCCAAAGAAAAAACATTTGAGTAATTTTCAGGTGGTGCGCCTCACACCAGTAATATTGGACTTTAATTATTTCCAAAAACCAAGGCAAAACAACATACATAGAAATATGTGTATTGTTCTGGAATATGAATAAAACAATTCACAACAAATGCAATTTTAGCCTGAAATGAGTGAAAACAGAACTGAGAGGCTCCACTGAAGCTGAACAACAGAAAAGTTTCAGAGCTAAAGATAAACTTTAGAAAATCTCCAGAGTTAAACTAAACTTCACAAACTAAAAAAATCAAACCCATATTTTTTCAAACACTAACATGTAAATTCAATTATTTTCAATAAAGATCCATCCATCCATCTTCTCCCGCTTAATCCGGCTGGGTCGCGGGGGCAGCTTGCTGCCCAATCCTCATAGCACCTGACCCCCCCTATGAACCCCTCTGCAGGTGGTGAGCCCACAGGAGGGTTCAATAAAGATATTATTATTTTTTTATTTTTTACAGAAATGTAAATTAAATACATTTTTAAAGATGAAAAAATACATCTATGATTTGTTTTATGTTTTTTTTCCTAAAACTTTGACCTTCAAAAATTCAGTTTGTGAATAAAACATTTCTCTCTAAACTGCGGTGAATTACTGTGGGGATGATAAGAAGACACTGCTCACCCATAACTCCAAACAGTATTTAGAATAAAACAGAATATAATCAAATGATGTCAGGCTTCAGAAACAGAAACTGATGAATCACAAACTAAACAAATGTATCATTAAAGTGAACATAAAGAGATGACTTACAGTTGAGCTCCAGTCTGGTTCCTCCACCGAACGTCCACCACAGTGATACAAACTCATGAAGTGGTCGTACAAAAACCTGCAGCCGCTCAGAGAGCACCACAAAACCATTCAGCTGTACAGAGACTGGTAAACAACTAACAAACAGCTCACATTTATACATTTAAACTGACACACTGTTCAGAAGGAGATGACAATGTGTTTACCAGGAAAAAGGAACAAATCATGTTTATTTTATCAATCAAAATTAATTCATAGCATAATAATGCTAATTGTTTCCTAATATAATTTCAATTAATATGGTTGAACTACTAGAAATAATGTAAAAAAAAATCTAATCAATAAAGAAAAATTAGGAAATAACTTAATCAAAATCTGCATTTTATTTCAAAATGTAACAGGGAAGAAAATACTTCCTGCGGTGCAACAAAAACATGGACAATTTGACCTGATGACACAGACCCTGCAGCTGTTCAGTTGCTCCATGTCTGTGTGGGAGCCTCATTTCCATAGACAAACACTTTGCATGAACAGCTGCATGGTCCAGTGGGACACTTTATAGTCCTGAGAGGTGCACTCTGGAGCACTGGCAGCTCCTTCATGACAACACAAGCCACATACGGCCTCCTCATCACCAACATGACTTTGGTGTGCGTCCTCATGTGGACTGTCCTCTGCTGCTGCTTCACAGGTAAAGTCCAGAGAGTCCCACTGCTGTCCTCTGTCCACATCCGTCCCTCTGAGACCAACCAGACTAAACCATCAGGTGCTTTGTGTTTGTGTGTTCAGAGTCCAGAGGAGAGGTGACAGTGAGTCAGGCTGGAGCAGTGAGGGCCGCCCTGGGGGACACCGTCAGCATACACTGTAATCTCAGTCAGGATCTGTACAAGTTTAAGGGAGACAAGTACTTTCTGTCCTGGTACCAACAGAGAGTTGGAGAGTCTCCTACAGCTCTTATATATAGAATCTTTAATCGAACCTCAGGTGTCCCCAGTCGTTTTTCAGGCAGTGGATCTGGGTCTCACTTCACTCTGACCATCAGTGGAGTTCAGCCTGAAGACTCTGCGGTGTATTACTGTTACTGTGAAAACTACATCAACAGTCAGTATGTGTTCACACAGTGAAAAAGACTCGTACAAAAACCTCCTCAGACTGAAGTGAAACTGAACTGAGCGGTGGTGGTGCTCCCTTCATCATGTGTATATGTAGAAAACACAAGACACACACTGACAACTGAAGAATCAACCTTAATGAGTTGCTATTTTAGCCTAGTTTTAAACAGACAATTAAACATTTACTTTTCAGTTGTCACTGGATTTATCCATTTGCTCCAGGTGCATTGTTTTATTTTTCAGGAATCAATTGTTCCTCAGCCTGATTATTTTTCAATATAATAACTGACTAACTAACTAACTAACTGACTAACTAACTAAATAAATAAATAAATAAATACATAAATACATCAATAAATAAATAAATAAATCGACTTGTCATCAACCAAAAATATATAAAAATATTATTAGGTATGACCATAAATAAGCCTGTGGCAAACTCATATTAACATGTATTCTGGTTTCATCTGCTTTACTGTTCTTTTCTTTCATTACTTAAACAAACGTTTAATTCAGTGATTAAAAGAAAAATAACTTTCCTCCAATTTCTTAATATCTGTGAATTTATTAATTACAAAAGAAGCCAAACTACATCCTTAGAGTCTATAAAGAGACAAAACATGTGTGTGAATTAGAAAATGTTTGGTCTGATGCGGCTGCTCCCCGTCACTATATTTAATACACACACTTACACAGTTCTGTTTTAGTCCAATATTTACATTTTAAATGCTCAATTTTCTATTGACATTTGTCTGTGATTCGCTCTGGGGTCATCTGACTCTTACAGAATGTGTCCTTCTTTAACTTCATCAGTTTCCTTGTACACTGGTCTCACAGAAGAGGTCTGCTGTTCTCTTCTCTTTTGAGGTGGGCAGCTTGTGTCCAGGCTGTCCTTAGCTCCTATTTAAACCTCCTCGTGTGGGAGCAGAGTCAGGCTTGAATAGACAATACTAACACACAGTGTTGAGTATTCAAGTTCACTGGGTCCTGGACTGATGTAAATAACATTCTCCTCTCTCAGACTCCAGAGTCTCTGCCTCTCTGTACAACTCCAGGACTCGTTAGGACAACCCTCATTCTGAACAGATATAATTACACAAACTCTACATGTGAAAGGCCCAGCTCTGGTTTCTGATGGTGGCCTGAGTAAACACAGTCAGCTCAGCACCATATATAGGGAAAAAAGTAATCAAACTAAAATGTGTGTGGAAATATCAAAGGTGTAAATAAGTTAATAACAAATGTAAGCATGGTGGTGGTTTGGACGTGGTCAGGACTGAAATAGTAGAATCCAGACTTTGGCTGAGTGTTGTGTGAGTGAGCTGAGTGCAGTGTGTGGAGGAGAACAGAGCAGAGGTTTTTGTCCGGCCTCTTCATCACTTTGTATCACTGTGGTACATGTTCGGAGGAGAAACACAGCTCATCATCAGTCAAATTCACCAAACTACTTTTTATTTTAGGGTGAGACAGCATGAGGTCAGTGTTCTACAACACTGATATTTGTGAAAAAATAGTAATAATAATATGTATATTTTTTTAAAAATCAACATTTCTGACAAAATCTGAACTTGGTTTGTAAAATACTTAAGAATATTTATGAGAGGTAATTGAAAAGTTTGTTGACATTTTTAATCTTCTTTGATTTCTCTGTAATTCATCATTTACAATATGTTAACATGATTCTAATAATTCTTTACACTTTTTACAGTCAAATCCCGTTAAAAGGAAGTGAAACACACCGCTGTTTCACAAAATACATCTTTAAACTTCATAAATCAAAGAAAGACTTCAGTATAGCTCGTACTGTGGAGTTTTTCAGCCAGAGTAAAATACCAAGAGTATTTTTTGTTGTTTAAAGATTGTAAACGGGACTATGCACATGCTTTCGGAGCTTTTCACTCATCAGTTTTGTTCTGTTAAAATATTGAGCTTTTTGTGAACCACCGGATCTAAATGTGTCAAGTAAAAAAGACTCATTTATCTTGGCTCCTGAGCACAGTTTAAGAACCATTTCTTTGTCCACACTTGGATTGAACTCCTGATAATAATTGACATATGACAGGTCCATCTGAACACAAGTGGTGTGTATGTTGCGTGTTGTGTGCAGGGGGCCCGGTGCCCCCCTCTGTTTCTCTCGTGGGCCCCTCTCTGCAGCAGCTCTCTGGGGGGAGGCTCTCTCTGCTCTGCCTGCTCAGCTCCTACTCTCCACAGGGCGCCAGTGTGAGCTGGGAGGTGGATGGACACGAGCTCACAGACACAGGTACACGAGACAAAACTGCACAAATCCCACAAACAATGGCATTTCAAATGGTTTGACTCAAATGTGATGACACGTGTGTCATGGGCTCCCTCTCAGTTCCTGTTAACGAGCCCCCACCTAACTGTTTCACCCTCCACTCTAGCTGATTTGATCCACCTGTCCCCACTCTGCATCCTCACTCACCAACCAGCTGCACCTAATACACCCCTGATTGACCTGTATATAAAAAGCCCTGTTTTTCAGCCTGTCCTTTGTCAGATCGTCTGCTCGTGTGGATCCGCTACCTGCTGCCAAACTTCCCTGCATTCTACCTCTGACTCCTGATAATTGAACCTGGACCTGTCTGTACCCTCTTCTGCTCCTCTGCCCCGGTAACCCGACCTGCCTTCTGCTCTTGACCTGCATATTCTGCCTAGCCCTTGTCTGTACTGCTGCCCTGGAGAGACTGCTCCACCACCGAGACACACACGCACTCCCTTTTTCCCCTCAACCCCTAAATAAACTGTTTAAACGTGACGCACTTGGGTCCTCGTCTGTCTGTTTCCTGACAACGTGCCCTTTTGATAGATATGACAGGAATACTTCCATTAGGATTGCAGTAATAGTTCTGCCTTGTTAACAGTTTTTAAGATGATAAAAATGCACGTTAGTTGTTCTCAACATAACATCATTTCAAACCAAAAATATACTGTATATTTAGTAGCAAAGTAAAAAAGATGGATTAACGTTTATCAAATTACAAAATAACATCTTTTTGAAATAAGAAAACTGCACTGAAGTGAGTCAGAAATCAACACAGTTCAAGCTAAAATACATTTTATTTAGCTCATTTAACTGATTTTTGCAGTTATGTCGACAGAACTGCCTGCCTTTGAACGATGAGAAAGACCGTCGCCATAGTGATTAACAATATAAAGCAAACTATATCTTTTGATGTGTGGCCATACCGGCTCATCAAAGCCTGAACCCGTCAGATCTCAGAAGCTAAGCAGGTCTGGGCCTGGTTAGTACTTGGATGGGAGACCACAAGGAATTCCAGGTGCCACAGTGGGGCGCCAGTTGCAAAAACTGCCGTTATGTCCTTAGGCAAGGCACATCACCCACATTGCCTAGTATGAAAGTGGTGTGTGCGTGAGTGTTGGTGGTGGTCGGAGGGGCCGATGGCGCAGATTGGCAGCCTCGCTTCCGTCAGTCTGCCCCAGGGCAGCTGTAGCTACAATAGTAGTTTACCACCACCGGGTCTGGAGTGAATGAATAATGCTCTGTAAAGCGTCTTTGAGTGTCCAGAAAAGCGCTATATAAAACTGATGCATTATTATTATTATTATTATTATTAAAACGTCTTAAAGTGTGACATGTTACAGGACGCTGAAACCCCTGAAGTGAAATGTGAAAAGAGTACAAAGTTTAGTGTGGAAGTGCTGGCACATAGAGGACATTTCCTTCCTCCATCAAGTGCTTCCTGAATAAAGCTGCTTAAATGGTGCTGGCGGCTCAGACCAGTGTGGAGCAGGAGAAGAGCGGCCTGTACAGCAGCAGCAGCCTCCTGAGTGTGCAGGAAGCCAATAAAGCATGTTCCATGATAACAATTGCTCTGTCTTTTGTTCTGTGAGCTCTAGGAAATGGGATGTCTCTGCTTATTTCAGTATTAATGTCTATACATGACAGTTCATAAAAACAGAACAATAATATTAACAATAAATATAGCTGCAAGCGGCAATGATGGGCCCTTGTGCGTCCCCTCAGTTTCCCTCTTTACATGACACCCACTGCCGACTGTGAGGAGCGATCACACCTTCTCTTCCTCTTCACTACACAAACAGAGGCATTTTTACACATTTCTTAATTTTGGGCAAAGTGTGTGACTACACCACGAGAAGACCATAAATTATGTCCCTTCTCTTCTAGACCATTTTCACCAAACATGAGCTCATTCTGACAAACGTCCATGGAGGAGTTCAGAAAACTGTGTAAAAAATGTAAAGTTTGTGAGATTTAGTGATTTTACCTTTGGAATAACATGCAGAGTTTTTGTTTTCCCTACAGCATCAGTACAGAGTGTCAATTCAATTCAATTCAATTTATTTTGTATCCAAAATCGCAACAACAGTAGCCTCTAAGGGCGTTCTAAGATATGGATGAGCCAAACATACACACAGACATATCAAAACAGGAAAAAAACAACATTCATGTAAAGCAGCAAATGAAACATTGTCCAGTCATCCCCTGTCCTTAGACCCTCCTTCTCAGCAAGGAAAAACTAAAAAAAAACCCAGGGTCCTGGGAAAAAGAAGAAACCTCGGGGAGAACTACAGTGAAGGAGGGATCCACTCCCATGGACGGACAGGCTATAGATGTCCAGGCCCGTGGGCCAGTTCGGTATGGCCACAGCTACCCAGGTGGGGAAGAGCAGGGCGAGGAGGAGGAGGAGAGGGGCGAGGAGGAGGAGCCGGGCGAGGAGGAGGAGCCAGGCGAAGAGGAGGAGCCAGGCGAGGAGGAGGAGCCAGGCGAGGAGGAGGAGCCAGGCGAGGAGAGAGGTCCAGCTGCCATCAGGCGTCTGAAAGAGTTCCACTCCACAGGGGGAGTGGGACAGGGGACAAAATGTGAATAGCAATGAACAAACTACAGATGAGAACATAGTGAGTGATGCTGATGAGAAAATAGGAGGAAACAGAGGACAGTGCTCAGGTTGCCACACTTCCCCCAGCTTGTTATCTCCTGCGGCAGCTTATCTTAGTGACATCAACTAAGTAACCTGGTCATAAGCATATATATATATATATATATATATATATATATATATATATATATATATATATATGTTAAATTTAGCTTCTATGCTTACAATTAAATGTAACGTACAAGCCACATTTCTATTGCTTGTACAGTTTTAGGGTGACCAGATGTCCCTATTTCCCTGGGACAGTGCCAGTTAAGCCCTGTGCCCTTGTCCCAGTGGATTTATCCAAAACCACTGATATGTTACAGTTTTATATAAGAAATGCCCCTGGTGTATAATGCATCTAGAAGCCATATGACTGACATATGACTGTGTTCAGATAATGCACACAAAATGTACATTCATGAAGATCATGAAGATATACTAACAACAACAGTGTACGGGTCAGACAGGTGCACTGGTCAGACAGGTGCACTGGTCAGACAGGTGCACTGGTCAGACAGGTGCACTTATAATAATACAGCCTGATGTGTCACAAACATCTCTTTAACACAGCTCTGCGTTAGAACAGCACACTCATACTCACCTCTCACAGATGCAAAATCACGTTTCCTGTAGAAACGTCCTGTATTTCCCTCTAGCGGAGCAGGTCCAGAACAGACACATGTTCCCCACACGTGTGTAATAGTGCTGTTATTCCACGGGCACTGTCGCTCCTTCATAAACACACTGCTCACTCTCACTCCACTGCTCTGTCTGGATCCTCCATTTCACAAGAAAATAGCACTGAAACTATTTATTTGCTTATTTCATTCATAAAGTATAAAATGACATTAACAGTGTCACAATATCAAATATACAAGAAATGAATGGAAAGGAGCAGAAAGAAGTGTTCTCTGCTCCCTTTTCCCTTTTCCAGACCCATCAACACCAATAATAACAGCGAAACATTTAATTTCAGTCACAATTATTCATCAATTACAAACAGAAAACTTCCCTTTTATGCACAACTTTCTTTTTCATTCATTGCACTGGATTTAATGTGTTTTTTCAATGTCATCATTGTACTTGATTGATACTTGATTGTTTGATTTCTTTTTCAAGACTATTCCATAACTGAACTCCTTTCACAATAACCTCCATAACCTTGGTTCTGAATCTGGGTTTTTTAAACACGCAGGTTCTTTTTATATTGTAGTGACTTGTTCTCATCTCTTTGAATATTTACGGGTAATACATTGCACTTTGCTTTGTACATTACTTTGAGGATACTTAAGTCAACAATATGACACATTTTCAGACAAACTTTTAACAAATAATGGGTTGGATGGCTCTCTGTAATGACTTTTGACTGGTGATAATTCTCAAGGCCCTTTTCTGTAAACTAGCTCACTGTTTAATTAAATGATGGCCTGTATTTCTAACTAACATCTAATCATTCCAAACGCAAAGCTACAAACAATGACTTGTTGCTAAAAGCGAGTTATTTTTAGACACTTGTGTTGAAACTTATCGTTGCTGTTGTTCTCTGCTGCACATACACATGCTCTGGGAATCGCCGCACATCTCCAGTTCCCATCAGGATCCCGTGTGAATGTGAGTTCTCACTGCAGCACCCTCGAGGAACTAGCTTGAGCACGAGGTTTTAAAAACAGGGTTTATTGGTCTTTGCAACCTGTGAGAACTGGTCACAAGAAAAATACAACAAAGAAACATTAAATTAATTGTCAATTTACAATACATGAAAATATAAATTAAACAAAACAAAGTAAATGAACCTCGTGGGCTGGCATCCGTGAGGGGCTAACTTCTTACTTCTGAGGGCTTAGATTTCGTTCTGCATACTAATGAATAATTTACAAATGTTTATATCTTAATTTGTATAACATTTACATTTATATATTTTCCTCTAATCTTACCAAGGATCTTTTAAATGCGTCCGTGGCGGAGCGATGTGTCTGAGCATCCATAGTTATTTTACCACTAGATGGCGCTAATGTAAATAATAATGAATAATGCATCAGTTTTATATAGCGCTTTTCAGGACACTCAAAGACTCTTTACAGAGCATTATTCATTCACTCCAGACTCGGTGGTGGTAAATTACTATTGTAGCCACAGCTGCCCTGGGGCAGACTGACGGAAGCGAGGCTGCCAAACTGCGCCGTCGGCCCCTCCGACCACCACCAGCACTCATGCACACACCACTTTCATACTAGGCAATGTGGGTGGATGTGCCTTGCCTAAGGACAATACGGCAGTTTTTGCCACTGGCGCCGCCCTGTGGCACCTGGAATTCCCAGTGGTCTCCCATCCAAGTACTAACCAGGCCCGGCACTGCTTAGCTTCTGAGATCTGACGGGATCAGGCTTTGACGAGCCGGTATGGCCATGTAAAGGGGAAAAACACTAAATTAAATGGATAAATATTTGCGACCGTTACAATAAGTGTGTGTGTAATATAAGTGTTTGTGTAATATAAGATATAAGAGTGTGTGTAATATAAATTTGTGTGCAATATGTGTGTGTAATATAAGAGTGTGTGTAATATAAGTGTATGTGTAATATAAGAGTGTGTGTAATATAAGTGTATGTGTAATATAAGAGTGTGTGTAATATAAGAGTGTGTGTAATACAAGTGTTTGTGTAATATAAGATATAAGAGTGTGTGTAATATAAGTGTATGCGTAATATAAGAGTGTGTGTAATATAAGGGTATGTGTAATATAAGAGTGTGTGTAATATGAGGGTATGTGTAATATAAGAGTGTGTGTAATATGAGGGTATGTGTAATATAAGAGTGTGTGTAATATAAGAGTGTGTAATATAAAGGTGTGTGTAATATAAGTGTGTATGTGTAATATAAGAGTGTGTGTAATATAAGAGTGTGTAATATAAGAGTGTGTGTAATATAAGAGTGTGTAATATAAGAGTGTGTGTAATATAAGAGTGTGTGTAATATAAGAGTGTGTAATATAAGAGTGTGTGTAATATAAGAGTGTGTAATATAAGAGTGTGTGTAATATAAGAGTGTGTAATATAAGAGTGTGTGTAATATAAGAGTGTGTAATATAAGAGTGTGTAATATAAGAGTGTGTGTAATATAAGGGTATGTGTAATATAAGAGTGTGTGTAATATAAGAGTGTGTAATATAAAGGTGTGTGTAATATAAGAGTGTGTGTATTATAAGTGTGTGTGTAATATAAGTGTGTGTGTAATATAAGAGTGTGTGTAATATAAGTGTGTGTGTAATATAAGAGTGTGTAATATAAAGGTGTGTGTAATATAAGGGTGTGTTTAATATAAGAGTGTGTGTAATATAGGTGTGTGTGTGTGTGTGTGTAATATAAGTGTGTGTAATATAAGTGTGTGTGTAATATAAGAGTGTGCGTAATATAAGAGTGTGTGTAATATAAGAGTGTGTAATATAAAGGTGTGTGTAATATAAGTGTGTGTGTGGGTGTAATATAAGAGTGTGTGTAATATAAGGATGTGTGTAATATAAGAGTGTGTAATATAAAGGTGTGTTTTGGTTGGGGGTCCGTCACCTGCTCATTTCCATGGAGATGTCATTGCTTTGCCTGTAATGTCCCGCAGTGTGACATTAAACAGCTCTACCTTATGTTGATTCAGTTACAGTTGGTTATATTTCAAACATTCTAGAAAAACAGACATTCTGACTGTGAGCGGGGTCGCCTCTTCACAGAGCTGACCTGTAACTTGGTCTGGCTTTGTCTTCATGATGGAAAAAAAAGGTTTAATGCCATTCTGTGGAACATTCCGGACAAAGCAAAAACATCTCCATTAAAATAAAGTATTTGACGAAGCCTCCACCAGAAAAGTTACACAATGCAGCTTTAAGGTTTAACATACTTTTTAAATGGCCTTACAGGGACTATTGATGCTCTTATTAAGTTTTTGTATCCGTTTGAATTGACTCGGGTTAAAATTCAGATTAGTTTGTGGTTGAATTTTCTTTTTGGTTCCATAAAGAATTACCTCAACAACACATCCACTGGTTTCATCCTCTTTTATAGATGACATTGTGTTTTAACTGCATGTGTTTAAAAAGGCCACCTCAGAAAGCAGAGCTGAGCCTTTCAGGTTCACAGTTAGGCTCATCATAGAACAGTGCTGTATTTAAAGTGTCAATATTAGTCATATCTCCCACAGACCTGTTCATCGTGTGTAATATGGTAGACAGGGACCAGCCATGACAACGCAGTTTCTCTGTTGCTCGCTGTGGACCTCTGGCGGGTGCTTTTGATTCTTTTGTATCTCATCCTTAAATGTATATATTATCAAAGAGTACTGCACAAGAGTATGTCTGATTCACTAAATGAACAGTTTGTTGAAGCAAAATACTGTGCATTAAATTCACATTTAAACAGAATGTTTAAATGTTTGATTCATATTTCCTGTGGGTGATTTATTGTCATTATTGTTTTGTTTTTAATTAAAAATTTTAGATTTATGTATTAATTTATTTTACGCATCTGTGTAATTTTAAATGAACCCTTAATGTTTGACTGAACCAGTTTGAGGCTGAAGACACTCCGTGAGTGTACTGGGTCAATACATGATTGAGTGATGATTATTTTTCTCATCCACAGCTACAGATTTAAAGATTTTAATTAAAATCCTTTTTTTATGTTGACAATTATCTAAAGTTTCACATTAACACAAGTTGAAGGGAGAACAGCTGCAGCTCAGTTCAGTTTCACTTCAGTATGAGGAGGTTTTTGTAAGTCTGAGGAGGTTTTTGTAAGTCTTTTTCACTGTGTGAACACATACTGACTGTTGATGTGGTGATAACACTGACAGTAATACACAGAGTGATCTTCAGGCTGAACTCCACTGATGGTCAGAGTGAAGTCAGACCCAGATCCACTGCCTGAAAAACAACTGGAGACACAAGAGGCTTGAGTAGATGCAAGATCGCAATATATATAAGAAGTTTAAGTTTCTCTCCATCTCTCTGTTGGTACCAGTGTAAGTAATGCCCATAACTGCTGTCATAGTACACATTCTGATTGACAGTACAGCTTATGTTGGCGGTGTCCCCCAGGGCGGCCCTCACTGCTCCAGCCTGACTCACTGTCACCTTTCCTCTGGACTCTGAACACACAAACACAAAGCACCTGATGGTTTAGTCTGGTTGGTCTCAGAGGGACGGATGTGGACAGAGGACAGCAGTGGGACTCTCTGGACTTTACCTGTGAAGCAGCAGCAGAGGACAGTCCACATGAGGACGCACACCAAAGTCATGTTGGTGATGAGGAGGCCGTATGTGGCTTGTGTTGTCATGAAGGAGCTGCCAGTGCTCCAGAGTGCACCTCTCAGGGCTATAAAGTGTCCCACTGGACCATGCAGCTGTTCATGCAAAGTGTTTGTCTTTGGAAATGACGCTCCCACAGAGACATGGAGCGCACTGAACAGCTGCAGGGTCTGTGTCATCAGAATAAGACCCCGCAGGCTTCTTGAGGACACATGCCCCCAGAAATGTACAAACCTAAATACAAAAAGTTCTCGTAATCTGTTTGTGTGAAATATTTAGGTGTGTGTTCAGGCTAAAAAATGTTCAGGCTAAAACTAGCATTTCTTTTAATAATGTCTTGAAACTTTGGTGTTAATCATTTGTGGGCTTTTTGTATTATTGTATATTAAATATTTGATATATTTCTCAACAGCACTAAATCCCTCCAGTGTGTGTGTGTCCACAGTGGGCCGAGTGGAGCCCAGCCTCTGGGTGCTGCCCCCCTCCAGAGAGAAGCTGGCCCAGGGGAAGGCCACCCTCGTGTGCCTGGCCAACAAGGGCTTCCCGTCAAACTGGAGCGTGTCCTGGAAGGTGTCTGGACGGCCACTACAGCTGGAGCAGCAGCCTGACGCTCCCCGCAGAGCAGTGGAGGGAGGGGGGCGTGGCTGTGAGCTGTGAGGCCAGCCAGGGCTCCCAGAGTCCAGTGTTCCACACACTGAGCACACTGCAGTGTTCCCAGGACTGACACAGTCACTGGGATCAGCCTGCAGAGCCCCCTCTGCTGTCAGCTCACCCTACCCTTAAATAAAGACAGATAAAACTGCACTAGGCTCTGTTGACATGTTTTGCCTATTACTACATGTGGAGTTTGCATGTTCCTCCCCGTGTCTGGATGGGTTTCCTCCGGGTACTCCGGTTTCCCCCATCAACCTAAAACATGCCCGCACCCCTATGAACTAACATCAAGGACCACGTTGTCCACCCTCCTGTGGGCTCACCACCTGCAGAGGGGTTCATAGGGGGGTCAGGTGCTATGAGGATTGGGCAGTAAACTGCCCCCGCGACCCAGCCACATTAAGCGGGAGAAGATGGATGGATGTAAAAACAAACAAAAAATTATTTTGCTTTTGCTTCTTGATTTGTGCAAAACTAAAACTGATTTAATTATTTTATAATTTATGCGTGTATGTATGTATGTATGTATGTATGTATGTATGTATGTATGTATGGTGCTGCCTGAAGTGAATGCATTACCTTCGGGATTATAAAGTATTTCTAATCTCACCTAATCTAATTATATTTACAACTGGGATTTTCCAACCAAATTAAATAGAAATTTGAGAATAATGAAAAGAAAGAAAGAAAAAAAAAAAAAAACTTGTCACACAATTAAAGAGTTATTCAACACTACGCATCTGCCCAGAGTCTGAAATACTCACATGTACAGGGCCACTGCCACCACCAGGGGGCAGCAGGCTCACCCTCCCACAGAGACGCAAACGGTTTCAGTTTCATTTCAATGATTCGCTAATGTATTTTAAATGAATCCATTCTCTGGAGTAAACATTTGTAGGCGACTCATTCTAAATACAAATACTTTTCAGATTCTGCTCCAGATGAACAGACAGTTTTCCTTTTTGATCACATGGTACATTATCATGAAACCTCCAAAAGGTAAATTCAGAGATGTTGAACCTGGTCATTTCTATGAGCCAAGAGCCACTGTACGACAACACGAACCTGCATCTGCGCGAGAGTCATCACCTTCAAAGTCCTCCACAACCAGCTCCCCTCTGCACCCTCAGACCTGCTGCACCCAACACTCCACCTGCACCCTCAGACCTGCTGCACACAACACTCCACCTGCACCCAGACCTTCTGCACCCAACACTCCACCTGCACCCTCAGACCTGCTGCACACAACACTCCACCTGCACCCAGACCTTCTGCACCCAACACTCCACCTGCACCCTCAGACCTGCTGCACACAACACTCCACCTGCACCCAGACCTTCTGCACCCAACACCCCATCTGCACCCTCAGTCCCTGCGCCTGTCTCTGCTCCTGCCCCTACTCCTGTCTCTGGAGAGCCTTCTCCATCTTTGCCCCAACCGTCAGCAGCTCAACACCTCAACTCTTTGACTCCACTGACCTCACCACCTTCTTCTTCTTCTATTATTATTATTATTATTATTATTATTATTATTATTATTATTATTATTATTATTATTATTATTATTATTATTATTATTATAGACCTACCCTCTTTTTTACTAATTTAACGCGCTACTTCTGTATGTGTAATATTCTAAGTCACCACAAGATGTCACTGAACGATCGTGCTCTCACTGAGGGTCGACGTTAGGCTATGGCATAAAAAGAAATGAAAGAAAAAAACAAAACAAAACACAACAGGTAACTAATTGCAGGTCATATCTGTAGCAAAGTAGATGCATGTTGTTGTTGTTTTTTTTTTTCTTTTTCCTCAACATAGTTATTTTAGTCATTAAAACATCTGACTGAATACATGTGCGCAAGAAATGACTTGTGCCATACTGTGGAACGTTCCAGGAGAAGATCTCCAAGAAGACAACCCATAATGGAGCTTTAAGTTTACTTTTAAGTTTTGTTGCATCCATGCATTTTCTGGTTTGCAGGTTTGGTTTGAAGGTTTCCAAATTAAAGCAGAAATAAACTAGGACGAAACCAGGGTGAAACCAGAACTAAAGCAGGACCAAACATAGGACTAAACCCGTATTAAACCAGGACTAATCCAGAACTGAACCATGGTTAAACCAGGCCTAAGGAGTAAACCAGGGCTAAACCAGGGCTAAACCAGGACTAAACCAGGACTAAACCAGGAGTAAACCAGGAGTAAACCAGGGCTAAGCAAGGAGTAAACCAGCACTAAACCAGAACAGAACCATGGCTAAACCAGGAGTAAACCAGGGCTAAACAAGGAGTAGACCAGGGCTAAACCAGGACTAAACCATAACTGGACCATAGCTAAACCAGGGTTAAAGCAGGACTAAAGCAGTACTAAACTAGGACTAAACCAGAGCTACACCAGGACTAAACAAGGACTAAAGTATGGATAAACCAGAGTTAAAGCAGGACTGAATCAGGACTAAATTGGGACTAAACCAGAACTAAACCAGGACTAAACCAGGGCCAAACTAGGACTAAATCAGGACTAAACCAGAACTAAGCCATGGCTAAGACAAGACTAAACCAAGACTAAACCAGGACTTGACCTCTCCCCGTTACTGTTTGTAAAGTGCCCTCCCTCATCCCTGCGAAAGCGTCGGTATCCCGCAGCCTGCAGTACGCGCGTGACGTCTTCACTCGTGCACGGTGACGTCGCCCCTCTGTGCGCGTGCCCGGAGGAGGCCGTGCGCGCGTGCCTGGGTGTGTCCGCGTTAAATGTTCAGGTGCCTCCTCGGCTCCTTCTGTTTCGACTGGGAACACTTGAACTGCGCCATGGACGTCCCCGCGCTCGGACCCCTGCTCCTGCTCGTCCTCCTCTCAGGTGAGCGCTCATATTTCCACTGAGTGCACTCTCTCTCCTCTGCCAGCGCTACAGGCACCAATGAGGGGCAAAGAGGGCAACTTTCAGGCGTAAAATGTTTCTGGATCAGGCAGCGCGGACACGTAAATGAAACGTTTCCCATTTTTACCCTTTTCCAACTCCACCTCTTCTTGTTTTCGTTTGCAAATCTGTCTTAGTCGTAAAAGCGTTATCATCAGGAGCGTAAATAGGTCCTTCTGAGTCCAGCCTATGCGTGTGGAGTTTGGATAAGAAGCAGCGTGCTCATTCATTCTTCTCCCACTTACTTGTTATATTTGCATATTGAATAAATTGCTTTTAATTGTGGCAAATATCTGTCTTCGGATCTGGGAAGGAGGCTACGCGCGTTTTGGACACGTACACGCATCTCAAAGTGGTTTTAAATCGTCTTAAGTTTGATTTAATGTGTACTCTGTCACTGTGTTGGTCTTTCTCAGGTTCGACCGTTTGCCAAGAGCACATTCTCCCGGAAGGCCCCGTAGAAGCGCTCGTTGGGAGTTCCGTGACGCTGAACACGTTACTGTCCAAGCCCATGTTCACTTTCATCCTGTGGAACTTTAACGACGGAGAGGAACAGTTCCACATCTCCACACTCGGAGCGCATGGCCTAAACACGAACGCTCCGTACGCGGGCCGAGTGAACATCAGCGAGGACGGATACCTGACCCTCACCGGGCTGAAGGTGACGGACAGCGGGGAGTACAGCATCAGCATCGTGTCCGCGACCGGAGCCACGAAGACGAGCGAGATAGAGCTGCGAGTGATCGGTAAGACATTCACCCTCTCCCCGCGCTCCCTCTGCCGCTCCTCCACGGGGAGTGCCGGTACCGTCGATTTGAGCTCCCTAGCGCTGCTGCACATGCGCGACATCCCACAAGCGCTGTTACGGTTTAAATGTCGTCGATTTGAGCTCCCGAGGCGGAAGTGGAGTAACAAGTCACATTTGAAAAGTGTATTGGTTTTATTGTAGGTTTAGACCAGTTAAACATCGACATGCATGTTTGATCTGCAGCAGAATACCTATAGGAGAATAGTAAATAGTATAGTATACTGGATTTGGATTTAATATTTGATTTTGTTAATTTCATTTACATATTTTAATTCCATGTGTAGAGAACCCTGTGACTTTGTTTAGAAAGGTTCTGTATAAATACAATTGCACTATATTATAATAGGAAATTCACACTGTAGCATATTAGAGTTAAATATTTTATATTTAACATAAAGATTTCAGTGTTTCCAGTCATTTCTTTCTCTTATACAGTGGGAGTCTTATTTGATATAAGATATCATTAAATGCGCTCCTCTGCACATATTCATATAAATGAGTGAATAATGCTGATTCTACAGTGGGAGCATTATTTGATGGCTACATTGGCCTGTCAATATGTGCTCCTTTAGTCAGAGCCCTATTTGATAGCATAATACAACTGTCCAAATGAACTACGCATATAAATGAGTGTAAATGTGACATAACTAAGGTATAAAGTGTGATCACCGTGCGCAAACACCATCAAACGTGCCATCTCTAATCCAGAGAAATATGTTGTCAAACTGGGGAGGTTCACTTTATTGGATCTGGACAATTGTAAAGCATAAGGTAGCTCATTTTGACGAGGGAGTGTGAATCCAAAGACATCGCTGTCGATTTAGGCTGCGGGGAGCTCATTTCAACGAGGCAGCTCATTTTGACAGAACACCGGGGCCAAACCGGAGCCGGAGGAGAGGGGGACGGCGGGTCCTGCCATGTGGAGTGGGACCAGTTGCCGTAGCCGTCATTTCTATGGAGTTGAATCCAGTTTGGTTTCAGTCTTGTAATTGCTGTGTTTCAATCCAATCCACTTAAGTTGTATAGCACATTTTATAAACATGTCAGTTTCCAAAGAGCTGCACAGACAAATCAACACAACAAAAGGCGGCAAACCATAAATTAAAACAATAAATAAAAAGTGGTGAAATGCATAAGGCTAAAAATGACAAAACAATAAATCAAATCAAAATTAATTAAATAAATAAATAAACATTATAACATTCTACAGGCCAATCAGATTTAACACAAAAGGGTCAAAGTCAAATGAATCCTGTTTAAATGCAGATTTGTCCCTAATAGTTCAGGTTCAACATTTGTAAATTTACCTTTTGGAGATTTCATGGCGAAGTACAATGTAATTCTCTGATACTTTGCAGTGACATCCTTCTGGGGGTGCTCTACATGCATCTCTAATAGCGGAATGTTGTGGCAGTTACCACGGTGACACAGCTCACACATTTGCAGACACAGGCACAAAGGTTTTAAGGTTGTCGAAAGTTAAGAAAAAAATTATTTTAAAATTATTTTAAACTGCACAGAAAGGTGGGAGTGACTAATTTAGGATGACCAGATTTTCAGAGTAAAACAAAAAACAAAAACTGGGACATTCCTGGTTTGTGGTGGTTTTGGGTGATAATAAAACTGTGAAACGAGCGTGTAATTAAAGAAAATTGTTATACTAAGACCATTCAGGACGAACGTGTGAGTCAGTATAGTCACATTTTCTTTGTGTTTTGGTCGTTTTTAAGCAGATTTTTTTGTATTTTACTGAAACAAATGACAATGCATGTCTCTCTTTACTGTCAGCAGGGATCAAATTGGTTAAAAATAGGGACACTGCAACATTTCTTATATAAAACTGGGACAAATCGCTGGTTTTGGATAAATCCACTGGGACAGGGGACACAGGGCTCAAAACTGGGACTGTCCCGGGGAAATAGGGATGTCTGGTCACAAGGGTGTCCAAACTTTTTTCATGTAGGGCCACATATTAATACACAGACCAGTGTGAGGGCCGATTGAGGGTCATAGACTGGTGGGCAAAACAGTGAGTAATTCAAATCTGTGCATTTATGACAAGTTTGAACGACCCTCCAGACCTTTGTTCATGCTTAAACCCTCAAAAGACACACTACATTTTCAAAACATGCAGTGAAAAGTACTACTTGCGGTAGTATGGGCCGATTCACCTGGAAGCCTGAGGGCCAAAACAACTGGTCTGAGGGCCACATCTGCCCCCCAGCCCATAGTTTGGACATGCCTGTTTGAGACTAACTGATATACGAGAGAGATGTGTTTAATGGCGCAAATCAGCTCACTGGTTGCAATTCCAAGCAAGTGAGTCCAGTTTGGTCAAATTGTATTAAAACAAAACTCAGATTAAAGTCTTAAGGGAGTTTCAGACAGAGCAGTGCCTACAGTTAATATCACACCCACAGGGAATGTTGACGACATCAGCAGCAAAATATGAACCGACTATGAGTTTTAATTTGACGCTGTGGTGTTTTCTGCAACGACCCTGGCAGAGCCTCTACGTGACAGTCCAACAGGAGGAACTAGCCTATTCGAAATGAAATGTTTTTATGTGAACTCTCTGCATTACAACACAAATCTGCATCTGAACATGAGTCACCCGAGCTCCTCCCATCTGTGTCAAATGTGTCAAATACAACCGGCATGTAGAATGTGGCGATGTCATCGAAAACCCACCAATCCAGTCACAAATTTCTACATTTCATTTCTGCTTTGACCTCCACAGATCAATGTTTTTGTACTGCTAGGGTGAGCAGAGTTTCAGAATTCTAAACTGGGACACACCCGGGTGTGCACGTAACTTTGTGGATTCTCGTGTCAGTCATAATTTGAGGGACTTCTGACGCTGCATTTTAAAAAAAAATTTACTGTCATTCACAAACATGATTTTGTGAATTTTAGACAAACAAATTACAATTTATCCTCTTTGCTGTTGGCAGGGATCAGATTAGACAAAAATTGTGATAGTCCTAGTCTAGGTTTAGTCCTGGTTTAGACCTGATGTAGTCCTGGTTTAGTCTCAGTTTAGTCCTGGTTTAGATCAAATTGGTCAAAAATAGGGACATCTGGGACATTTCTTGTATAAAACTGGGACAAATCGGTGGTTTTGGATGAATCTGCTGGGACAGAGGACACAGGGCTCAAACTTGGGACTGTCTGGTCAGCCTATGTACTGCAAACGTGAGTAAAGGCAAATATTACGAACACTGGCATCGTTTTTTCATGGATTTAAATGCATTCTTTGGCCTTAGTGTTGTCAACTCAGTTTTGATACTAAGGCATAGGGGAGGTTGGGGTGTTTTTAGACTTGTGCTGTTGTTTTGGAGGAGCTGTGGTTGAGCAGGTCTGTAGTACGATTCCGCAGGAAACGGCCTGAAGGCGCCAGGCTGAAACTGTAGCAGACTCAGGGTGTGGCTCAACAGCACAGAGCAAGTAAAGACAGGAGGCATTCAGAGGAGACCTACTACTACTACTGTTAATACTACTACTACTACTACTACTACTACTACTACTACTACTACTACTGTTAATATTACTACTCCTACTACTACTACTGCTCATACTACTACCACTACTACTACTACTTCTACTACTACTACTACTACTTCTACTACTACTACTACTACTACTACCACTACTACTACTACTACTATTGCAACTACTGCTGCTGCAGCTGTTATTGTTGCTATCATTATTACTGCTACACTATGCTATGTGTTATGTAGTTTAAAGTGAAGTGACAGAACAGGGGAAAATTAATTGCTACTACTATTACTATTACTACTTCTAGCACTACTACTAGCACTACTATGACTACTACTAGTATAATATAATAATATAGTTTGAAGTAAGCACATTTTGCCTTGATCAAACTGGAAATGTGAAATTCTTAACCACAGATCATGACAGAGAGGCAGTTTGGGTTGCTGAGTGTTTTTAGCCTTATTTAAACTGTTTCACTGAGTCCATACGCCCTCTGCTGGAAACAAGGGTCTTTCCCATGCACAGAACACAAAGGCTGAGTCTCTTTCACCTCAGTTTGAACGTAGAGAACATTCAGTGTCTCCTCTTCTCTGAGCACACGTCTGTTCTGGAGGCTTAGAACACTCAAGAACATTTGTGTCTCATATCATTTACCATCGGATTTGTTGTTTTTTGTTGTTTAGTTAGAAGCCCCACATACCTGAACAGCACTTAAAGAGACAGTGTGATACAGAATGGACTTTCTGGAGCTTTCCACTAGACTTAGACTTAGACAAACTGTGTTGATCCACAAGGGAAATGATTTGGAGACAGGAGCTCACACATCACAATAAAATATATTAACAAAGAGAAAAAATATAAATGGTAATAATACATTCTAAATAAGTAGCAAAAAAGAGCAGGAGACAGGTGTCAAAAAAGACATAATTATATAAATGTAAATGTACAAGTCAAAATAAAAAGGAAGATGTAGGGAGTTTTATCTGTCCCTCTATATCAGTTTGTCCGTGTCCTCGTGTCCCTCACTGTGACAAATGTCTCCAGCTCACAGCTGATCACATGACCAGTTTTACTGATCAGTTTGTAGATTCTGCCCAATGTCCCTTTCACTGGTGTTGCTCCCCCAGCAGACCACAGAGAAGTACAGGGAGCTGACCACCACAGACTGGTAGAAGATCTCCAGTAACTTGCTGCACACATCGAAAGACCTGAGCTTTCTCAGGAAGTAGAGTCTACTCCTGACCTTGTACACAGCATTACTGTTGTCCCTCCAGTCCAGTCTGTCGTTCACATGGACGCTAAGGTACTTGAGCAGTCCATTATTTCCTGGATGGAGACAGGCTTCACTTGTGTCCTCTTTCTCCTGAAGTCATTTACCAGTTCCTTGGTCTTGTCAACGTTCAGGAGCAGATGGTTTGCCTGGGACTACATTACAAAGTTTGCAATCAGTGTCCTGTACTCCAGCTCCTCCCCATCTCTGATGCACACAACCACTGTAGAGTCACCAGAGAACTTCTGTAGATGACAGGACATGGAGCTGTACTGGAAATCAGAGGTGTACAGAGAGAACAGAAACAGAACTGTACCCTGGGGGTCTCCTACATTACTGACCACTGCATCAGACAGGGTGGTTCCTGTCACACTTACTGAGGCTTGCCTGACAGGTAGTCAGCAATCCATCCTCAGCAGCTTGTCACTCATCAGAAAGGGCTGGATTGTATAAAGGCATTGGAGAAAAAAAAATAATAATAAAAACACTCTCTTCGCAGAGCCCTTAACACCATCCAGGCGTGAGTGTGCCTGCTGCAGAGGATAGATTATTGCATGTTCCACACCTAAGTCTCTCAAACACTTTCATGACATGTGCACTACGTTATAATGTTACAATCAAAAACATTTTTAGAGTCATCCATGCATGTTCAAGTGAGTGATGTTTGAGCATGTTTAACAACCTCTCCTGGGCCTTATTTGGTCCCTGCTCACTGTTAGCTGTAAGATTCTGTAGAAGGCTCTGTCCACCCATACCCATGTCCCCACACGAAAATTCTCCATAAATACACAAAAACATGATACAAAACTGTGCACGGCAACTTGACAACTGATGTGATGTGCAGGAGTTTCAGGACAACAGTAGCTCAGTTGGTTTGTTATCAAAAGGTTCGAATCCTGCTCTCGACGTCAACATCATTGGTTGTGTGATCAGATCCACTAACGCACAGGTTGGAGGTGCGATTCTGTCTCCCGCACATGAATGCTGTTGCTGTGTCCTTGGGCAAGACACTTAACCCACCTTGCCCCTAGTGTCTGCGTACTCTGTTGCGTGAATGGGTGAGTGGTTCCTTGAAGGTGCTTTAAGTGCCTTGAAGACGGTGAGCAAGCTGATTGTGTTGTGATTGTGGTTGTCACTCTTAAGGAGGACTGACTTAGAGCAGGGAGCATTCAGAGATTCAGATTCAATGCATCAAAAGTGAAACTGAGTCAAACAAGTTAAATTTTCTTGTGAACTCAAGTTAGGTTGAATCAGTACCAGGTGTGAGCTGAATTCCTGAACATGCCGAACGCCTGAAAGGTCTGCGGAGGAATGCAGTGACTCTGTGCTGACCAGCCCTGGGCAAATAGAAGATAACAATCCTCATACAAATGGACTGGAATTAACTCAGACACAGTTTCACAACAGTCTGCTGTAAAAACACAACTCCAATGCACAGTCTTATAAGGCCAGAGAGGAAGAGGAGGTAGAAGAGGAGGAAGAAGAGAAAGATGATGATGAGGTAGAAGAGGAGGAAGAAGAGAAAGATGATGATGAGGTAGAAGAGGAGGAAGAAGAGAAGGATGACGATGAGGTAGAAGAGGAGGAAGAAGAGAAGAAAGAAGAGGAGGAAGAAGAGAAGGATGACAAAGAGGTAGAAGAGGAGGAAGAAGAGAAGGATGACGATGAGGTAGAAGAGAAGGAAGAAGAGAAAGGTGATGATGAGGTAGAAGAGGAGGAAGAAGATAAGGATGGCGATGAGGTAGAAGAGGAGGAAGAAGAGAAGAAAGAAGAGGAGGAAGAAGAGAAGGATGACAAAGAGGTAGAAGAGGAGGAAGAAGAGAAGGATGACGATGAGGTAGAAGAGGAGGAAGAAGAGAAGAAAGAAGAGGAGGAAGAGGAGAAGGATGACAAAGAGGTAGAAGAGGAGGAAGAAGAGAAGGATGACGATGAGGTAGAAGAGGAAGAAGAAGAGAAGATAAAAGAGGAGGAAGAAGAGGATGTAGAAGAGAAGAACAAAGAGGAGAAAGAAGAGAAGAAAGAAGAGGAGGAAGAAGAGGATGTAGAAGAGAATGAAGATGATGAGGTAGAAGAGGACGTAGAAGAGAAGGATAACAATGAAGTAGAAGATGAGGAAGAAGAGGACAATGAATGAATGACCTGTGTATGATTCAGAAAGGATGCTGTGCCTTAAAGCAGGAAATCCTCCATGTTACTGTTGCTGTAATTTTGTCCAAGGAGAGTTCTCCAGTATTACTGTTGACATTGGTCATCCTGCAGGTTGTGAGTTCAAATCCCACTCTAGCCAGGTGTTTGTGGCCAAACTTCCTTGTCAAAGCCTGGTCAGATCTCTGAAGCTCAGCAGGCCTGGGCCTGGTCAGTACTTGGATGTGAGACCACTGGGAAAATCCAGTTGCTCATCTGGAAAAATGCTACATAAGACAAATTCATTATATTAATATTAACACAGAGTCTGATACCATAATTATCATAAAAACACTCCTTCTTTAGACAGACTTAAGCCATGAATGTTCCCTCCTCAAAAACAGACCTGGAATTGTTTTGTTTCATTCACATGTTTGAGTAATCCTTTATTATTAGTCTGTCTACATCTCCAAAGCTCAAAATGATCTGTTCCACCTTGTGATGTCATGAAGTGATAGTTTTCCAAATGTGTAGATTTGCAATTCCAGGGCTGAAATGAGCCAACTGATTCTAGTGAAGGTGTATGGAGTTTATTTATTTATTTTATACTTTATTTTTAAGCTTTAAAGAAAACATTTTCTATATAAACCATATCCACACAAAAATATAAATAAATAAAATGCATAAAATAAAAATACCAAGAATACATAATAATAATAATAATAATAATAATAATAATAATAATAATAATAATAATAATAATAATAATAATAATAATATATTTGATATCCTTGATTAACCCTGTTTTATTTCATGTATTTTGATCTTCATCAACCTATAAATCCTTCTTAAACCATCTTTTCTCAAAATTCTGTTCAGTGTTCTTTATTTTATGAGTGATTTTTTCATTCCTCTTACATTTATTATATTGATCCACTTCTTAACCTCTGGCACATGACTCCACTCTTTGGTTATCATTTTTAATGCAGTAATTCTTAAAATTCAAAATATGTAACTTTTATCTGAAGTTATACTTACAGGTAATCTGATAATCTGTTTTCAGATTTTAATTCCAAATTCATTTCAAAAATATTTTCTAGAATTTGTGTAACTTTTGTCCAGTATAGTTATATTATTATGCAAGTATAAAAATATGTAAATGGTTTGCATTATTCTGCCCACAGTCCCTCCAACAGGTTTTGTTATTCTTATACTTTTTCATGTTGTCAGGGGTAAGAAGTAGTTCATTGTTATTTTCCATATAAACTCTTTCCAGAATAATAAGATTGTTTTATGGACTCCAGTGCATATCTGTTCCCATGCCTCCTCAGTTATTTGAATAAGCAATTCTTCCTCACATTTTTGTGTTATCCTTATGACTGGACAGAATTTCATACAGTTGCCTCAGAACACGTTTCAATTTTATATTAGATATTTTTGCCATTGTCCTTATCAGGAGGTGTACATTGCCTTCATTTTTTATTTTGCCATTTAAATAACTTCTCATTCGATGCCTTAAAAGCACCCAAGCTCAAACTGTAAATGTCACCAATGCCAACAGGGCTACAGGAGACACAGTAAAGCTGCACCGTGTCACTTTTCTGTAGGTCCTGCCACCTGCTTGTCTCCATGGAGCTGTCATTATTTGCCTGGAATGCACAATATAGATTTAAACCTATAAAGTGCATTTGTTCAAATACAGCTCCTTCTGTGGCTGAAAAATACCTTAAAAACATGGATTAATTGTGAACTGTGGAGCAAAAAAGAGAAAACAATGACATCTCCATGGAAACAAAACCTGGCGCCGGAGTATATCTCAGAAAGGTTACATCATGCGCCTTTAACCCTGTAAAGCCCACACCATTAAATAATTGGCAGAAAATTCCAATTCTTTGAACTTGGAGCCTTTATTGGTCCCTCTAAACAAACAAACAAAAAAATTCAAATATCATTTTCCATATATTATTATTTATGGCAATCTTGTATTGTCACTGGAGCACCCTCTAATCAGTGAATCACACCCACTGTTGGATTATTTGTGCACTGCATGTATCTGATTGTATACATCAGGTTTTTCAGGGAAAAAAATGTCACACTGCTCATGTGGAGGGCATGTATCAAATATGATACGTTTGGCGTTATAGGGTTAAAGTCAGGATCAGAATCAAGTTTGACATTAGAGTTTAATATTTGTATTTCTTCTACATTAATGACTTTGTTGATCATTTCTGCAACAGTAATCTTCAACTTTAATCCATGTTATAGTTGCTTCTTCTCACTGACCCTCTCAAGTTGTATTTGGAGTGAGTCCTGCATGTTTGAGTCATCTTTAATCGCTTATTTTCAAGACGACATTTTGTCAGTCAGCTCCCGTTTTCAGCTCCACCGGTACACACCCACTTCCTTCTCCAGTTTTATTTTCTCAACTGTTGATACACATAGGATTCTGCAGCGTCTCATCATCATTTTGGCACAAAAAATAAATAAAAATAAATAAACATCTGCTGCTCGCTTGTGTGATGTGCAGTTGAAGGGCAAAACAGCATTTGTTGTGATGGTGTTTACGGCGACGTCAGCTCCCACTGGGCACCGCAGTATTCTAACGGACTTGTTTTCTAGTGGACTTATTTTCTAGCGAGCTTGTTTTCTAGCGAGCTTGTTTTCTCGCGGAATTGTTTTCTAATGGGCTTGTTTTCTAACTTCTCAGTTTCGTACAAATTGTTTTCCTTCCTGTACCAGATCGTGTAGTTTTTCTAACGTTACAGCCTTTTTAGGGGGTGTGATGGGTTAATGGGCTAAGCTTGTTTTCTAACAGACTTGTTTTTCTAACAGGCTTGTTTTCTAGCAGACTTGTTTTCTAGCTGACTTGTTTTCTAGCGGACTTGTTTTTTAGCAGACTTGTTTTCTAGTTCAGTCCTAGAGAACCACGTCCTGTTCTTTGAAAGTGCCAGGATCCTGACACAGTTGGGAGCAGGTTTTTGCTGCTCGCTCAGGAGACGCCCACTGTTACTCAAGCCAAGAGAGAACAAGTCAAGCAGGTCCAGAGTACTGTGTCAAAGAGAGAAGGAGAGGAGGAAGGAGGAAGAGAGAGAGAGAGGGAGGGAGGGAGAGGGTGAGAGTGAGAGAGGGAGAGGAAGAAAGGGAGAAGGAGAGAGAGAGGAAGGGAGAAGGAATGAGGAAGGGGGAAGGAGGGAGAGAGAGGAAGGGAGAGGGATGAAGGAAGAGAGGGAGAGGAAGAGAGAGGGTGAGAGAGAAAGAGGGAGAGAGGAAGGGAGAAGGAGAGAGAGAGGGAGGGAGAAAAAGAGAGGAAAGGAAAGGGTGAGAGAGAGTTGAAGGGAGAGAGGGAGATGAAGAGAGAGTGTAAGAGAGGGGGGAAGAGGGACAGAGGAAGAGAGGGAGGGAGAAGGTAAAATAAAGGAAGGGAGAAGGGAAGAGGAAGGGAGAAGGTGAGAGAGAGGAAGGGAGAAATAGAGAGAAGAAGAGCGGAAGAGAGATAGAGAGGAAGGAAGAGGGTGAGAGAGGGATGAAAGGAGAAAGTGGGAGATGAAGAGAGAGCATGAGAGAGGGGGAGGAAGGGGAAGGGAGAGTAAATGAGAGAGAGAGAGGAAGGGAGAAGACGTGAGAGATGGAGGGAGGGAGAAAGAGAGAGGAAGGGAGAGAGAGGAAAATGAAGAGAGAGAACTGAGAGGGAAGAAGGTAAGGAGAGAGGGGGAGGAGAAAGGGATGTAGAGCCCAAGTGGCAAAGCATGCTGGGAGAGAAAAAAGGGGTAGTAGAAAAGGAGAGAGCCTGAAGGGAGAAATAAAGTGTAAAACATCCTCCGACAGAGAGAAAGAGAGAAAGGGAGGGAGACAGTCTGACAGAAGAGGAGAAATGGACAGAGAGAAGATATGTGTAAAATAAGGAGAGAGAGAGAGAGAGTTTAACAGACCTTTATTGTGTCATCTTCCATTACTAAAAAAACTAAGTATTTACATATATTTGCACCAATCTACAAAAATAAAGATGCAAAAATGAGAAAGGGCGGTGAGAGAGAAAGAGAGGTAGAGAGAGGGAAAGAGGAAAAGAGAGAGAGAGAGAGAGAGAGAGAGGTAGAGATCGAAAGAGTGGTAGAGGACTGGGAGAACTGGACCGAGGAGAATAAAAGAGGGATTATATGTGTTGTAGCATGTCACTGTTGCCAATGCAAAGTTCAACACTTCTACATAGGCAGGTGGGGCAAGCTGTTTGGCCCGAGGGCACAAGGATAGTATGCAAAACTGGCAACAGGCATGCAACCAACAGCCCTCTGGTTTGTGGGCAAATAACTCAACAGACTGAGCCACTGTGGTCTTGCCTGAAGGACGTGTGATGAGGGAGTTTCACTGCACAGGTTGGCTGAGTTGATTTTTTACAAACTGGGCAGATTTTTGGTGAACAGTTTTGGACAATAAAGAGTTTTGGAAAATAAAAACAGCAAAACTGGGTGGTACCTGGAGGACTAAAGAGGCAAGTGAAAAAAGAGGAGGGGCAGGGTCTGGAGGACTAAAGGGGAGAGTGAAAAAGGAGGAGGGGCGGGGTCTGGAGGACTAAAGGGGAGAGTGAAAAAGGAGGAGGGGTGGGGCCTGGAGGACTAAAGGAGAGAGTGAAGAAGGAGGAGGAGCAGGGTCTAGAAGACTAAAGGGAGAGTGAAAAAGGAGGAGGGGTGAGGCCTGGAGGACTAAAGGGGAGAGTGAAAAAGGAGGAGGGGCCTGGAGGACTAAAGGGGACGGTTAAAAAGGAGGAGGGGCGGGGCCTGGAGGACTAAAGGGGAGAGTGAAGAAGGAGGAGGAGCAGGGTTTAGAAGACTAAAGGGAGAGTAAAAAAGGAGGAGGGGCAGGGAGGAGGGGCAGGGCCTGGAGGACTAAATGGGAGAGTGAAAAACGAGAAGGGGCGGGGCCTGTAGGACTAAAGGGGAGAGTGACAAAGGAGGAGGGGCGGGGTCTGGAGGACTAAAGGGGAGAGTGAAAAAGTAGGAGGGGCGGGGTCTCGAGGACTAAAGGGGAGAGTGAAAAAGGAGGAGGGGCATGGCCTGGAGGACTAAAGGGGAGAGTGAAGAAGGAGGAGGAGCAGGGTCTAGAAGACTAAAGGGAGAGTGAAAAATGAGGAGGGGTGGGGACTGGAGGCCTAAAGGGGACAGTGAAAAAGGAGGAGGAGCATGGCCTGGAGGACTAAAGGGGAGAGTGAAAAAGGAGGAGGGGCAGGGCCTTGAGGCCTAAAGGGGACAGTGAAAAAGGAGGGGCGGGGCCTGGAGGACTAAAGGGAAGAGTGAAGAGTGAAAAGATTTGGGGTTTTGGGGTATAAAGAACTGTGTGATTGGTTGTGATTCAGGTTAGTCATGTGTAATGTCACCAACTACAAACTGCATCACTGGCATCTGGAGGCAACACACACTTGAGCAAGAAGTTGCGGTTGTACCTAGTTGTTTATTGTTTATTTGAGGATCCCCATTAGTCTCTACAGTTGGACAGACTGGGCTCCACTCTCATCATAAAATCACACAAAAAACACATTGTTCGTATATTAACAGTAAATCAATAATAGTCAACACATAACAGCTTCTATCATGAGGGGAATAGGCAGAAAACACATACATCAGTCAATTACAGTTTGGTTAGCATTGATTTCTTGAGATGTTTTTTAAAAGCAAGGTGATTGTGTATCAGCATCATTTTTGAGGCAGCTTATCCCAGAGAAATGGCTCTGTGTATAAGAGTTTACAGTAAAATTGCCAAAAGTGACTTGGAATGTTAGATAATGCTTTTCAAACACCTCATACACAGTTTAATCAAGAAAATGGTGGTTTAGTTCCACTTGGATGAAAATGTGATAATTGCACATTTCAGTTCCTTGTAAGCAAGATATTCGGCCTGTTATGTAAAGTCGACTTTTCAGAGCTTTAAACCATGTTATAATTGTTTTCTTTCTCTTTTACCCTTTCTTTTTTTTTGTTTGTTTTGTTTTTGTTTAAGTTGTGATTCGTGCTTGTTTGAGCCATCTTTAATTACGTATTTTCAAAGTGTCATATTGAACCCTGTTTTCTCCTGGTACACACCCACTGTCACGCATGCACTTCTTAATTAGTGACACAAGTAAGATTTAGCAGCGTCATGTTTGGTACAAACTTTTAAAAATGCTCTGCTCTAATGTGATGTGCAGCTATCCAAAGGAGGGGCCCATAGTATGCGGGGCTTTGTTGTGATGACAAAGACACAGTGACAAAGTGATGACAATATTGTGATCTAAATTGTCCAAATTAAGGCTGCCACACACTACAGGATTTTTTGATCTTAAGCGATTTTTAAATATATGACAAAAAATGCACACAGACATGAGGAGAATCTCATGACATTATATATTTAAAGTTGTGAGTGCAATGGCATCAGCTGTTTCCTGTCTACAGTAAAACCATTCGCTCTGAGACTCTGAAATGTTCAAAGATCAGAGCTCTGCACTTCTAGTTTACTTCTATTATTTGTGAAATATGATATTTATATATTTCAGATACATATTATATTTCAGATGGGACAGTCCCAGTTTTTAGCCCTGTGTCCCCAGATTTATCCAAAACCAGTGATTGGTCTCAGTTTTATACAAGAAATGCCCAAATTGTCCCGATTTTTGACCAATTTGATACTTACCAACAGTAAAGAGAGGCATAAATTGTCATTTGTTTATGAAGAATACAAAAAAGCTATTAAAAATTACCAAAACACAAAGAAAATGTAACTATACTTACTGAAGAGTTTTGATATTTTACTTTGAGTTTAACATTAATGATTCAACAGTTGCTTTTTATTTGCAAGTGTGTATATTATGTGCTCGCTGCAAGGTGCAGCTGTGACCACTTCCTGTCTCTTAGACACCAGACAGGAGGCCCCCGCCTCTCGCAGCTTCCGGTGAGCTGGTGTGTTTTATTTCAACAGAAGAAAGTTGGGGGAGGAGTCAGCAGCACCACGCACATTTCCTGTTTTGCATATTCATGAATTGTAAATGTAAAAAGTTACTGGGAGCCAGTTTTGGGGTGATTGTCTCTACCCTGGCAACCAGATATAACTGCTTAGAAAGAATGTTAGGGAAATAAATCTGGTTAATTGAAACTTATTGAATCCTGGTAATACTTCAAAGCTGGTATGTGCTAAATGCTTTTAGTGTAGATCTTGTTGCCTCAGAGAATAGTAAATATAATTCCTTATTTCAGTTTTGAACACGCGGAAGAATTAATGACCAAGACAGGTGATTGATTATTGATTTCTTTATTGTTTTACATGGTGAGAAAGAAGGTCTAATTCTTCATTACTCAAGTGTTAGTTATGAATGGTTTGGGTGCAGAATAATTCTCCTTAATTATGCACTTGTTTCAATTGAATTATTACCAACTGTCCTAAACTGTCCCAGTTTTTGATTGTGAAAATCTGGTCACCCTATACATGATGCACAAAAGGCTGGGGATAAAGTCCACAGAAAATAGAGTTAGTATTGCTAATCTGCAGCTTCACCTTGATCCGTGCGCTGTGTGGATGTAAACAGATGTGAGAACTATCTAACCTTTTCACTTTTAAAGAACGCCTCAAACTGGATTCACAGCACTGTTTTGTGGGCTGGGCGTCATTACTTGCAGAGGACAATTTCTATGGAAAATGTGGATGAGATGCTGCACTTTAAATTTACAACTTTAAAAGAGGTGACTAATAATTATTTTTGCTATTTCCCGAGTTTGTATCTTGCGTCTCTGTGTCCGTCACTCCTCTGCTGCAGACGCTTTGTCTTATCAGCTGTTATTGTAGCGTTGCTGATGTTTGGTGGTTACGATCTGACAGAGCAGCTCAGAGTCACACAGACACCACACACACGAGGAGCGCAGTGGCTACACAACTGCACATTAAGACAAAAAGTCGGGTAACGCCTCCGTGAACTTGCAGAGAATCAAATTGCAGATAAAATCGGGCAAACTCTCCTGTAGTGTGTGGCCTTTAGCACATAAACATCCGGGTGTCAGAGATTATAACTTTAGAGCACACACAAGTACGCACAATATGTTAGATTTAAATGAAGCGTTTCATTCCCGTCTGCTCTTCTCTGTCTTTCTCTCAGAGCCGGTGTCCAATGTTCTGGTGAAGTCAGATGTTCCAGACGCTATAGAGCTGATCACCACTGTGGTCCTGACCTGCACTGCCAAAGGATCCTTCCTCAAGTTCAGCTGGCTCAACGGCACAACGGCAATTGTACCAGATGGAAAACACATAACAGTCACACAGGTGAGGGAATGAACCTATACATGGATGGCTCTCACACTTTTCAAATTCAAGTTTTACTGTGTAACCTTCTGGAGGTAGCACATCATCTGCATGGTTTCTTGGAAATATAAAGATAAAATCATACTTTGGAACATTCCATACATTTCAATGCCATACTGTGGGATATTATAACGAAAGGCTGAAGTATCAGTGTGATACTTCAACCTTAACAAGAAAAATAAATAAAAAATGTGCACCTTTTTGATGGATATAACTAAAATATGATCGTTATCAGTGGAATTTAGGGCAACACATATTCTATATAAATTCCTGCTGTTACAAACAGGGCTCTCTAGTGCCCTCTCTGTCTCCTTAGTGCATTGATTCTTCCATTTACACCATAGCCTTTTCATATAAGTAGATCGAGAGAGTGTGATGTCACCCATAACGTTCGGCTCCAGTGAGTTGAGTGAGTTTATTTAAGGTCTAAGCCAGTTCCTGCCTGCAATGCTAGTTTGGCTTAGCAAACAAGGCTCAATAGCTCTCAATCAAACCTCTTGCTAATGCTAGGGCAAAAGAGAAAGAAGACCTGTTTGGTCTGTTATTGATGTTCAGATCTTGATTTAGGGACAAAATAGTTAGATAAAAACCCCAGGATCATGTTGAGTGAGTTAATACAAACATTTTAGTTACAGAGAGAGTGGTGGCGCTTTTTCAATACAAAGTGAATTGCAGTTGAAGGAGCCAAATGGCGCCCACGCTCACTTCCTGTTTTGGAACACAGAAGCTAGTGGGCTAGCTATGTCCATCTATACCATGGCTTTATTAAACTAACTGAAAAGAGTATTGCTAGCTTAAAGCTGTATCCAGTTGATGTAGTGACACTCACTGGTACTACAGCCCTCCGGCCCAAACAGGATTTTCCCCACAGAGCACAATGTCATCACAAACTGCTGTTCGGCTGACAGGGACCTACAGTTTTCAAAAAGGCTGGATTTTGTGGCGATTTTTACCTATTTTTAGATCATAAACTTTTTCTCAGCTCAAAATCCTTCAGTTGCCTTGCAAACAGCATTTTAAATGTTCGCTCCAATCTCGCTCTAACTCTCGCTCTGTTTGGTCAAAGTGTTCTCGTGATACGTGAGACTGCACTCCTTTCTTGTGCATTCACTTGTGCCCTCGTGGGAAGAACACTACTGCACATGCTCATGGCAGAGAGCCACAAGTACCAGCCGGGCGAGGTTAATCTGGAGACATGAGTTCCGCCCAGTGACTTGGACGGGCCCCAGGGCTTGATTGATACGCTCTGTGCTGTCAACTCATTTATCCTCTTGTGTTTCAGACTGAATCCTCTAGCACCCTCACTGTTGCCTCTGTGTATCGCACCGACCTGGCTGGGCCACTCTTTTGCTCCGCCTCCAACAGCCTGTCGTCAGGGAAGAGCCCCGCCTTCAACCTCACCGTCTACTGTGAGTCCAGAAGCATTAGCATCATGGCTATAGCTAGTATACATACACATTTACAGTGCATTAGCATCATGGCTATAGCTGATGTAAATACACACTTTACACAGCATTAGCATCATGGCTATAGCTGGTATACATACATACTTGCACAACATTAGCATCATGGCTATAGCTAGTATACATACACACTTACAGTGCATTAGCATCAGGGCTATAGCTGATGTAAATACACACTTTACACAGCATTAGCATCATGGCTATAGCTGGTATACATACATACTTACACAACATTAGCATCATGGCTATAGCTAGTATACATACACACTTTGCGTTGCATTAGCATCATGGCTATAGCTGGTGTAAATACACACATTACACAGCATTAGCATCATTGCTATAGCTGGTGTAAATACACACTTTGCACTGCATTAACATTTTGGTTAGCTGGTGTTTCTCACCACAGCATGCACATGTGGTGCTGGACTAGTGGCTTCTACTGTGGCTGAGGAAAACCGAAAGCCTATTAATGCACGACACTCGTGTAATCATCAAAACTATTATAATTCTAGTGCATAATGTATCTAATCTAATCTAATGAGCCAAGCCCATTGATTTACATAAGAAGATGCAGTAACACCGAAAACGGAAATATATGCAGAAAAAGCTGACGATAAACTGGCCATTGTTTTTTATTCACTTTAGTTTGAGCGTCAGCTTTTGCCTCGTCATGTCTCAGCTGATTATAAAACTTAAGTTTTACTCGATTGGATTTTAAATTGGGTTTATTCATTCTACTTTTACTGTTATTTTGCCTCTTTACAGTCATATTTATGGACAGTAAGTCCTGTAAACAATGTAGCCTAAGTAAAACTACCGCTGTTAGCCTTATCATAAATGTGTGTGCATTTTGATAATTAAATGTGTAAATGCCGATCATTCAGCCCTCTATTCACAGCTCCACAGATAAATACTGAAGCGGCACCACATATTAGGGCATTTATCTGTCTGCAAATTGGATGAAATGGACATAAATATAGAGTCTAAGCTTTATGCCAAGGTATAACATGCACATATCAGCTAAACCTAGGCCGATTGCCGATATGACTCCAAGTGCCCAGATCGGCCGATAACATCAGCCAACCGATATATGGGTCAGGCCCTAATTAGATGAAGCCATTCATTATAACAGTGCCAAAGGGGAACCGGTCTAGGTACCTGAGCCAGTCCAAAGCTCCTCTTGAGCCTGGGTTGGACCTGGATGAACCCGCCTGTCACTCACTCAGAACAGGAGACTGAGTAAACATAACATCAGCTCACTGTAGAATCTTTCTAGTTTAACCCGAGACAGGTCAGAGCTCTATGAGGGAGTTTGTTTAGAACTGTCTGGTGCAGATGTGTGACATGGTTCATATCTCTGTAATTCCTAGGCCTAACCATAAACACACAAAAAATAAAATATAAACAAAAACGGGTACAACGTTCAACACCTTCTCTGTCTGGAGAAATTAACAAAAGTGAAAATATTCTTTCACAATTGCCTCAGAAATTGGTGCCATAATTCAACCTTAAAGATGTGATTGTTGTCAGATGAAAGGACTTTAAGTCATAAGATAAAGGTGAGTTTGTGAAGCTGATCCCAAGCAAAGAATGAGAAGGGGGCCAGAAGTTTGCAGATTTCTTTCAAAAACAGTCAATCTCCCATAGGGTTGTATAGGCCCCTGCTCCACCTGAGAGTACAACATCTATAAATTCTCGGATGTAACCGCGGCCAATATGAGCAGTGTGAGGACGAGTTACTTTTAAGAACCTGAACAATAGAAGCAACTCTTATACTGTATGTGCGTTGGGCCTGTCCTTAGACAGGTTAGGGACTCCAGTGCACTCGACTTCACTTCAGTTCTTTTGTTGTGCAGATTTATGGACACACCTCACAAACACAGGTCGCCGTTGAGTCAAAACGCAGCCGTTTATCACGCCCAAAAAAAACACTGTGCTGAAGCACACAGGCACTCACAGCTGTGGGAGTGGGTATGATTAGGCTAATAGAATACAAATAACAACAACCTTCTAACCGATACTTTAGACCTTTACAAACATGTGCTGAGATGTCACTGTGTGTCAGATCTCTCCCTGTGTCTCCATGGGGTCTTATCCTGTGTAAATGGGCGACAGCATGTGGCGCTTTGTTGTGATGACGTTTCCGGCAATGTTTGCTCCCATTGGGCACCGTAGAAAGATTTTTTTTCTCTTTCCAAGTTTAATTTATTCAAATTTTAACTCTAAAAATGGACAAAATTTGAATTTTTAGGGACATTTACACTCAGATCTAGTTTACTCATATACTAAATAAGATATCCAAAATAAAAATCCCCTCTATTTTTAGTATCTGTTATGACAATGAAATTTAAACCTCATACTTTCAATGTTTCTGTTTTAAATGTTGCAAAAATTATATATTTTGTCAGTTTTTACACATAAAATGCCTTATTTTTATATGAAAACATTCCACATTGAAAAACATGTAATGCATTTTTTTTTTGTACATTTATGTGCGTAAACTAGTTTCAAAATATCTCAAAATATTTTTTCCTATTTACCTGCAGTGTCTCACCTTAAAATGTCCAAATTGTAACATAACAGACACACGCACTGTATTTCTGATTTAAACATACGCCCTCTGTGACGTACACAAAGAAGTATGCAGATAAATACACAGAGAAGTACACAGAGAAATACACAGCATCTTCCTCTCAGATCTACCTGTCACTCTAAAGCTAACACACTCCAAACTGCTCCTCTCTGCTGTGCTCCTCTTCCAGTACACCATTATAATCGAATAAAATAATGAATGAGTCTGCTGATAAAAACTGTGCTCGTCAAAATAGAACACCATCGACTACAGGGGTACAGCTCCGTAAAATATACACATAAGGAAGAACAGGTTCATTCAGTCTTAATGCTCTAAAAAAACCCTGATCTAACATGACCCTTCACCTCTGTGTCCTCTCTCCTCCTCCACTCCTTCTCTGCTTTTGTTTGTTTTAGCCCTGTACACACCTCATCTCTCGCTCCACTCGTCTGCTCGCTCCTTCTTTCTCACACCTTTACCCACTTTCTATGTTGTCCCTCTCTTTCTCTTGATCTCTGCCTCTCCGTTTTCTTCTCTCCCGCTTTCTCTCTCCTCTTTTCTCTCATTTTCAGCCTCCCCCCTCGCTCTCCTTCTCTCTCCTATCTACCTCTCCTTCTAGTTCTGTCTCTCTCCCTCCCTTTCTCTCTTTCCTGCGTGAGTAATGCTCAAACCATCAGCTCTAAACAAACCACCTTACTGTAAGTCAGAGGGATGTGACCACTAAGTACACAATGCAGTGTCCTATGTAAACTAATGGGCACACACACACACACATACACAACACACACAACGCACACACACACAAATGCACTGCACATGTTACCAGGTAAGAGCAGGTCCCCATAATATGTGTGTGTGTGTACAGATATTAGCACACTCACACAGATTTGTACATAGTGGTTTTCTACTTTCAGCTGTTCGTTCTTGTTCATGGTTTAAGCCTGATGCGCACCAGGAGAGAAGCTCAGTCCTGTCACGTTTTGTTTAGAGGGCGACGCCTTACCGAGCAGATCCACTCACATCTATTTTGCTTAAAGATGCAACAACAAAACATTTTCAAAGCAGCAGGGAACACAAAATGATATTGGACAGAAATTTAGAACATTTCAAAAATATTCAGGAAAAGTACAATTTTAACCAGTCTTTGTGTTTTCTCTAATGTTTGTATGTAAAGGTTTGTAAGTTTCAATTAGGGCTGAGCAATTTTGGAAAAAAAAAAAAAATCTGATCATAATCTAGGACGGGATATTTTGTTGTTTGCACAGGAACTCATGTTACTTCAACAACTGCACTCTTTGTCTTTGTCAGAGTCATGTGATCTGTCTGTAATAAAATCAAATAAAGCTGCTTATGAGGAAAAAAATGACAAAAATATGACACTGGACTGAAAAACATGGAGGATTTCTGCAGAATCAATGAGTGAAGCACTAAACTCTGCTCATCTGAGGAGAAAGAACTGTCATTTGGTTCAAAATGATGAGAGACCAATGAGCTCCTTTGTTTCACATGTTTCACTCAGATAAACAAATCTACCGGTAATTGGATGGCCATGTTTAACTCTGGACTTGCCAGGCAGTTGCAGTTTAGATTCATTTTTGCAGCTTTTGATTGACTGACAGCGCTTTTACAGTAGATCTGACCCTCCTTGTCTCCTCAGATGGCCCAGATGAAGTGGGCATCTCCCTGGCTCCTGAGTTTGTGGCCTCCAAATCAGACTTCAACCTCTCGTGTAAGGCCCTGTCCAACCCCCCAGCCTCCTTCTCCTGGTTCCAGGGAAACACCTCCCTGGAAGTGACTGGAGCTGTGCTGTCTCTGAATGACATCGAAAAGAAAGGCCTGGGGCAAATCAAGGCTCCGTACAGCTGCAAGGCCTCCAACGACAAAACCAAGAAGGCGCTCTCGTCAATCGCTGTCTTCTTCACTGTCATAGGTAAGAGCCCTGTGTGGTGAAGGGGGTTATTCAAACAGTGTTTGAGTGTGATAATTTTGAGGTCAATTCAAAACTGCTTGGCATTAAATCAGTTTAATCATTGGTTTATCTAATGACTCCAGCTTAGCGTTGCAACTGACAATCATTTTAGTAGTCAACTAATCAAAAATTATTTTTTTCCATTAGTCACCCAGTCAGAGTGGTTATTACTTCTGTTGTAAATTTAGATTTCAGTAGAAATGCACATGGTATCAAATATTGGCACTGATATTATCGGATCGGGTAACGGTTCCATGAATGTAATGAGACTATAATAAGATTTTGGCCTAAAACGTAGTTAATTTCTTGTGTAATAAGTTAACTGTGTTTTAAGGAATTCTCCATTTTCCGTTCCTACACTATCGGTTCATATCAGGTATCACCATATACTTAAACCTTTAAAAATCCATATTTTTGACTAAAACACCTGAAAAATGTAATAAAAGTTTCAAAGTAAAGCTGTTCTTGAACCCTTTGGAGTATACGTAAAAGTTTGGGCATTTTGGAAAGGTAACATTCTGTATGTTCTACCACAAAAGAAAAAAATACTCTAAGTATAACCAATAAAATTGTATACTCTTTGGAACACAGAGAAATAAAGACTTTTTATCTTCGCCTATATTTTTCTTTGTAAAAACAAGAGTGTAAACAGCTAAGTTTGGTACTTATAGACTTCAACACAGTATTTCCTCAAAGTATCAGGCCTTGTTTACTCCCATTTCAAATTTGAAAACAATAGCTCTAAAAATAAGCATTTTACAGCATTATTTACATGGTTTAGTTCATGCGTTTTTACAGAGGGACAATTTGGATAAACTTGGATAACGTCTGGAAAAAATACAATAACTTTTGAATGCTTCAACCTACAGACATCAATCAGGGCTCTAAAAACCCCAAAAATGAAAACAAAGCATAGAAAGCGATTTACGCACAGAGACGACAAATTACGCGCAAGCGCACTGATTCCCGGAAATACTATTTACCCTTTTGCACGCAAAATGCACCTCCCAAATAAACCCTGACCCCCCCACATAATACCTCTCCGTGTTCAGCAGCTCATTGGCTACAAGTACGTAGCATCACTTTTATCCTGCAACTTAATAGCTTGGATCTACAAGGCTGACAGTTGGGAGTGAACTTTTGCCAGTCTGTGACACTCATTGGCTTTTCCTCACTACAGTCAACCCCCACACTGTTGTAATTGGCCAGAGTTGCCATCAATCAAAAGCTAAAGTCTGGGGGAACATTTTGACATCAAGCATTAGCTCTAAATGTCAATATTGGCTGCAGAATCTGATAAAAACGGGGAGAAAAATGGCAATTACTATTTTTTTAGGAACAGAATTGCTGCAGTCTTTGTCCCCCTGTGGATCTAATTCGTTTTTGGACCTTATGGCTTTTTCGGATTATATTCTCTGGACTGTTACGGACAGAATGATGCCTAAACTTGTGGGGAAGGATCAATGTTTGGACCATAGACCCCCTTTAAAAGTAGGGAATGCCAAATTACTAGTATCGGGGTGCGGTTTGAAAAATTTTTTGGTGCAAGTGCTGTGATTGTTGTACCTCAAAATGGTGTTTATGGTCGGAAAGACGAGAGCCGTAGCTTTCTAGTGATGTGTTACATGTGTTGGTGTCTCAAGTTGGGTCGCGTGTGTGTCGCTCGGTATTCGCTGTTCATATACAATGACCCGGTACCGGGACATAGAATTTTATGGGTTTAAAGTCAAAGTACTGATATGGGGATTGGAACTGAAAAAGCTGGATCAGGGCATAGCTCATTTTCAGAACACATTTCAACCAAAGAAATGCTGAAATATGGCTTCTAAATAGAGAATATTTATGAATTGTATTATAGATGAAAAGGAAACAGTCATAATGATCAAAATACAATTACTCTCAACTTGTAAAGCTCTTTGGGTATCTTGAAAGGCTCTATATAAATGTGTAAATGTGTAAAAAAAGTGTTTGTGATTCGAGCTGTTGTGAAATACAGTACATGTTTTTTGTTGACTCATATGTGGCAGTAATAGTACACACAGCAGTTGTGGTAGTAGCAATAGCATTTAGCTGTAGTAATAGTAGTATTTTGCTGTATTTGTTGGGCAAAAAGAGCAGCTGGAGTCTGTCATTTCGAGTGACGGCTGCTGGAGGAATGAGAGTCATGTGACCAGGGCTGAGTCATGTGACCTGTGACACAGATCAGGCAGCACCACTTTATGCCTCAACAGTAACATCTGCGCTAACAGAGGTGTAGAGAGGTTAAATTATGCTCAAATTCTCAGCACTACTTTAGGTAAATGTAAATGTAACTGTACTAGCTCTGTCTGTTCTGGTGTATGGTAGAGGAGGATGCACCACGTTGCATTGTTTTGGAGAAATGCAAAGTAAGATGTGGGCTTATTTTGAATACACACACACACACTTAGCATAGAGGAAACGAGGACTGAATCAGATGTAAACCAGGACTAAACCAGGTGTAAACCAGGCCTAAACCAGGACTAAATCAGATGTAAAACAGGATTACACCAGGACTGAACCAGGACTAAACCAGGTCCGAACCAGGACTGAACCAGGACTGAACCATGACTAAACCAGGACTAAATCAGGACTAAACCAGGAGTAAACCAGGACTAACCAGGACTAAACCAGGATTAAACCAGGACTGAACCGGGACTAAACCAGGTCTAAACCAGATCTAAACAAGTCTAAATCAAAACTAAACCAGGATTAAGCCAGGTGTAAACCAGAACAAAAACAGGTCTAAACTAGGATTAAGGACCGAGACTAAACCAGTACCGAACCGGGATTAAACCTGAAATGAACCAGGACTGAACCAAGACTCAACCAAGTCTGACTTCGGATGTAAAGTGCATCTCCAATACAATTTATCCTTAGTTTTGGAGTAGCACTAATAAGAGTAGCCATAGTAGTAGTATTTCTCAAAGCAGTATTTGTAGTAGTAGTGATAGTAGCAATAGTCAGTGATGGGAAGTATTCAGAATACTATCTGTATTGTGGTAAATGAGTGCCTAACAGACAGGGCACCAAAATTAAATCTAGTAGTAGTAGTAGTAGTAGTAGTAGTACTAGCAGTAGTAGCAGTAGTAGCAGTAGTAGCAGTAGTAGCAGTAGTAGCTGTAGTAGTAGTAGAAGCAGCTATAGCAATGTTTTTCATCCCGAGTGAAACCGGGCGGGTGGAGGATCGTCTTCTGCCCCAAGTGAGTTTTGTGGGCGTGGCCTGAGTCACAACAGGAAGTGAGTGTTTTAGCCCCAGGTGAGGCTAGCTTTTAGCTTGCGTAGCACCCTTCAGTGACACTCAGCAGGAATGACCAAACCTCACAGGCTTTTCCAGACCATGTCTAAATTATTCACAAAAGTAAGTGACTGTGGTGACCCTCAGACCTGGTAGACCGGTTTGGGACAGAGGCAGATCATTGGAAATTCAGGGAGGAAAAAGTAAAGGTTGACCTCAAGCGATATACTAAAGTAGGACATTTTAGTTTAATGCAAGACAAAAGAGAGCACAGCGGATCACAGCTGAATCAGAATGAAAATGATACTATTACAATCATCAAGACTAATTATTTCACTAACTTCACTATCTTCTGTCTTATTTTGTGTAAAAGCTGATAGTCGTGTAGTTTACACCTCTGCAAACATGTTCTGAAATGCCTGGGATTCTTGGGATTAGTAGAAAAATATTCTCTGTCGTATTATATTGATGGCACATTTTAAAAGCAAGTTTCAACTGTTTCTAAAGAGGTGCACCCTGCAGAGTTACTATTACGTTGAAATAATAAAATGGTCTATTAGGGGTGGGCGATATCTCGATATTTAAAATATATCGAGATATTTTTGAAACTCGATATGAATTCTGACATATCGATATATCGCTTACGTTTACTTCTGGTTTCGCTGCTTCGCTTGTTTTGCCTTCTCTGTGCTGCGCTCGCCTCCGCACTTTTGTCCCCCGAGCTCGTCCGCGGAGCCCGGAGCTGGCCGCGGACTAAACCAAGACTAGGACTAAACCAGGACTAAACGTGGCCGCAGAGCCCGGGGCTCGGCCGCGGACTAAACCAAGACTAGGACCAGGGCTCTACAGTGCGCCCATTTCACTCGCATTTGCGAGCAAATATTTCAGTGTGCGAACGTGGAAGACAAAACAGGCGCATCTGTGCGAGTGCTTCTGCAGCCACAATAAGGAGCTGCACACAGACGTAACATGACGAGTTAAACTTTATAAATGCACCTGCCCAGCGCGAGCGCAACCACATGACACCTCCGACCGCGCACGACTCCAGCATACGAGCAGGACCCAGACCGGTCCCACACTCATTAGACACCCCCACGCCACTGGACTTCCTTCTCCGCCAAAGCGAGAGCTTTGTCTTGGTCTTGTCTCGGACTCGAGCGCATTTGGACTCGGTCTTGTCATGGACTCAAGGTCTGAATACTGAGTGCGGTCATTTTTCAGTAAGGCCGCTGCTGTCGCCAATAAACTCATCCCGGCGTGCGGGAGCGTGCGGGAGCGTGCGGGAGCGTGCGGGAGCGTGCGGGAGCGTCTGCGGAGCGTCTTGGAGCGTCTTGAGCGCGTCTTGGAGCGTCGGGAGCGTCTTGAGAGCGTCTTGGGGCTTCTCTCTGCAGCCAAATGCCAAATAAATCCGTTTGTCACAATGTGCGTTTGATTTGGTAAATGTGCAGAGACTAAATACCACTGTAAAACAAGAGAATTTAACTCCAGTTTGGAATTTGAAAATACAGGTTTAAAAATCCTACACACTTTATTCACATTGAAGCAGTTTTGTGTAAAGTGCCAGTGGAAGTTCTCTTGAAGAAGAGGCTCTTAAACTGTGGGTGAGGGTCCAAAAAGGGTGTTTAAGTGCTGTACTAAATTAATATTAATCAGATAAAATGTTTAATTTTTTTTTATTTTTGCAGTAGTTTGGGGGGGCTGTATTTTTCCTGTAAAGATATCGAGATATATATCGTATATTGAGATATAGCAAAATATATCGAGATATATTTTTTGGTCCATATTGCCCAGCCCTATCGTCTATCATTGTATTATTGATAAACTGTTGTTTAGTTCTGGTTCAGTCCTGCTTTAGTCCTGGTTCAGTCCTGGTTCAGTCCTGGTTCAGTACTGCTTTAGTCGTGGTTCAGTCCTGTTTCAGACCTGCCTTAGTCCTGACCCTCTCCTCCTCTTCTGTCCTCAGAACCTCTCTCGGACGTTAAATTGACAGCTCCCTCAGAGCTGTTGTTTGCGGGGAACAGTTCGGCTAACCTGAACTGTGCGGCGGCGAAGGGCACGGTGGTTGCCGTGGCTTGGCTGAAGGATGGTGTTCCACTGACCTCTACTGACAGAATGGTTATCGCGGAGGACAAGCGATCGGTCCAGATCAGCCCGCTGGAGAAGGAGGACAATGGAGAGTACATGTGTACACTGTCCAACCCGGTCAGCAGCCAGACAGCCAAGGCCACACTGTCTGTGATCTGTGAGTATCTGACTGACTGTGATCTGTGAGTATCTGACCGTCTGTGATCTGTGAGTATCTGACTGTCTGTGATCTGTGAGTATGTGCTTGTCATCACCGTAAACATCATCACAACAGAGTCGGTGTTATGGATTTGTTTGGGTCGGTCGTGCACAGAAAGCCGTCCTCTGCAGACAGACGCACAGGCATCTGTGCAGACACCTGTCTCACGGCCTCTGGGGCTCTGTCTAAAATAAAGTCAACGTTCTTCTGTGGCTTCCTGTCCTCCCTTTCTGAAGTGGAGATGTGGATTTATGTACTCATCCACACTGAAGGAAAGCAGTGAGAGGTTTGTCTATCTGTGACCCATTGCGTGTATGTCGTGTCTCCACTGGAGTCACTGATCAGTCCGGAGCAGTGCACACTCATCTCTACATTCACACTCAAACATACTCAAAAGAACCGTGTTTAAATATAATAATGATAATAATAATCATGATAATAACAACGACAACATCTGTGTTTTTCTTTCAACTGGATGTGACTAAAGTTAGATTTTTTGGCATCAGATTCACATATTCCACATGATGCTTCACCTTTTCCCGATCTCTGTTAGTGATAAATATGTAGTGTGTAATGTAATATCAATAATAATAATAATGCATCAGTTTTATATAGCGCTTTTCTGGACACTCAAAGACGCTTTACAGAGCATTATTCATTCACTCCATATCCGGTGGTGGTAAGCTACTATTGTAGCTACAGCTGCCCTGGGGCAGACTGACGGAAGCGAGGCTGCCAATCTGCGCCATCGGCCCCTCCGACCACCACCAACACTCACGCACACACCACTTTCATACTAGGCAATGTGGGTGATGTGCCTTGCCTAAGGACACAACGACAGTTTTTGCAACTAGCGCCCCACTGTGGCACCTGGAATTCCTTGTGGTCTCCCATCCAAGTACTAACCAGGCCCGGCCCTGCTTAGCTTCTGAGTTCTGACGGGTTCAATGTTAGAATGGACCAGCTAAAGTTTCAAAATACTCTTTTGGGGTTAATCTTCTTATAAATATTGACTAAGGACCTAAGTCCTGTAGAAGTCTGAGGATTTTCTCACATAAATCAGTGAAGACAGCTGACATGTTGGACCGACTCAAACCTGAACATGGAAACACAGGTTTTGCCTCCAGTGTTTTTCCTGAAATGAATTGAGAGCATCTCCCTGAATGGATCATTTCAAGGACAGGAATCCCAAACATGCTCCACTGAAATGATTACGAGTGTTAAGACCGTTACGACAAGAGGGGAAGGTACAATGGCCTTTGTAACTGTAGCCTCAGCATTTGACCCATAGTCACAGTTCTTTGGGGATCCAGGTTAGGAAGAGGATTATTGTTGCTAACCCAAAGTGAAATGATTGACTACATTTTAAATGGCAAAACATAAAATAAGTCAGGTTTAATTAGATAGATAGGTAGATAGATAGAGAGAGATGACATAACATCTACATGGAGACAAGCAGATGGTATACACTCCCCTTGAAAAGTTACACATTGCACCTTTAAAGTGAGTTGAAATGAGGTAAAACCTGTAACCTTAAATACTGCATTACTGGCCCTGCTCATGTACTTATCCTGAAGCGCCTTTGCCGAAGGAAGTCTGTATTGACGTCTCTATAAAACACACATAAGGCTGACGTGCATTTGTGGTCAGGAGTAATGCAGATCCTCCTGAGCTGAAGCCACTTTAGGAGGAAACGTCTCATTGATCAGATAGTTTTGAGGAGCAAATGGACCAGACCTACTCTCGGCTCAGCCCAGGGCTCTGTGCTTCCTGTTCCTCAGAAGCTCTTTAAGGCCATCAAATATTAAAGTGCTAGACTGAGCGATAGGGTTAGACAGATCTGTTATGTTTCTTTTGTTTGCTAGATTTAAACTACTTGTCAAAAACATTTGCACAAAATGCTGAGGAATCATATGGGATACAAAAGTACAAAAGGACCTGTTTTAGTCCTGCATTAATCCCGGTTTAGTCTTGGGATACTTCTCACCGAGTCCTGTTTTGGTCCTGGTTCGCCCTGGTCAAAGGTGTATTCTCACTTCACATGGAACTGAACCTGAAACAAAACCAAGACTAGACCAGGACTAAACAAGGACTAGTTCTGGTTTATTTGGTTTAGACCTGCTTTAATCTTTATTTTATTGGTCCTCAAGTTAGTCCTGGTATGATTTTGGGTTAGTTCTAGTTGAACCATGGTTGAGTCCTAGTGAGGTCCTGGTTTAGTTCTGGTTTAGTCTTGGTTGAGTCCTGGTTTAGTCCTGGTTCAGTCCTGGTTCAGTCCTTGTTATTCCTAATTTGGTCCTGGCTCAGTCCTGATTTAGTCCTTGTTCAATCCTGGTTGAGCCCTGATTGAGTCCCAGTTTAGTCCTAGTTTATTCCTGGTTTAGTCCTATATCATGAAGTTACCCACATCCCAGAGAACTTTATGTTGCATGTTGCTGATTTGGTACTTTAATTATTTATTCATTTAGTCTTGTGAAGGTCCTGGTTCAATCCTGCTTTAGTTCTGGTTTGGTCTGTGTTTAATCCATGTTTAGTACTGGTTTAGTCCGAGTTAAGTCTGTGTGTAATCCATGTTTAGTCCTTGTTTAGTCATGGTTTGGTCTGTGTTTAATCCATGTTTAGTCCTGGTTTAGTCCTGTATTGTAAAGTTACCTCCTCCAGATCACATTATACTGCTGGATTTGTTGGCTGAAATAAAACCCAGTGTTCAGTGAATGACTGTTGTGCACAGGGAGGCCATTTTGTGTCCTGGTCCCTAACCCCCGCCCTTCTCCTCAGATGGACCAGAGCCCGTGGTGCTGACCGGAGAGTCAGAGGTGGAGGTGAACGACCTGCTCAAACTGGACTGCTCCGCCCTCTCCGTCCCGCCGGCCAATTACACCTGGAAATTCAACGGCACCAAGACCCCCGTCACCACCAGCCATTACGTCATCAACCATGCAGCCTTCTCCAACTCAGGAACCTACACATGTGAAGCCTACAACGCCCTGACCGGGAAGATCTCCTCCAACACCCACGTGCTCGTTGTCAGAGGTGAGACACAGAGGGAGGGCGCAGACAGGAGCAGATGAGAGGGTCATATGGGGCAGAGGGGCAGAACAGAGGGGCAGCGGAGTAGAGGAGAGTTGTGCTCATTGAAATACAGATTATTTTAACAAGAAGCTCTCTGCACACACTTCTGTCTGCGTTAACTTACTGCATGTGAACATTATCTAAACTGGCAATCTCAAATTGGTATCTGAAAAATGTCAGTAGAACAGAAATGAGCTGCAGGACAAGGCAAGATATTAGTATAAAGATTTCAAAGATTTCAAAATGTATTTCTGGTGTTTCCTCCAGGTTTGGACCACTCAGATCCTCAAATGTCATAGATCTTATATTCTGCCAAGAACAGACTATTGGAGCTTTTAACCAAATTATAATGTTGTTTTCTTATCAAAAACATACCGGGAGGTTCATTTGAATGTGTAATATTGAATTCATTTGTGCTGTGATACTGACCTGGGAAGGGAGACTCAGAGCATCAAAAACAAAAGTGAAACTTAGAAAACATGTTACTATGTTGTTTTCAGTGACTATAGCATAGTAACTTGATTCACCAGCTGGTTTCACTTGGTGGAAAGTGTCTGACCAACCAATCGCAGCTATTTGGTGGTGACCTATGGAATGTGCTGGAACGCAGTGGTGTCCAAGTAATCACAGCACAACATCAAATGGGCAATAATGTCTTTCCTCTTGATAAAATAAAAAATAAAATAAAATCTCTTTGTTCCGGCTTTAAATCCTCAAAGTCGAGAATCGTCTCCATCTATCTTGGCACTTTGTTTCCTGTTGTGCTGGAGGGACCCAGAGGCGCTGGAGTTTGACGTCATGGCTTCACAGCTGATTGGCCGGTGCCCTGACTACAACTTCCGGGGTTCTTGCAAAGTGCCGAGTGTATTCCGCTCCATGACCTAATCACTTATAGCATAGCCCGTTGAAGTAACATACCCCCCAAAATTTGTATTGGTCGCTTGGTTGCTTGATATTCTGAATCTGTCACTTCTGAAGATGACATTTATTCTCCGTTACCATTCTCTGTTCCTTTTAGTTGATTGATGAAAGAACAGGACATGTAGTAAGATGACCCACATTTTTTTTAGTCGACTGCAACCTTAAACACAGTGTACTTGTCTTCCGTATGGCCCTCTCCTTATGGTGTCCTGAGTGTGAGAGTGTCAGTGTAGTGGTCCTGATGTTCTTGTTGTGTCCAGGAGAGGGTGAGCTGGACGAGGGCCTGTCGGACGGAGCCATCGCCGGGATCGTGATCGGAGTGTTAGCGGCGGTCGCGCTCGCCATCGGCCTGTTCATCTACTGCCGACAGAAAGTGCCGTAAGTACCCAGATAAAGCCCTGAAGCACAGAGCACACACTTCTGTATCACGCTGGGAGGATTTTACATCTATGTCTATGGCAGAATGTTTCTGCAGTTACCATGGTGACACAATACACACATTAGCAAACACAGCCAAAACATTGATTTTTTTTATAGTTTGAAAAGTCAAGAAAAAACACAAAATGGATTTAAACATCACATTGTCAGGAGTCTGTGATCAGTCCGAGCGGTCATGGTCCTGTTTAGGAGTTTGATTTTCGACAAAAATGTGACAGTGACCTGTACCTGAAAAACTGTTGGCTAATGCAAAATTGTGACTGGATGACTTGCACAAATCAGTTCACCTGTTGTAGTTTGAAGTACGTCCGTTCTTGGTCAGATTGTGTTAAAACAAAGCTCAGATTGAAGTCTAATAGAGCTTTAGACAGAGTAGTACCCCTCGTTAGCTTCACACCTCTTGTACTTTGTGAAGATGCGACTCTGGTGACCGGTGAATCTGCCCAAGTTCAGATGGGCGTGATTGACAAGTGGATTAGCCAATCAGGGACTTGCGTGGTGTGTATCAAAATAAATATGTCTGCTTAAAAAAAAAGAAACGGCAAAAATAATATGGGCTGAAAAACATGGGAGAATGAATGAGCAAAGTACTGGACTCTGTTCATCTGAGGAGAGACAAATATGTTTGTTTTTTGTTTTGTTTTTTTATTTTGCATTGTTACACGAGTCCCTGAAATAAACAAATCTGTTTGGACAATCATGTTTAGTTTTGGCCTTTACCGGACTGAGATCCCTCTGTACGAAACATACACAGAGGCATGAGTCTGGACTTGTCAGGCAAGTAAGTTGTAGTTCTAAGAAAATTCTATGACTTTTTGTGATTAGAATTAGTTTTATCTTGCTGCAACACCTACCCAATCCTGTAATAATACCAAATGTACTAATCATATTCTTTGCTTATAAAAAACAGTTTAACAAGTGTCCCCAGAAACAGCAGCATAGGACGGTAAATGCAGGGTTGTGTTCAGGAACGCTGGGAATCCTTAGCTCTGCCTGTTTCAGAATAAAGCTGTCAGAGCCGAGTCCCATTAAGTTCTATCAAGTCCTATTTGCAAACGCAACAGAAACATTCTCAACATTCCTCCTCCTCTCTGCAACTCACAACACGTCCAGATGCCCTCCCATCCTCCTATAGCCCTGTGTGTCAGATGCCCTCCCATCCTCCTATAGCCCTGTGTGTCAGATGCCCTCCCACCCTCCTATTTTCAGAATGATGAAAATGTTGGAGCATTGTCATCGTATTTAAACGATATGTGTGTCCATACCGGCTCGTCAAAGCCTGATCCCGTCAGATCTCAGAAGCTAAGCAGGGCCGGGCCTGGTTAGTACTTGGATAGGAGACCACTGGGAATTCCAGGTGCCACAGCGGGGCGCTAGTCACAAAAAACTGTTGTTGTGTCCTTAGGCAAGGCACATCACCCACATTGCCTAGTATGAAAGTGGTGTGTGCGTGGTGGTTGGAGGGGCCGATGGTGCAGATTATCAGACTCCCTTCTGTCAGTTTGTCCCAGGGCAGCTGTGGCTACAATAGTAGCACCATCACCGGGTCTGGAGTGAATGAATAATGCTCCGTAAAGCGGCTTTGAGTGTCCAGAAAGCGCTATATAAAACTGATGCATTATTATTATTATTATTATTATTATTATTATTATTATTATTATTATTAAACATTTAAAACAAAATCTCAATATGTTGCATAGACCAGGAAGCTGAAACTCCCTCCCGTCCTCCCGTATCCCTGTGTGTTAGACTGAGATGGGAGCAGGTCACATGTCTCTAGTTAATCTGCAGATGCTGTGGTGTGAGGTGAAATGTCATATTTTGGCTACAGAAATCACTCCAGGTAGCCTGTGTTAAATGGCTTGTCCAACACAAACATGTGGGAAACTGTGGGAGAGGGAGGACCTGTTTTGATTTGCGCGTGAAATAAAAACAGATGATGAGATTATCACAGCATGGCTCCTGTCACACTCTGCCACATGTAAACTCTGACTCTAATCTCATTTACGGTAGGCTACAGCTCAGCTCCAGTTTCATTCACAATATTTGGTCCAAAAATAATGTGTTTTTATTTTATCTTTTTCACATTTTTTTTGTTTGTTAAAGGTCTTACACAAAATTGACTGTTGTGAGGTTTAAGCCATGTTCTAATGTTGTACCTGAACCGTTTTTTTGAGTGCTGCTTTATTAGTCTGTCTGCATAGCTCTGTTCCACCTTGTGATGTCATCAAGCAGTTGTTTTCAAGTGAACAACTCCTTTTACCTTTAGTTCAGTAGAGATCGGCGATTACCCTGATCCAAATGATTCTAGTGAAGGTGTACGGAGTTTAAGAACACAGTGGAGCACTTCCTGTATTACCAGATGAGCTGGAAGTGGAAAAACACAACTCCAGGTGTCTTTGTGATGAGGAAATTAAACAGAGAGATTTTTAAAAATGCAAAAAGTGGGTAATATTTGCTCTGGACCCTACTGAGGGAATACACAGATGTTGCACAGTATGGCATTAAACTTGTCTATCCCCATGGAGACAGAGAATGCATGTTTTACAAGTCTATAATAAAAGTATGTGCCATTAAATACATGTTAGATGCAGTTTAATGCCATACATTGGAACATTTTTGGAAAAGCAATAACCATGAAGACAAGCAAGTGGCAAACCTTTCCAAGAAAAAACAACATGGTGCAGTTTTAAAGAGGATGAAGCCACACTTAAACACTGTAGTTTTAAAGTGGAGTAAAACCTAACACATTGAAAACCACATTCTTATGATTCTCCAACACTTCAGAAAAATGAACAGGCTCCAAACTATTTTAATGACTATAGTTCTGTCTATTGGAGGATGTGAGGTGCTTCCTGCGTGCGTTTCATCAGAGCAGATCTACAGCTCTGTCAGCGCCAGTGACGGACGCCGGTTGAAGACCTGAACCGGAAACCCTCCCCAAACATGGCGTTAGGTCTGTGTCACTGAGACTGTTGTGCTGCATTCCTCTGCTATTGTGTAAAGCACCTGTGAAACATGAGACTGAGAGTTTGAGAATACACTGCAGACTCCAAACACAAGATTACAGCTTTTACTTGAGTTTGACCATAAACTGTATATAAAGGGACAAAAGCCAATTCACTTTCTACTAAAAAAACAACATCACTCCTCTCTCTGTAACTGCAGTGAGCCTTGGCATTTTAATGAACATTTAAGACTGCGTGATCCTGGTGTTTCTATTTCACTCTTTAAACAGGCGCTACCTTCACCAGCCTCACTCCTGATTGTCTCTTTGGATGCTGTGATACTCTTGGTTGGAATTTCCAAATATGGAACTTGCCTCCAAATTTGCTCCTCTAACTGCAAGCCTCGATGAGCTTCATTTGACTGGAGCTGACCGCTACGGATGACATCACACTCACTTGGTCCACTTCTTTAGACAGTGGAGGAGTTTGACTGAATGTTGTCTTGTCTTATTATTTTGAGGCTTGTACTCTTACAGTTGTTGCTCAGTGGCAGAGTGGTTAGCCCTCTCACCACAAAGCAGTAAGATTGATTCTCAGACCATGTGGGACTTTTGGGAGTTATTGTTTGTTCCAAATCCACACAAAGTGAACACACGTGCCTCTCATGCACACTGCAGTGGTCTGTGGGGCTGTAAAAAACCTCAGCTGTGTTGGCAGACACAGTATCTATGTGCAGACCTGAGGAGCTGTCATGGCGATGGGAGAGCTTCACCTGCACAGGTGTGTTGACCTGGAGCAGACACACACACAACCACACACACTCAGCCCCCCTCCCCTCTGGGATGTGAACAAACAGTATGAGGTCATGGTAAACTTGAACTCAGACCTATTCTGCAAACTGGACTTTTCAGAGCTTTTAACCATGTTATACTAGTTTCTTCTCATTGACCTTCTCAAGTTGTATTTGGAGTGATTTGTCCATGTTTGCGCAGTCTTTAATCGCTTAGTTTTTTTTTTTACCACCACCGGTGCACTGTAAATTTCTCTGATCTGGCCAAGATTATAAACTGGTTCTTCATCTTATTTTCAGATTTATTATCAACTTACTAGTTCTAAGACTGCTTCATTCTAGTCTAGAGGTTGTTTAGTTTAAGAGAACTTGTCCATTAAAATGATCTTGTTGCATGGACAGATACTTTTACTACTTTTAAGTCATTGTCTGATAAGTTTAATAAGTGTTCACATCTTAAATTTTGGACAAGCTGTTTTGCAGTGTACACACCACTGCTCTGTACTTCGTTGTCCAGTTTTATTTTTTAATCAGTGATACACGTAGGATTCAGCAGTGCTGTGTAGACATTTTAGTATAAATGAACAAACAGCAGCTACTTGCTAGTGTGATGTGCAAGTATCCAACATAAGAAAGCCAACAAAATGCAAGGGGTCAGAGGTTCTAACTATGGAGCACACACAAGCACAACACATCTGATTTAAACCCTGCTAAGTGTTGTTTACATAATGTACTTGCACATGTCCTTTTCACACACACTGACCTCTGCTGTCACGGCTCCTCTGAAGTGTCACTGTTTTGTCAACAGTCCAACCACATTTTTGTTTTTGAACTGTTCATCAAACGCAGGAGGCGGGACTTCCTGTTTCAGTAAATTAGGTCATAGCTGTCAGTCTGCTCAGATTTGAACCACGTTATTTTGGGTTAGTTTGCAGACGAAGTGTGAACAGTTGTTGCAGAGTTTTGACATTATATTAACAAATCAAATGTTTTGATTCAGTTCTAACAGGCATTAGATCAAAATGACTTTATTTTTTATTGTAACTAACTGGTTAAGTCTGAGTTCAAGCTTTGTTCCCGTTTAGTCCTGGTTCAGACCTGGTTTAGTCCCGGTTTAGACCTGGTTTACACCTGATTTAGAACTGGTTCAGTCCTGGTTTAGACATGCTTTAGTCCTGGTATAGTCCTGGTTCAGTCCTGGTGTAGTCCTGGTTCTGTCCTGGTTTTTGTCCTGGTTCAGACTTGGTTTACACCTGGTTTAGAATGGTTTAGTACTGGTTCAGTCCTGGTTTAGTCCTGGTTTAGTTCTGGTTCAGTCCTGGTTCAGTCCTTTTTTAGTCCTGGTGTAGTCCTGGTGTAGTCCTTTTTTAGTCCTAGTCCTGGTTTAGTCCTGGTTCAGTCCTTTTTAGTCCTGGTATAGTCCTGGTTCAGTCCTGTTGTAGTCCTGGTCAGTCTTGATGTAGTCCTGGTTCAGTCTCGGTGTAGTCCTAGTGTAGTCCTGTTTCAGTCTTGATGTAGTCCTAGTGTAGTCCTGGTTTAGTCCTGGTTCAGTCTCGATGTAGTCCTGGTGTAGTCCTGGTTCAGATTGCAGTGGGTGAGGTATCTGTGGAATGCGTCGTGTCTGAACTTGTTTGTAGACTTCTTGTTTCAGAGTAGAGTTTTTTTCTGTTTTCCGGTGGAGGCCACACATGCCTCACAGGGAATCCTCATTCATTTAAACTCGAGCCATCTTTCATTTTACACTTCTGACAGTGAAGTCGATAGATGAAAAATGACTCAAAACTGTTCAATTTGTATCAAAATAATGACATATTTTTGTGTTGTTTTGTTTTCTTCTTTTTTGTATGCCTTTAATCATGGTGCAGATTTAGTTGTAACTCTTTCACTTTTAAACCAGGGAAAAACTGGTGCATTGCTTTATGACCAGGCTAATGATCAGTTAATGATGCTAAAAACATTTAAGAGAAGATCAGGTACCTCCCCTCGCTCTCTGTCTGTGCTGGTTCCTGTTGGGGGAGAGGAGGAGAAGAAGAAGAGGAGGAGGGGCCGAAAACCTTTTAAAGATGAGATTGCGGATAGGACAGAGGAGAAGATAAAACACATAAAAGATAAGGCTTTCAGCTGCCTCCCACAGTCTCTATGGCACCACTAAAAGACTATAATTTTACATATGATTTATTGGACCAGTGGAGGGAGCAAGGCCTGAATACATAGCCCATCCTAGTATAAGCCTTAATACTCCTGTCTGCTGGTTAATGATTTTCCACTGTATTTTCAGAGTAAACACAGAGACACTGGTAGACTATACATATACTAACTATAATATTTAAACCAAACCAGTAAATAAACAGCAGAATGCAACACTCATGTAATTAGTTTTTGTAGTTAGTTCATAATTCAACCTTGCACAGCTCAAATATCATATTGCAGAAAAAAGAACCCAAATTTTCCCATTCGTACAAAAACCAAGCCCCGACGGTGAATACTGATGCCTAAAAATGGACAATAAGCTGATATACTGCAGTCATTATGGTTTATTGTGTCTTATTTTTTCATGTATTTGTTCTTGATACTTGGTTTAGCATACCCAGTGCTTTGTGGTCCTTCCAATTCTGCACCTCCTGCAATACACTGGTCTACATATATTTTAACCTCTAGTCTGATCTGAGTTTTTTTTTGTGTGTGTGTGTGACCCTGATGCTTTTCAAGCGTAAACCTGAAACAATTAAATATAAATACACTTTGTTGTTGTTTTTCTAGCCTGTGTGTAGGGAGCAGCACGGTGTAAAGCCAGTTTGCATTGTTTACGCAGGGATTTCTTTAGGTCACGTGACAGGTCGATCTCCCCCTTTCTGCGTATGTGGTTGATACTTTTTACCTACACACTGTACTCTAACTGTATTATAACCGCTTATTCTAGCAACATATATTTAATAAATGGGGACTATAATGTAATAATAATACTAAACTAAATGAATTAACTACATTTAATTCAACCTGTAAATACAGCCACAAGCGACAATGATTGGCCCTTGGCCATGCTAGACCGCATCACACCCTTACACCTAAACCATGCCTCACCCTAATCTGATTCTAAACCTAGATCTAACCTGTAACCCTGACCTTAACCCTAACCCTGTCCCTACCCCTATTCCGAACCCCTAAATGTGACCTGACCTTGACCCTAACTCCTAACCTACCCTAACCATACTACTTTTCTCTACTTTTTATGTTGTGATTTTAATTTTTTTATTTAAAAAAAAAAAAAACAAGACAGCAGACTTCTGGTTTATAAAGGGGTGTGGTCACAAGATATTTTTCGCTCCTATTGCCATGATGCATCTGACTATCAAATTTGGTTTGGCCTCACCAAAGTTTTTGTCAGGACATCTCATTGGCCAGTTTTGGCTTGTTGCCATAACAACACAATGTGACCTGGGCTGTGGGAAATTTTGATCAAAAGCATGTCGCAAATATATGCCCCAAATTTGTGTGTCGATGACAAATTCATTTTTATGGTTTTATACAAGTTGCTCTGAGAGGTCAATGGGGCGAGGTTCAGGAGGGATTGTACGCTGTGCTGAGAAGTTTGAACTGCTCTGCTCTTGGTGATGTGGTCTATTTCATGGTGATGTTAACTGGACACATGCTTTTCCCATCCAACTGCTTTGTTGTAACATGTAACATAGTTTATAGTTAAACATGATGGACAAATGAGATTGGATTGGTGGAGTAGATTTGTATAGAGTTATGGCCTTTCACTTTCACCATGACTCTGTGGGTATGAGCCTGTTCTATTAAATAATAATAATAATAATAATAATAATAATAATAATAATAATAATAATAACAATAATAATAACAATAACAATAATAATAACAATAACAATAATAATAATAACAACAACAACAACAATAATAATACATTTTAGGCACTTTTCTGGACAGTCAAGGTCGCCTTACAACAACATAAACAAATAAAGTATGATTAAAACCTACAGTTAAAGTGGGACAGTATTTTATTAAGATTGATTGTATTTTATTAGTACTAGTATTAGAATTAAATGTTTGGTTGGTTTTCAGATCGTACCATCATGAGGCTTTTCTGTCTGCAGTTTTAGAATCATCATTATTCACAGGAAGCGCACTCAAACAGTTCAGTCTGTACTTCGGTCTTAAACGTGATGCTGTTAAAACACCCGGCTCTGATATTGAATATGGATGTTGATATAGTGTCTTTGGTTCATCTATGAATGAAACTAAATGTGGATTCAGAAGCACAGGTGTGTTTACACAGTGATCAGACTAAGGATCGCTCAGGAAGCATGTGTGCTATGTACTGGTATTACAGTGACGGTTTTGGCGCTGTTGGCTTAAACATGGCTCTACACAGATCTGCCGTATCTCTTTATGCAGTGAAGTTTGTGACAGATGTTTAACCTTACTCAGCCTTGTATCTGATGGATAACACAGATTCAGATCTCTCTCCATTCTAACCACCAACCCTGTCTCTATTTCTCCCTCTCTCCCCTCCTTCTCTTCCGCTCTCTTGTTCTTGTTCTATCTCTTATCTGGACCTCATGAAAGTATCAGCATTTGTGTAACTTTCCCAGCAGATTTTTTTCACATATTTGAGTTTTGCATTCCTTCATGCAGTAGCAGCATAAAGGACTCATTTGACTGATCCAGGCCCCAGACAGAAAATTTAGTTTTTAAAGGATCAACTTTTTTCTTTTTTTTTTCTACTGATTGAATTGCAATAGTTTGTCCTTAAAGGTGCATTGTGTAACTTTTCTGGTGGAGGGTCTGTCAAATGTTTTTTGTCCACGGAGATGTTGCTTTGTCCGGAATGTTTCATACTATGATATTAAACCTTTTTATCTTCATGGAGACCAGACCAAGTTACAGATCATATCTGTGGAGAGGCGGCCCTGCTCACAGTCAGAACCTATTTTTTGAGCTGTAAAACCATTTGTAATTGAAGAAATATAAGGTAGAACTGTTTAAAGAGTTCAGAATTTTGGACATAGGGCCCAGTTTCCTAGTGTGAGAGTGTGTGGAGACACTTTTTTTTTTTTAAATCTTCCATCCAGTCCTTGTATTTGGAGAGGTTGCTGGTGCTAGGCTAGTGCACTTCAATGGCAATAGTTGTCCGGCCACTAAAAACAGTCTTACCCACTCCACAGAGCACCCGAGGAAAACTATTAGAACTCCACACTGTCCATGTGAATGTCTGTGTCCACAGAATAATGTCTGAAATAAAACTAACCTTGTGTCGCATGAATGGTCACATGCTGAGGGACTATTTTCTCATATATCAGCCCACCACTGCCAAGCTTTCTACCAGGAAGTACAACTCACTGCTGCTGCTTAGACAGAAATCCTTCAAATACAAGGTTGGTTTTACTTCTAAAATGATTCTGTGGACACAGACGTTCACATGGACAGTCTGAAGTTCTAATAGTTTTGCCTTGGGTGCTCTGTGGAGTGGGTAAGACTGTTTTTAGTGGCAGTTTTTTTTTTTTAAAGGTGTTTTCACACGTCTTGATCACTCTGGCTCAAAAGGAAATGAGGCCCTATGTCCAGTATTCCAAACTGTTTAATGTTGTACTGTGGAACATTCCAGGCAGAGCAATGAGAGCTCCACCAGAAAAGTTATGCAATGCTCCTTTCTGGAAGTGGTGCATCACCTGCACGATTCCATAGAAGTAGCGTGTGTTGTTGTGTCTTTGTGCAAGAATTTTTATTTAATTTTTTTCATATTATTGGTTTTCAGATTCTAGAATGTGATGATGTCTGACTCTCTGATGTTGCACAGACAGATTTTACTATTGATTATATTGAACTTTTACCATTAAATCTCCAGTACATTCACAAATGTTGAACCTGATCATTTCTATCAGTGACCAGAGTCAAGAACTCACTGTATTACAACAAAAATCTGCATTTAAACAGGATTAATTTGAGCTGCACCCATCTGTAATAAATCTGCTCAGCCTGTAAAATATTGTGAAGTCATCTGAAACCCCGCGATACGTTAGGGTTAGGGATACTCACGTTGTCTTTTTAATAGATTCATTTGTTGTTCATTTGTATCATGCACATGTAGGTATAATAGACTTGACCTAGGTTTGGTTTCCCGTATCACTACAGACTTTTAGCGCTGCCTCTGAAGATCATCACTGAGTTTTGGTTAATTACAAAGGACATTTCGATTTCTTATTCTCAGCTGTCTCTTTGATTCTTTAAAGTCGTGTCTAAACTGGTGCATTGCTTTTGTTTTTCAGTGTGGAATCTCCGTATTAAAGACCTGACCAACCTCCTGGTGAGTGATTCTCATTGGTCCGTATGTGCCACACGACCAACTCCCGCCTAACCTCTCCTCTCCCCTCTGTTTAGGACAAACTGGACCTGTACTGATGTCTCCTTGCACCTGACCCTCCTGTGAACGGACTAAGATGCACCGCTCTACACTACCCACGATGCACCACCCTGCGGCTGCTCAGGGCGGAGGGAGAGGCAAATATTTGAAACCCTAAGACACTGGATTCTAACACTTTTGGATGGTTCTTCTCGAGCAGAACTACACTTCTCGTGGTCCTTCGCTTCTTGCTGTTTATTTCTCGTTGTTGGATGCTGCGATTCTTCTCAAAGGGACTTGGATCTTTGTTTTTGTTGAGAGACAGTTGGGCTGGACAGTGGGACAGTGGCTGCAGCTGATGAAATGATTTGTCGAACTTTTCAAGTGTGGAGGAATTTTGGAGTTGGAGTTACCTCACGCTAAAGCCACTCAGACCAGACACGTGTCACGTTCAGGCGATCGTGAACTGTCCCCTGTTCTACTACACTTCGAGATAAAGTGGATTTTATGAATATAATTTAAATTCAAAGATGGTTTTAGGGTTAATATCAAATTATATGGATGGAGCCAATACCGTTATCTGATGTTTGACCTGCTGCTGTAGCCGATAACCGATATTTGTTAATACCAATATTTAACTTTTAAAAGGTTGCTGTACTGTGCTTTGGCCTCCTGTGGTACTTGAGTGTATATGACAGGTTAGTTGGACACGGCAGCAGATATGACATAGCAGAGGTCAGTCCATCACTGTTACCTAGCAACCATGACGTAAACAAGGGTCAAAACTTGCCTAATTAACACAATACCCTTCTTATTATTTGATGAATTTGTGTTATTTTTTTTTCTTTCTTTTGTTCAACTAAAGTTTTAGAAGAGTTAGTTCTTAGAGTATAAATGGCGTATGGCTTTTGGATGGAATTCGGTTCTGTTTTGAATGGACCCCATCTGCGTATGTTCATTTTCAGAACTCAGGGCTACTTCCTTTGACATAAACGTCCCCTTAAATAAACATTGACCACAGCTACTGTCCACCAAACCAAGTCAGAATTAGACAAACATGAAACCTGTCATATGCAGGTGAATGCAACTCTGTACTCACACACACACACACACAGTGATACCGATGGATTTAAAATGTACGAATAGTATTTTACAAACATGGGCAGAGCAGGGGACACTAAACTTTTCTTTATGAATCTGAACTTTAGTCGTTTTAAATTTGTTTTTGTGTATTCAATGTGTGTAGTGTTTTCAAAGGTTTTAGTCCCAGATCAGACAGAACACTTCTCAAACCACAGACCAGATCTACAGTTGTGTTTTTATGAATGGCATAAATGAATAACATTATGACCACCTATCCACAAACTGTGCACTATCAGAGGGTCCTGGTTCAGTCTTGGCTTAGACCTGGTGTAGTCCTAGTGTCATCCTGGTCTAGAACACAGAGCAGCAGGTTGTCATAATGTTATAACTTTGTTCCACTGTGCTCAGTCAAGTCCAGACTGGTGCAGACATGGATTCAAATGATGATAAATGATTTAAAACTAAACTAAATCTGCCTCTGTAGAAATACTGTATATAATGTCCCCTAATGTACAAACTATTGACTCAAGAACAATAAAAGTCCACACAATTGGTTCCAAAACACTTTAATTACAAATGTTGACATTAATATGAATAATGCATATGGACATTTATTAATAATCTCTGAAATAAGTTCTTAGATCCAATTTGATTTAGACTTTTGAAGTTACTCAGGTGAATGTTAAAGTGCCTATGACAGGTCAGACCACTCATTTAACTAAAACACAGTTTAGATCATTAGATTTTAGATTTAACTAACGATTTAACTTTTCTTTTCCCAGCTGACCCATTTTTATGTTAAATTTTACTACCTGGTTGGAAATCATGACATCACACAGAAATTCCATAACTGTTACTAAGCAGCTATGTAGTACATTTGGTCAAAACTCCTCTAATGTCACAGAGATTATTACTTGACAAATAAAAATACAATTATTATTTTTAGTCATGTTTAAAGTATCAGAAAAAATGTGTTTCTTGAGTAAATTCCAGTGTGATGTCATCATAACTCTCCTCCCTGGAATTTTCAACCAGCTTTTCTTCACAAATTGCTTTTTGATTTGTGTAAAGCTAATTAATAATTTATATTTATAACAGGTTTTATCCCACCAAAAAAGTGTAAATTATAGAATCATCCAAACCTGTCATACACACTTTGAATTGTATAGTGCCTTACGAAAATGTATGCAGAGGTTAAAATATCCCTGTTTAGTTTTTGTTTTGTCAGTCATATGGCTCCTTTTAAAGCTCCACTGTGCAACTTTTCTGATGGAGGATCAACAATCTGCTCTGGGAGGCAAAAACATCTCCATGGAGGATGGAGATGTTTTTGCCTCCCAGAGAATGTTGTACAATATGGCATTAAACGTATCGATCTGCATGGAGAGTGGTCAGATCTGGGGAGAGGTGAGCCAACTCAGAAAGAAATAAAATGAATATGTTTAAAGGCGTACTGTGTAAAATTCTAGGCAAAGCAATAACATCTCCATGGAGACAAGCAGGTGGTGGACCCTGCCAGAAATGTTCCATAATGGTGCTTTAAACTCTAGATAGATGAAATGAACTGGAGAGTGGAGCTCTCAAAGACACAGTGTTGTAGGAAGCATTAGATGAGATTTTGAAATGCTGTTTGGTGCTGACGTTACATAGTTTATTCTAGATTCTTATTGTGTGTTTATTGTGTACAGTGTTTGTGGAGACTGTATAAACAAGTGGACTGAGTGAGTGTGACCCATAGTGTTCAGCTCCAGTCAAATGAAGCTCATCATGGTTTGCAGTTATAGCGGCCAATCTGGAGCCTAGTTCCATGTTCCATATTTGGAATTCCAACCACAAGTATCATAGCAAAGAGCCAATCAGGAGCGAGGCTGTTGAATGTAACGCCCCTTCCCACTGGTACAGCTGGTTTAGCAGAGAGGGGGCGCTGAGTAGTGCTGTCAATCAAACCTATTGCTCCCGGTGAACCAGGGGAAGAGGGCACCTGATTGGTCTGTGATTAGATAAGTTCATATCTTGATTTAAGGATACAATAGTGAAATAAAAACACCAGGATCTTGTAAAGCAGGTTCAAACCAACATTTAGGGCCAAAATGATGACCCTGAGGTCATTCTCACTTTCTTCATTTCCATATACAGTCTATTGTAGTTATTTAGTTTTTATGTGGCAGAACCCGGCACTGCCCTCCTCTCTTCTCTCGTGCTGAACGATCCATTTCTCACTGTGGTTTGCTGCAGGTTTCACTGGGCATGACACGTGACCAAAAGGACCTTTATGAACATTGTTTCTTTGGTAAAGTTTGAGCATTTGACCTGTTTTGTCCTGACTCTGGTGATCACGTTTTAAAGCCAGTCTACTTGGTCTACTTTCTTGTAGTTAATTGTAGTTAAAGCAAAAAGATAGGTCCAGTGCCCCAAAAAACATAAAGTTTGATTTGTTTAAAGGGCCCAGATTACACTATTTCCTGATCTCTGTTATAATGTTGTTCTGTGACTAGCACTCTCGCCTCACAGCAAGAAGGTTCCTGGTTCCACTTCCAAAATTTGTATGTTCTCCCTGTGTCTGGCTGGGTTTCCCCACCAACAGGTCAAATCCTTTAACTAAGGCAGTCCAGATCAAGACTAACTCAAGATCTGGAGATGGTCCCACTGCTCCAGACAGGTTCAACCAGAGACACTGAAGGACGGGGCAAATGCAGGTGTAACCCATAGACATAGAAGGGTGTGTCAAATGCAGAGGACAATACAGTGGACCTTAATCTTCACCTTAAACAGCTCAGATGCTTTTATATGCCCCGTGTAAAGTTTTTATCATTGTTTTATGCAGAGGAAACATTAAGTGCTCTTTTAGTTCATGTTGATTCAGTGAGACTGCGGCTAAGGCGTGCGCACACTCAAACCACACACACATGAAAGAGCAACTACTGATACTTTACAGCTGATATCAACAGTCCCTGGGGGTGTCAAACTAACTGAAATCACTATGTTACAAGCTCTGTTACTCAAGTTAGACTTTACCTGAACTTTATTTTAACACAATCTGATCAGAAAGAGCTGATGTGGTTGGAAATACAGTCCCAAGTCAGTTTTTCAGTTAGTCAATCACACATCATACTCTAAACGGGACCATGAACGCTCAGACTGACTCAAACTCCTGACATGTGAGATTTAAATGCATTTAGTATTTATTTTCAGCCACCAGCCTGATGTCAGTGCAAAGTATCTATAAAAGCATAGTTTAGTCTTGCTCTATTCCCTGCCCCATTCTGTGTGAGTGCAGCTCTCCTCTGTGCTGCCCCCTCCTGGCTGTCCACTGGCGCAGCAGTGAGTCTGAACATGTCTCCAAACATCAGGAAAAATGCGCCAAAAGTTTGGGAAATCTTCTGGAATGTGTGGAACAGGAAGGGGTGGGGCTCCTGCTTAATGACAGACCATGACTACACTGTAAAAATGAGTCTATATGTATATTTTTATTGTTGGAACAAGATTAAAAACCTCTAAAAATGTACCAGAAGGCCACTTCTGTCTTATTTCTCATTCTTGTTTCTTATTTTGTGATTTAATGTGCTTAGAATTTTGATTAAAGCTGCAATACTTAACTTTTCTGAAAGAGCTCTACCATCTGCTTGCCCAGAATGTTCCAGAGTATTGCATTCCATCTATCTCCATGGAAACCACTTCTGGATGAATGAGGGATGAGATTATGCCATCTTGTTTCCATGGTGACAAGCCATAAAGAAAGGTTATAGGTCAGATCTGTGGAGAGGCGGCACACTGCATGCATGCATATTTTTCAGGTATTTTTTAACTCTAACACCAGTAGTTGAGTAAATGCAAGATCAGTTTCGTGCCATACTGTGGAACATTCACCATTACATCTCCATGGAGACAAGCAACCTCCCCCAGAAAGGTTACACAGTAAACCTTTAAAGAAGACATGCTTATGTGTGTTCTATAGTTATAAACTATGCCACCTGTGGATCTTTATGTTATCATTTGGACATTTTAAATCACAATATTCACCTGAAACTAAAACAACTTAAACTGCGGTGTCCAGTGTGAACTGACATGTTTTTTTGTTGTTTTTTTTTTCATTTGTACCAAAATGACTAGTACAACCCAGCTCTGGGGACAAAGGGAAGTAACGTGGCATGGCGACAGCTGGTTGGCAACAGTGTCTGGAGAGAATTTTCCCATACTGCACCTGCCGGTGGGTTTTTTGCTCTCTGGCACCAAGGATCGTGCGTTATCGAGAGACTGAGGATGGGACAAAATGTTTGCTGATGTCTATGTTAGATCATGTTTCCATGTTTTTCACTGTGAAGCCCATTGGGGCAACTCCTGTTGTGATTCTGGGCTATAGAAATAAAATTGAATTGAACTGAATTGAATTAACAAAAAAACAAGTTGTAAAATGGTGTAAATTAAGTAATAACAGGAATATAAAAGGGTAAATTAAAAAACCATGGTAAAATATGTGCAGAAAATAACCTAAACTAAAAAACAAAATAACATAACAGATAAGTTTTGTGCCATAGACAAGTCACGTATAGGCTTACATTAAAAAAATGACTGACTAAACCCTCCTGTGGGTTCACCACTCACAGAGGGCTTCATGAGCGGTAAACAGCTGCCCTCGTGACCGAGTCAGATAAAGCTGAAGAAGATGGATGGGTGGATAAACTAAGGGACACACAAAACAAAACTAAATCATAGGTGTCCCAAATTAAAGCCACATAAACCCACAAACAGAATCAAGTGACTAAACAAAAAGCACAAAACAGAACTAAACTAAACTAACAGGAACCAAGTGTCTGAACACACACAAACTCCGACTTGTACTAGCACAAATAAAGTGACTGACAGGAAAGAGACTGGCCACAAAGGCCCACAGCCCTGGACAGGTGGTGAAATCTTCTTGAACAGACGGAGGTGGCTGCAGGTGAGGCAGGACTGACCTGGTGTAGAAGTGCCACCTATTAGGGACCAGGGCTCTGCAACAGGAATCAAGACAGACAGCAAAAGAAATTAAACACACACAAAACAAGTCAGAAAACAGAAGGAAGTGTGTACTTCACAGTGTGTGCGTACCGGTGCCAGTGAAAATAGGGGTAGATGGGTAAATGCACCATGGAGAGCGTCCTGAGTTGGAGTGTCACTCGGCAGGTCCACATGGCTCTCGGGAGAGCGGTTCACTCAGCAGAAGATCCTCAGACTGGGCCTGCTTCGTCTGGAAGACATCTACACCCAAAGACTCAGAGCCCAGAGGATCGTGCAGGACAACACACTGACCAAAGACTGTTCTCCCTGCTGCCATCAGGGGGTGCTATCATCTTCTCAAAGCTGAAACTGAGAGAGTAAAGATAAGCTTCTACCACAAGGCCATATAACTGTTAAACCAGGAGTGAACATTCCTAACTCCCCTGTATATATATATATACAGTATGTAGTTACTTTCAGGTGCTGGACCAAACCTCAACAGTCCTCCTCAACAGTGAACCACAGCTCACTTCAAACACACCTCAGTTTCCCAGAAGCATATCGTAGCACCCTATCCTATCATCCCAGTTTCTCTGCTAAATCGACCCCACTCTCCCAATCCCTATCTTGATGGTCTTCCAGACATAAGACGCCTACGGGGGTCCCTTGCTGCTGGGCCAATTGAAGATTGAGACTGAGCCCCCACCCACGAGTCTCAACCCAGCCATCTCCGCCCCACCTTGTACACTCAATCAATAAACTTCTTCTTCTTCACACAATGTTGTTGGCGTGGTCCTCGCTAGTGAACATGTATTTACTATGTGTGTTTATGTTGCTTAATGGTACATGAGGATTTCACTGCACACTGTAACATGCACATGTGTATGTGACAAGTAAACTAAAATAGCCTCTTGAAAATAAGCGATTAAAGATGAAACACGCATGAATTACTCCAAACACAACTTCAGAGGCTCAATGAGAAGGAAACATGGTTAAAAAACAGATCAGACTGAAATCCAGGCTAAGTTTGTGTTTCCTTTTTTCAAACACTTCTCAAAGGTGGTTATAAGGACACTCATTGGCCGTGGTTTTGGAGCGTGCAAACGTGTGCAGATTCAAACTGGCCAATCAGATCGCAGCGTCGGTGTGCATGGTTAACCCTTTGTTCATTTGTGCACGCACTGAGGGGGATTCTCCAGCCACGCCCTCATCTCCCTCGCGGATCTGTGTCACCGGGATCAGACATACCGACTGTTTCAAACAAGACAGAAGAGGAAGAGGAAGGAGAAGGGAGGAGGGAGAGTGGAGAAAGAACCAGAGAGAAAAGAGATAGAAGGAGGAGTATGGCAAAGTGAGAGCTGGAGGGAAGGAACGAGAGAGAGACAGAGGGTGTTTGGTCTCTTCTGCCTTCTCCATTCATCCAAAAACATCTAAACATCTGCAGAAGAATCCTCCAGCGAGGTGCTCCTGAGCAGGACCTGGGGCTGAGCTGGAGAAGGTCCACAGGGACTACAGAACCATTCCATTTAATCACAAACAAATATGTGAGAATAAAACCTAAAATGACTGTAGTGCGTGTGTGTGTGTCTAAACCTCATTATTGTGTTTGTAGTCGATACAGTTTGTCCCCTCAGGCTGAGACACTGGTGTATGGAACAGAAAGAGGGAGAGGAGAAAGAGAGGGGAGAGAAGTTGAGCAAACAACTTGAAAGAGTTCTGTGTTTACACAGACACACAGAGAAAGGCTAACAGGGCTGAGCGGGTTACTACTACTACTACTACTACTACTACTACTACTACTACTACTACTACTACTACTACTACTACGACTACTACTGCATATTCTACTGCCTCTACCACTGCTTCTATTACTACTACTAAATTGTAAATAATACAGATTTTGAAAGCATTTATAGAACTTATACTATTCTACTACTGCAACTACTGAACTACTACAACTGCTACTACTACTGCTACTACTACTACTACTATTACTATTATGTATTTCTACTACTAATGCTACGATTACTACTATTACCTCTGGTCTATAGACACTGACATTTTGTTTTGCAAGTGTTTTTTTTTTTTTTTGGCACAAAAAAATGCCCCAAATTTGAACTTCTTAAATGACAAAACACCTGCACACACACATACATGCACACACACACCCACACACACACACACACACGCTGCTGTGAGCGAGTTCAGAGGAGAAAACATTAGTGAAGTGGGTCACACATTCTGCCCCAAAAGAAACCTGCAGTAACTGTTCAACTGAAAACATACATTCTTTAAAGTGTCAGTGTCCCTCTGATGTATGTCAGAAGTACAATCATGATACACCGAAGAATTTGTATTTACGGCAAATTTGACATTAAGATTATTTCTCAGAAATGAGTCAGAGCAGAGCGATGACACTTGGTCACCATGAGAAACAGGTGTTTGATTATGGAGGTGCTTTTTGGTCTGAAGTCAATTTTGAAATAATATGTAATCACCAAATTTTTCCATGCCGCACAATAAATCAGGAAGTGATGATTTTAGGGCGTTAGTGTGTGTGTGTGTGTGTGTGTGTGTGTGTGGGTGGGTGGGTGTGTGCGTGCATGTGTGTGTGTGTGGCTCAGAGGGACAGGTCTGAACAAGAGAGGCAGAGAGAAAAGGACTGAGAAAGAGAGAGAGAGAAGGAGAGAGAGAAGAGGGTTTGGGTTTGAGTCAGTCCTGAGTTATGCACCTGAGAGGGGGCGGAGCTTACAGTAAACAGACCAATCACAGAGCTGCATTTACCACAACATAACAGTAAAAACAGCCTAACAGTGATGACAAACCTTCTCTTTTTTCAAACCCTCCTTACGAGCAGTACGAGCCTGTACAAGGCTCCGCCCACAAGCCTACAACACCCATAATCTCACACGACAAATACAAAAAAAAAAAAACACAATACAAAACTGAACACAGCAACAGGACTGATGTGATGTGCAGTCGTTTCATTAGTGGGATGCAGGCTCATTGTGTTGTGATAGTGCTCTGAAGAGGAAGTGACTAAGTACAGGGAGTAAAGGGAGGGGAGACCAGAACATCAAAAAATGAAAATAGACTTTATAAAACATACCTTTTCAAACAATAAAAGGCCACATGGTAATCTACATATGGTAATCTACATATATTCTTAAGCCCACAGAGGTCATGAAGGACCTGCTCTCATTAGGGGTTTGAGGAACATCACTGTGACTTTATGGAACACATAAGAAACATTAGATTCATGTTAGATGTCTGGAGTTGAATGGTGTCACTGTAATGAGGACTGCACTAAATGAACCTGACGCCCTGCAGCGCCCTCTTCTGACCACAGTACAGAAATGTGTCTGTAAGGATTCATTCCCTCTGCATCCATGGACTCAGATCTCACTTGTGTAAAGAGCTCCACAGGAGGTTTGAAGTTCTTCTGGGTAAATACAATGTTAATGTTTCATGTCATTTTAACGCCTGTGTTCTACTGAATCAAAACCGGCTTTAAAGTCCTGTCTGTTTCCTGTTTCCTCAGACACTGTTTTAAAGGCGCTCTTTGTTTCCATGGAGATGTAATGGGATTGCTCGGAATGTTCCACAGTATGGCATTAGAGATCGGGATGCTGTCGTCACACCTCTAGGAATTTTCATTCATTGTTAATTCAGTTAAGATTTGTAGATGCTTAACTGCTCAAGTAAGTGTTCATTCAAAAGCATAAGATACTTTCTGACTTTCTACCTCATTCTGGGGTGTTTTCCTTTATGTCTAGGACAGAATCTTCAGCAGTTACCATAGTGACACAATGCACACATTAGCAAACACAGCTTTTAAAATGATCTGAAAGCTCAAACAGCACATTGTCAGGAGTCTGTGATCAGTCCGAGCGTGCATGGTGTTGTTTAGCTCTTCTACAAAAGGGTGAGTGACTAACTGAAACACGGTAGGATAATGCTAATGCTAGCTAACTCGTGACTGTAATATTTTTTGAGTGGGACTTGTTCAACAGCACAAATCAGCTCCCCTGTTGTGTTTCAGCTAAATTATCTCTTTATAGTAAAATCATGTTAAAACAAAGCTCAGATTAAAGTTGAACTTGAGTAGCAGCTTCACACAGAGCAGTGCCTCCAGTTAGCATCACCTCTCCAATGAATGGCATTCATTCAGACAGTGATGCATACAAGTAAACCTTATGAGCAGTTTGTGGTGTTGCTCCTTGTTTTTTTTGTTTTTTTTATGTTTTGGATGATGCTTTTTCCACTCTTGACCCAGAGCTCTGTAAACGTCTAACATGGATTTATTCACTGATTTTTATGACTAAAACATATCTCTTAAACATACATTCTAACTGTGAGCTTGTCTCCATGAAGATAATGTAACTGTTTAACCTCCTGAGACCTGAGCTTTTGTCTGGTGTGTATTTTTTTATTTCTTCTTACTATTTGGGATAAGTAGGACCTATTAAGTATAATAACTAAACTGTTTTTTATACAGGAAGTATTTTTTGCTCATATGAGAACAATGGGTCGATCTTACTGCATGACATCAACAGACACCGTTGTTTTAAAAATGTAAAAACACTCAAATGTACAGATATGTACAGAGCTGTTTATTTCAAGCTTTAAACCTGCCAAATGTGACATGTGAGTGGGTTGAGGTTCAGTGAGCGGGTTAAAAGCACAGACAAAGGCATGAAAATGTGGTCCAGTTTTCATTTTTTCTGGTTTTCAATCGTTACAGTGGACAAGTGGACCTGCAAAAAGTGCAAAAAGTCCAAGGTAGTCCAGCAGTTTCCTCTCCAGCAGCAGAACCGTCCAGATATTTTATATATATATATATATATATATATATATATATATATATATATATATATATATATATATATATTATGGCATGCCGTTTAGGAAATTAAAGAATATATTGAATGAAACTTGAATATATGGAATGAAAGTTTGAATATATGGAATGAAACCTGAATATATTGAATGAACGCTTGAATATATTGAATGAAACCTTAATATATATGGAATGAATGCTTGAATATATTGAATGAACGCTTGAATATATGGAATGAAAGTTTGAATATATGGAATGAAACTTGAATATATTGAATGAACACTTGAATATATTGAATGAACGCTTGAATATATTGAATGAAACTTGAATATATGGAATGAAAGTTTGAATATATGGAATGAAACTTGAATATATTGAATGAACGCTTGAATATATTGAATGAACGCTTGAATATATTGAATGAACGCTTGAATATATGGAATGAAACTTGAATATATGGAATGAACGCTTGAATATATGGAATGAATGCTTGAATATATGGAATGAAAGTTTGAATATATGGAATGAAACTTGAATATATTGAATGAACACTTGAATATATTGAATGAACGCTTGAATATATTGAATGAAACTTGAATATATGGAATGAAAGTTTGAATATATGGAATGAAACTTGAATATATTGAATGAACGCTTGAATATATTGAATGAACGCTTGAATATATGGAATGAAACTTGAATATATGGAATGAACGCTTGAATATATGGAATGAATGCTTGAATATATTGAATGAAACTTGAATATATGGAATGAAACTTGAATATATTGAATGAACGCTTGAATATATTGAATGAACGCTTGAATATATTGAATGAAACCTGAAAACGATGTCATCACGGCACTGGCGCCATCTTTTGTTTCTTTCATTTCTTAGCCTACCTACCATTGTCAGCATGAGCGAGTCTGCAAGAAATTTAGTTGCAGCAATAATAAATAACGAGGAAGCAATCAACGCCCTGGCGAATGCGTGTAGTTTTACGAGAAATACACATTTTAACATATACCGCTCTACGGACGAAGAAATTCATTCCTTTTTTAATAGAGGTGGACATGTGAACCCCACAGGCCAGGTGTGTCAGTCAACCATTTCAAGAACCATGCGTGCGCCCTCACAGGAGGCACCTGCAGCCCCAACCTACAATCTACGTCCATACACACGAAAGGGCCCAAGACACAAGAGGTAAGGAAATAATTTAATACATTTTAATTGCGGTTGAGAAAAGTTTCATTTCGTTTTCTCTAATTAGTAACAACGAACAACAGAAATATTAGACATGTTAAACCTTCTAAGACTATTTAGCAGTAATGCTAATCGCTAATTTGCGGTAATTATGCAGTAATAGCAAGCAACTTTTCTATTATCTTACTCAAAGAGGGAGAAGGTTTAGAAGAGACGAGAGACGAGAGATGTCAGTGCATGTAGTGAGAGTTGAGTGTATGTTTCTGTGGTTGTAGGATACTTTCCCCTGGTATCTGAGATGTTAAACATGTTTTAGCCTAATTGCATGCGATTGTGGAGACGGTACGCACAACAGCCCCGTTTAACCTGGTGCTTCAACTTAAGCCTAGCCCCTGCAGTCATTTATCATGGACTATTGGCCTAGCCCAGTCCAGTATAAACACCTCCAGGGGCTAGGCTTAAGAAACTTTTCTCAACCGCAATTAAAATGTATTAAATTATTTCCTTACCTCTTGTGTCTTGGGCCCTTTCGTGTGTATGGACGTAGATTGTAGGTTGGGGCTGCAGGTGCCTCCTGTGAGGGCGCAGGCATATTTCTTGAAATGGTTGACTGACACACCTGGCCTGTGGGGTTCACATGTCCACCTCTATTAAAAAAGGAATGAATTTCTTTGTCCGTAGAGCGGTATATGTTAAAATTTGTATTTCTCGTAAAACTACACCCATTCGCCAGGGCATTGTTTGCTTCCTCGTTATTTATTATTGCTGCAACTAAATTTCTTGCAGACTCGCTCATGCTGACAATGGTAGGTAGGCTACGAAATGAAAGAAACAAAAGATGGCGCCAGTGCCGTTATGACGTCGTTTTCAGGTTTCATTCAATATATTCAAGCGTTCATTCAATATATTCAAGTTTCATTCCATATATTCAAGTTTCATTCAATATATTCAAACTTTCATTCCATATATTCAAGTTTCATTCCATATATTCAAACTTTCATTCCATATATTCAAGTTTCATTCAATATATTCAAGCGTTCATTCAATATATTCAAGTTTCATTCCATATATTCAAGTTTCATTCAATATATTCAAACTTTCATTCCATATATTCAAGTTTCATTCCATATATTCAAGCGTTCATTCAATATATTCAGGTTTCATTCCATATATTCAAACTTTCATTCCATATATTCAAGTTTCATTCCATATATTCAAGTTTCATTCAATATATTCTTTAATTTCCTAAACGGCATGCCATAATATATATATATATATATATATATATGCATGGTCAGGAGCTTTCGTGTCTTTAACATCCGTGGTCTGTATCTCCTCCTTTATCTCTGTATCTCTTTATATATATATATATATATATATATATATATATATACCATGCTGTTTTTTCTTTGCTGTAGAGGTTTTTTTGTTGATTCCCCGCCATTTTTTTCATTGAAATTTTGTGTAATATTGTAATATCAGCAGAGAGTCCCTCAATATGGCTGACAAGTGAAAGTTTAAAAAAAATGGAATATCATGGTGCTAAGAGGCAAAAATGGAATGCCCTAGTATGAGGCCACAGGGTCACAGGGTAAGAGGTTAATGCCATACATCAGAAAATTTCCACAGTGCAGCTTTAATGTTTTATTTCCTCTGGTTTGTTATTGTCTGTGACATTGTTATTGTGCTGGAGCTGATTTTTTTCTTCACAAACATTTCCAGAAACCACAAATTCCCCTGAGGTGCACAGCGGGAAGTGGTGCATTTGGGTAAAGTAGTCCTGTGTGACTCAGACTCAGTGTTACTCCATGTTTACGGGACTCCCATTGATTTCAAATGGAGATGAGTCTGAACATGAGTGAACCTGTGAGTGCAGAGCTACAGTGTGAAAACAGAATACTGAGAATCCTCCACATGTTTCATCGAGTCATAGGTGCGTTCACACTCCCATTTAGTCCTGTTCATGTGAACCGGGGTTTAGTTCTGGTCTAATCCAGGTTTAGTTCGGGGTTTAGTCCAGTGTTGACATGGTGTGCAAATGTGATCCATGTTCTAATGTAGTTTTCTGATCACAAACAGACCTGGAGTTGTGTTTTGACAAACAGACCTGGAGTTGTGTTTTGTTTCATTCACACGTTTAACACACAAACCCTCCAAAATTCTTCTCTCAAACAGAAAACACTCTGTGATGTCATAATACAGGAAGTGCTCCACTGTGCACACCATAACTAGAATCATTTGGCTAATTAAACATGTGTGAAAGAAACAAAACACAACTCCAGGTCTGTTTTTTATGCCTTCTTATCTTCTTTTAGCTTAATGTTAAAAGATGTTTTGTAGTCGTCTTTGGGAGCACAAATGGTTGACACCAAGTTAGGATCTATCAGGCACTTTTTCAAGCCTGTTTCCTGAATTATCTGATGGTAAAAACAATCATTAAATCAAAATCATTCATGACCAGATATTACAGCCTTAATCACACGTTTAAGAGTTAGGAGCATTGGAGGAGGTGACAAAGGTTTGGAAAAGGATCCAAATCAAAAACATCTGCTGCAGGAAACTTTTTTATCATACCTTTCTTAGGGTTAGGGTTCTGCAAAATTGACTTTCAACTATGCAGTTTATTTTTAAACATGTTTCTTCTCATTCCCTCTGAAGGGAATGACAGTTCACCAACACCCGTGAACTGTCACGGTGCTCAGGGTGGTCAGGGAGGCCACTGAAATCAGGAAACGAGGCACAGACAGCATGATGGAGCATTTCTCCTTTCACACACCTGGGATGCCCTCCTCCAGAGAGCACCGAGCGACAGGGGGCGTGGTCACTCTGAGTGACCTGCAGGTCCATCAGGCTGACCACGCCTACAGGAAGTAACAACAGCTGATATATGACACATCAGCACCAACACCGGGACAGTTCTGAAGATGCAATTCAAACACACTTTACTGTATAGTCTGTAAAAAAGAACCCAATAAGTTAAACTGCTATTTTCACCATCCCTGGTACCCACGCACAGTGAGTATGCACTTCTTTCTCCAGTTTGATTTTCTTAACCCCTTAATGCCGAGTGTCACAAATATGCAACAAACCATTTGGATAAATATATAAACAGAACAGTGCCAGTTAGTGCATATGCAGAACCTTCCTAGGAACCTTTGACGAGCACTTTGAATTTGCAACATTCTCTGCTCTAGTGTGATGTGCAGCTCTCCGTAAGTGTGGCCCACAGCATCTGTTATCATGACGTTTAAGACAACATAAGCTCCCACTGGAGACCACAGTTTTCCAACACAGAAGTCAGAGGACTTGTTTTTTAATCATTTTAAATTAATATTGTGATTGAAAATGTTATAATATATAACATATTATTATTCTATATATTATATATTCTATAACAATGTTATAGAATATATAATAGATAGAGCACATACATTGAGGGCAACACTCAGGCCTCACAGCAAGAAGGTTGCGGGTTCAATCCCCGGGTCGCCCAGGGCCTTTCTGTGTGGAGTTTGCATGTTCTCCCCGTGTCTGGATGAGGTTTCCCCCATCAACCCAAAACATGCCCGCAACCCTATGGACTAACATCAAGGACCATTTTGGCCACCCTCCTGTGGGCTCACTCTTCATGGGTGGTCAGGTGCTATGAGGATTGGGCAGCAAGCTGCCCCCGCGACCCAGACGGATTATGCGGGAGAAGATGGATGGATGGATAGAGCACATACAACCGCATTAAGAAATACAAAAAAGTTTGATAATAATAATTCTCAAATATTTCGTGTCTGAATGCCTTTTTTTCTCTTTTGGGTTAATCATTACTTACAGTATTTTTAGACCTGTTTAGATCTGGTGGTACTCGGTGTGCTAAGACAAAACCAGACGTTTACGTGTGAGCTCCTGTAACACAACAGGACCGCTCTGGGCAGCTGCCTCCATCTAGTGGGGGGTGTCCGTAAGTGCATCTAAAATATCCTACTTCTGATCGGTATTAGAAATAGTAGTAGTAGTAGTAGTAATAGTAGTAGTAGTAGCAGTAACAGTGGTAGTAGTAGTAGCAGTAAGAGTAACAGTAGTAGCAGTAGTAGTAATAGTAGTAGCAGCAGTAGTAGTAGCAGTAGTAATAGTAGTAGCAATAACCGTAGTAGTAGTAGTAGTAGTAGTAGTAGCAATAACAGTGGTAGTAGAATTAGCAGTAGTAGTAGTAGTAATAGTAGCAGCAGTAACAGTAGTAGTAACAGTAGTAGCAGTAGTAGTAATAGTAGTAGCAGTAACAGTAGTAGTAGTAGTAGTAGTAGTAGTAATAGTAGTAATTGTCGTAGTAGTAATAGTAGTAGCAGCCGCAATAGTAATAGTAGTAGCAGCAGCAGCAGTAGTAGTAGTAGTAATAGTAGTAGTAGTAGCAGTAGTATTAGTACAACTAGTAGTAGTAGTAGTAGTATTAGTAGTCGTAGTAGTAGTAGTAACAGTAATAGCAGTAGTCGTAATAGTAGTAGCAGTAGTTGTAGTAGTAGTAGTAGTAGTAGCAGTAACAGTAGTAGTAGTAGTAGTAGTAGTAATAGTAGTAATTGTCGTAGTAGTAATAGTAGTAGCAGCCGCAATAGTAATAGTAGTAGCAGCAGCAGTAGTAGTAGTAGTAGTAGTAGTAGTAGTAGCAGTAGTATTAGTACTACTAGTAGTAGTAGTAGTAGTAGTAGTAGTCGTAGTAGTAGTAGTAACAGTAATAGCAGTAGTCGTAATAGTAGTAGCAGTAGTTGTAGTAGTAGTAGTAGTAGTAGCAGTAACAGTAGTAGTAGTAATAGCAGTAGTAGTAGTAGTAGTAGTAGCAGTAGTAGTAATAGTAGTAGCAGAAGTAGTAGTAGTAGCAGTAGTAGTTGCAGTAGTAGTAATCGTAACAGCAGCAGTAATAATAGTAGCAATCACAGTAGTAGTAGTAGTAGTAGTAGTAGCAGTAACAGTAGTAGTAGTAGTAGTATCAGTAGTAGTAGTAGCAGTAGTAGCAGTAGTAATAGCATTTAACAGTAGTAGCAGTTGGCCAACTGGAGGGACCATCATGACAGGACAAACCCTTACATGGGGCGTACCACCGGAACATAACTGAAGTGGCTGATATCAAGAAATCCTACCAATGGCTGGAGAGGGCTGGTCTGAAGGACAGCACGGAGGCACTCATCCTGGCTGCACAGAATAGAATAGAATAGAATAGAATGCCTTTATTGTCATTATACAAGTATAATGAGATGAGATTACAAGCTTCTCCATAATGTGCACACATAAATAAACAATAAATAATAAAAGATATGTACAATAAAACTACTATAAAAAACTACTAAGTACAAGAATAACAGGCTGTACAATAACTAATATGAGCTACTGTCTGTAAAAAGTTGCATAGACTGTGCATAGACTTGTGCAAAGCCTGGAGGTAAACAGGCACATAGCAGCAGCAGGTATTACAATAAAGTTCCTCAGTGCAGGTTGGAGTTGAGTATGGTGACTGCCCTTGGGAAAAAGCTGTCTCTGAGTCTGTTTGTTTTGGCTGGTATGGCCCTGTAGCGTCTGCCAGAGGGCAGCAGGTTGAAGAGGTGGTAGCCAGGATGTGTGTAGTCCTTGATGATGCTTCTGGCTCTACCAAGGCACCTGGAGTTGTAGATTGAGGTCAGGGGAGGTAGGGGGCAACCGATGATCTTTTGCGCAGTGTTGGTTACCCTCTGCAGTCTTTTCCTGTCAGCTTCTGTGCAGTTTGAGTGCCACACTGACACAGCGTAGGTCAGCAGGCTCTCGATCGCTGATCGGTAAAAGGTCACCAGCAGGTTGGTGTTGAGTTGCTCCTTCCTGAGCACTCTCAGGAAGTGAAGTCGCTGCTGTGCCTTTTTGACCAGTGCAGTGGTGTTAGCTGACCAGGACAGGTCGGCAGAGATGTGGACCCCTAGGAATTTGAAGGTCACCACTCTTTCCACACTCTCGCCGTTGATGTACAGGGGGGCAGGGGCAACCTTGTTCCGTCTAAAGTCCAGGATGAGTTCCTTAGTCTTAGCAATGTTCAGTGCCAGATTGTTGACTGCACACCACTCGCTGAGTCTAAGGACCTCATCTCTGTAGGGCGCCTCATTCCCTCCTGTGATCATCCCCACCACCGTTGTGTCATCTGCAAATTTCACGATGATGTTCTCAGGGTGGGTGGGTCTGCAGTCATGTGTGTATAGTGAGTAGAGGAGAGGGCTCAGGGCTCAGGACGCAGCCTTGGGGCGAGCCGGTGCTGAGCGTGCGGGCGGATGAAAGGTGGGGACCCAGCTTCACGTGCTGGGGTCGGTTGATCAGGAAGTCTTTGATCCATGAGCAGGTGGAGGGTGGGAGCCCCAGGTTGGCCAACTTGGGGATGAGAATGTCCGGTATTATTGTGTTAAAGGCTGAGCTATAGTCAATGAAGAGCATCCTGACATAGCTCCCCTTTTTCTCGAGGTGGCTCAGTGCAGAGTGGAGGGCAATGGTTATTGCATCTTCGGTGGATCTGTTTGGCCGGTATGCAAACTGATATGGGTCGAAGGTGGGGGGGAGACAAGCTTTGATGTGTCTCAGTACCAGTTTTTCAAAGCACTTTGTGATCACTGGGGTGAGTGCTACTGGGCGGAAGTCGTTCAGGTTGGTTATGGGTGACTTTTTGGGGACTGGGATGATGGTGGCCGACTTTAGGCAGGCTGGGATGTTGGCTTGTTCCAGTGAAAGGTTGAAAATGTCAGTGAAAACTGGAGCAAGCTGATCAGCGCATGCCTTGAGTACTTTGCCCGGTACTCCATCCGGTCCTGTGGCCTTCCTGGGGTTGACGGCGCGGAGCACTCGTCTGACGTCCTCCACCTCCACAGTGAGTGGGGGTGTGTCTTGTGTTTGTGTGGGTTGTAGAGGGGGTTGGGGTGGTGTGGCTGCCTTTTGAGCTTGGGACTCAAAGCGGGCGAAGAAGCTGTTGAGCTCCTCCGCCAGTGCTGCGTCTGAGTCCCCAGGTGTCACAGCACAGCCCCTGTAGTTGGTCAGGGACTGTATGCTCTGCCACACCTGCCGGGGGTTGTTAAGTTGACCTTCAATCTTTTGTTTGTAGTCTGCTTTGGCGGCCTTGATGCCTCTCCTTAGGTCGGCACGAGCTGTGCTGTACAGCTCTCTGTCATCAGATCTGAAGGCTGCATCGCGGGCCCGGAGGAGGGAGCGGACCTGGCTGGACATCCACGGTTTCTGGTTGGGGTATACTCGGACTGTCTTTTCTACAGTGACCATGCCCATGCAGTACTTGATGTATGATAGCACTGTGTCTGTGTATGTAGCCAGGTCGTTATGTTGGAAAGTCTCCCATTGTGTCAGTTCAAAGCAGTCCTGGAGTCGGGGGAGTGCATCCTCAGGCCATGTGATAACGGGCTGTCGTTGGGGCTTTGTTTGTCGGCTGAGGGGGGTATATGCTGGGGCTAGGAATAGTGATAGGTGATCTGAGTGGCCCAGGTGGGGGAGGGGGATGGCTTTGTATGCCCTCTTGAGATTGGAGTAAACATGGTCCAAAGTTTTGTTGTCTCTTGTAGAACATTTGACATGCTGGTGAAATTTTGGTAAAACAGTCTTGAGATTTGCCTGATTAAAATCTCCTGCTATAATGTGTGCGCCATCTGGGTAGGCACGCTGGTGATTGTTTATGGCTTCAAGCAGTATTGAGAGAGCAGTTTTAACATTAGCATCAGGCGGGATGTAGGCTGCTGTGATGACAATAGCAGTTAGCTCTCTGGGTAGAAAGAAGGGTCTGCATCTCACCGACATGAATTCTAAGTCCGGGGAACAATGTCTGTCCAGTACAGTGCTGTTGTTACACCAACCTTCATTCACGTAGATGCAAAGCCCACCACCTCTTTTTTTTCCCGAATCGCCGGTCCTGTCTGCTCTGTGTAGCGTGCGGCCAGCTAGCTGCACCGTTGCATCGGGTATTAACGGGTGTAACCAGGTCTCTGTGATGATCAAAGCGCTGGCTTGTTGAACGTAGCGATTCCCAGCCAGCAGTAAATCCAAGTCGTCGGTCTTGTTTACAATTGATCTGGCGTTGGAGAGGTAGATGCTTGGCACTGGGGGTTTCAGTGGCTGTTGCTTGAGCTTGGTCAACAGACCCGCTCTGCATCCACGCTTCTGCTTCCTTTCTCGGCGGCGCCTCTTGCGTCTGCCGGCTCCGATAATAATCCAAGGGGACCCCGCTGGTCTCCTTATCTCGTCCGGAATGTTGTGAGTGCGATGAAACTCGCTGCAAACGGTCATTTTCCGTTGAAAACCGATGTCCAGTAATTCCATACGGTTGTAGTGGATGGTAGAGTCCGGTGCAGACAAACAACACAACAAAACACACGCAAAAACACACAAAAAAGTGCACAAGTAGGGAGAGCCTCTAGCCGCAGCATCTGTGTGCGCCGCCATCTTGACCAAGAGCAGGCCTTGAGCATCCGAGCAATAGAGGCCCAGATCTACCACACCAGACAAGACCCAAGGTGTAGGTTGTGCAAAGAAGTGCCTGAGACAGTCCAGCACATAACTGCAGGGTGTAAGATGCTGGCAGGGAAAGCGTACATGGAGCGACATAACCAAGTAGCAGGCATAGTAATAATAGTAGCAATCACAGTAGTAGTAGTAGTAGTAGTAGTAGTAGTAGTAGTAGTAGTAGTAGTAGTAGTAGTAGTAGTAGTAGTAGCAGCAGTAACAGTAGTAGTAGTAGTATCAGTAGTAGTAGTAGCAGTAGTAGCAGTAGTAATAACAGCATTTAACAGTAGTAGCAGTAGTAGTAATTGTAGTACCAGTAGTAGGAATAGTAGTAGTAGCAGTAGTAGTAGCAGTAGTAGCAATAGTAGTAGCAGCAGTAGTAGTAGCAGTAGTAATAGTAGTAGCAATGACAGGAGTAGTAGTAGCAGTAGTAGTAGTAATAGTAGTAGCAGTAACATCAGTAGTAATAGTAGCAGCAGTAGTAGTAGTAGCAGTAGTAATAGTAGCAGCAGTAACAGTAGTAGCAGTAGTAGTAACACTAGTAGCAGTAGTAGTAATAGTAGTAGAAGCAGTAGTAGTAGCAGTACCAGTAGTAGTAGCAGTAGTAGCAGTAGCAGTAGTAGTAGCAGTAGTAGTAGTAGCAGTAGTAACAGCAGTAAGAACAGTAGTAACAGTAGTAGTAATAGTAGTAGCAGCAGTAGTAGTAGCAGTAGTACTAGTAGTAGCAATAACAGTAGTAGTTGTATAAGTAGTAGTCGTAGTAGTAGTAGTAGTAGTAACAGTGGTAGTAGAAGTAGCAGTAGTAGTTGTAGCAGTAGTAGCAGTAGTAATAGCAGCAGTAACAGTAGTAGCAGTAGTAGTAAGAGTAGTAGCAGTAGTAGTAATACTAGTAGTACTAGTAGTAGCAGTAGTAACAGTAGTAAGAACAGTAGTAGTAATAGTAGTAGCAGCAGTAGTAGTAGCAGTAGTACTAGTAGTAGCAATAACAGTAGTAGTTGTATAAGTAGTAGTAGTAGGAGCAGTAGTAGTAGTAGTAGCAGCAGTAGTAGTAGTAGCAGCAGAAGTAGCAGTAGTAATAGTAGTAGCAATAACAGTAGTAGGAGTAGAAGTAGTAGTAGTAGTAGTAGTAGTAGTAGTAGTAGTAGTAACAGTGGTAGTAGAAGTAGCAGTAGTAGTCGTAGCAGTAGTAGCAGTAGTAATAATAGCAGCAGCAGTAACAGTAGTAGCAGTAGTAGTAACAGTAGTAGCAGTAGTAGTAATAGTAGTAGCAGAAGTAATAGTAGTAGCAGTAACAGTAGTAATAGTAGTAGTAGTAGTAATAGTACCAGCAGAAACAGTATTAGCAGCAGTAGTAATAGTAGTAGCAGCAGTGGTAGTAGTAGTAGTAGTAACAGCAGTAGTAGTAGTAGTAGTAGTAGTAGTAGTAGTAG
>CM068362.1:14756878-14771878 GCA_034769755.1 Odontamblyopus lacepedii
TGTCAGAAAACATGGAATTAATTTCCACTGCTATGCTGATGACACTCAGCTGTACTTATCAATGAAACCTAATCAGACCCGATCAAATCGATAAGCTCAGTGCCTGTGTGAAGGACATCAAAACCTGGATGACCCTGAATTACCTGCTCTTAAACCCTGAAAAAACAGAGGTCATTGTTGACCGGTCCTAAAGGTCAGAGAGATTCTCTGTCAGACCAGATAATCTCACTTGACAATGTGAGTATAGCCTCTAGCTCTACTGTAAAAAACCTTGGAGTCGTATTTGACCAAAATCTCTCATTCACAGCTCATATAAACCAAGCTTGTAAAACTGCATATTTTCACCTGCGAAACATAACTAAAATCAGAAAAATGTTGCCTAAAAATGATGCGAAAAAACTTATCCATGCATTTGTTACATCCAGACTAGATTACTGTAATTCTCTGCTCACCGTCTGCGCTAAAGGTACTTTAAGAAGCTTCCAGTTGGTCAAAATGCAGACCAGAGTCTAACAGGAACTAAAGAAGCGTGATCACATCAGTCCGTGTTAAAAATCACTGCACTGGCTTCCTGTCGAGTTTAGAATTAAATTCAAAGTTCTCCTCCTGACATACAAAGCCTTAAACAATATGGCCCCATCATATCTTCAGGATGCCATTGTCCCCTATCAGCCAAATAAGAGCACTTTCGGCTCTCAGATATGCAGGATTATTAGTGGTTCCTAGAGTGTCTAAAAGTACAGTGAGGGGAGAGCCTTCAGTTACCAAGCTCCTGTGTTATGGAATCAACTCCCTGTTGATGTTAAGCAGAGCACCCACAGTCTCTTTATTTAAAGACCAGGCTTAAAACCTTCCTCTTCAGGAATAGCTTATGACCAGGTTACTTAGATTGATGTTACTAAGATAAGCTGCAGAGATAACAAGCTGGGGGAAGTGTGGCAACCTGAGCACTGTCCTCTGTTTCCTCTATTTTCTCATCAACATCACTTACTATGTTTTCATCTGTAGTTTGTTCATTGCTATTCACATGTTTGTCCCTGTCCCCCTCCCCTGTAGGTGTAACTCTTTCAGGCGCCTGATGGCAGCTGGACCTCTCTCTCCTCCTCCTTGCCTGGCTCCCCTCCTCCTCGCCTGGCTCCTCCTCTTCGCCCTGGCTCCTCCCATACTTCGCCCGGCTCTTCCCCACCTGGGTGGCTGTGGCCATACCGAACTGGCCCACGGGCCTGGACATCTATAGCCTGTCCGTCCATGGGAGTGGATCCCTCCTTCACTGTAGTTCTCCCGAGGTTTCTTCTTTTCCCAGGACCCTGGGTTTTGGAGATTTTTCCTTGCTGAGAAGGAGGGTCTAAGGACAGAGGGATGACTGGACAATGTTTCATTTGCTGCTTTACATGAATGTTGTTTTTCCTGTTTTTCCTTTTCAGCCAATTCCTCATTTCCGTTCTGATCCTCACGGCCGCCTCTGCCTGTTCTGCCTGCAGAGAGCGCTTTTACACCACTGTGCTATCATAAGCGACCGGACGAGACACTGCGAATGTTTCTGTCTTTTTGCTTTAACAGCACTACGCTTTTACTTATCCATAGTCGAATTGTCGTTATTTGTTTCACAGGTGTATATTTGGTCTTTCCTTTAAATTGGTCATGAATTGATAGGTTCATCACTAGTTAAAACTAACTTTATTTCATCTAGTTTTCATCAAAAATTATATTTTACTTTCCATTTTTGTAGGAATTTGCAAGACTCTGGATAAATTCGCCTCATATACTCCGAGTCTGTTTCTATTTTACTGTTTTTCTGCCATGATACTATGTGTCTGGATTTGCCTACTGTTGATCAGCGGGAGACTTCTCTGTAATTTTATGACAAGCTTCTCTGATGAGGCGGTCATAAACTGGGTGTTAATTCACACACCGAGAAGGACGCTGGATCAATTTTCAACAAAACATCGACCTATGTCCTTAATGAGATTCAACCTTGATACATCTTAACAATGATCAGTTTGACTTCCCCATTCATTCAACAGTTCATGCACACTTTACACTAGATTCACACTTCTACACTAGATTCATCTCTATGTAGTTCTGTATAACTTCACTCTTTAGAAGTTAAATTTCTGACCTCAGGTGATATAACTGGCTCTGGTTGACCGGGTCCTTCCACGAAGAGGATGCCCCACAGGGGTTGCCCGTCGAGAAAAAGACGGATTTTTCAGCTCAAGCTGGGTGCGCCTCTTTCCAACCTTTGTCGGTCATCCTCCGAAAGGCAGAAGTTCACGCGGATCCGGCTCGAAGGACCAATTAGTGTTAAAAGATAGATCACAAACAGCCAAATATCTTTACAGTTTTATATAAATGCCAGTCTCCTACTTAAGGATTAAATCACCTGAGCCAGTTCTCTTTCCGTGCACAGGGAGAGACCAGCCGTCTGCGCTTCTCTGGAAGCTCGATCACGCTACTCTCCCAAAGCTCCCTTCCAGCACGGCTTTTATTGACTGTTTAACAATACATCATGTCAGTGTTAGGTTTACAAAGACAGCATGGTCAAAGTATACATAATCTTGTTAAGCTTACCACGAACAACATAGTGAGAGTATATCATGACTAGGAGTTTACATTTCATCAGATAAGCACTGAAATATGGCTCTAGGAACCCGAAGTAGAGTTCAAAAGGTCCACGCATCTGGTTTTAGCAGATAGATGGCTGCCATACCTCTAACAAAGGCTCTTCTCATGCCAATTGGGGACTGCATTAACTTGATGTACATTTTTAAATAACTTCATCATTATAAGCATTTTTATTCTAACAGTAACAGTAGTAGCAGTAGCAGTAATGGTAGTAGCAGCAACCAAAGTAATAGTAGTTGTGGTAGGAGTAGTATTAGTAGTAGTAGTAGTAGTAGTAGTAGTAGTAACAGTAGTAGTAGTGAGTTGCGGTAGTAGTAACAGTAGTAGCAGTAGTGGTAGTAATAGTAGTAGCAGCAGTAGTAGCAGTAGTAGTATAGTAGTAGCAGTAACAGTAGTAGTAGTAGCAATAACAGCAGTAGTAGCAGTAGTAGTAATAATAGCAGCAGCAGTAGTATTAGTAGTAGTAGTGGCGGTAGTAGTAATAGTGGTAGCAGTAATAATAGTCGTAGTAGTAGTAGTAGTAGTAGTAGTAGTAGTAGTAGTAGTAGTAGTAGTAATAACAACATTTAACAGTAGTAGTAGCAGTAGTAGTAACTGTAGTACCAGTAGTAGTAATAGTAGTAGTAGCAGTTGTAGTAGCAGTAGCAGTAGTACCAATAGTAGTAGCAGCAGTAGTAGTAACAGTAGTAGCAGTAGTAGTAATATTAGTAGCAGCAGTAGTAATAGTAGTAGCAATAACAGTAGTAGTAGCAGTAGTAGTAGTAATAGTAGTAGCAGTAACAGCAGTAGTAGTAGTCGTAGCAGTAGTAATAGTAGCAGCAGTAACAGTAGTAGCAGTAGTAGTAACACTAGTAGCAGTAGTAGTAAGAGTAGTAGTAGTAGTAGTAGTAGCAGTAGCAGTAGTAATAGCAATAACAGTAGTAGTAGTAGTAGTAGTCGTAGTAGTAGAAGTAGCAGTAGTAGCAGTAGTAGTAGCAGTAGCAGTAGTAGCAGTAGTAATAGCAGCAGTAACAGTAGTAGCAGTAGTAGTAAGAGTAGTAGCAGTAGTAGTAATACTAGTAGCAGTAACAGAAGTAGTAGTAGTAGTAGTAATAGTAGGAGTAGTAACAGTAGTAGCAGTAGTAGTAATAGTAGTAGCAGCAGCAATAGTAATAGTAGTTGTAGTAGGAGCAGTAGTAGTAGTAGTAGCAGTAGTAGTAGTAGTAGTAGTAGTTGCAGTAGTAGTAACAGTAGTAGCAGTAGTAGTAATAGTAGTAGCAGCAGTAGTAGTAGGAGCAGTAGTAGCAGTAGTAGTAATACTAGTAGCAGTAACAGAAGTAGTAGTAGTAGTAGTAGTATTAATAGTAGTAGTAGTAGTAGTAGTAGTAGTAGTAGTAGTAGTAGTAATAGTAGGAGTAGTAACAGTAGTAGCAGTAGTAGTAATAGTAGTAGCAGCATCAATAGTAATAGTAGTTGTAGTAGGAGCAGTAGTAGTAGTAGCAGTAGTAGTATTAGTAGTAGTTGCAGTAGTAGTAACAGTAGTAGCAGTAGTAGTAATAGTAGTAGCAGCAGTAGTAGTAGTAGGAGCAATAACAGTAGTAGTAGTAGAAGTAGTAGTACTAACAGCAGTAGTAGCAGTAGTAATAGTAATAGCAGTAGTAGTAGTAGTAGTAGTAGTAGTAGTAGTAGTAGTCGTAGTAGTAGAAGTAGTCGTAATAGTAGTAGCAGAAGTAGCAGTAGTAGCAGTCGTAGTAGCAGTAGTAGTAATCGTAACAGCAGCAGTAATAATAGTAGCAATCACAGTAGTAGTAGTATTAGTAGTAGTAGTAGTAGTAGTAGTAGTAGTAGTAGTAGCAGTAACAGTAGTAGTACTAGTAGTATCAGTAATAGTAGGAGCAGTAGTAGCAGTAGTAATAACAGCATTTAACAGTAGTAGTAATTGTAGTACCAGTAGTAGTAATAGTAGTAGTAGCAGTAGTAGTAGCAGTAGTAACAATAGTAGTAGCAGCAGCAGTAGTAGTAGTAACAGTAGTAGCAGTAGTAGTAATAGTAGTAGCAGTAGTAGTAATAGTAGTAGTAGCAGTAGTAGTAGCAGTAGCAGTAGTCGCAGTAGTAGTAGTATTAGTAAAGGTAGTAACAGTAGTAGTAACAGTAGTAGCAGTAGTAGTAATAGTAGTAGCAGCAGCAGTAGTAGCAGTAGTAATAGTAGCAGCAGTAACAGTAGTAGCAGTAGTAGTATGTCATGGAATAAGATCACAAACCAGTGATAAATCTTACAGTTTTACATTAAACCAGTCTCTGCCCCATTGAGATTAAAAACCACCTGAGTCAGTCTTTTCATTTTTACGTGCCACGGAGGACAGGGCTGGAGTCTGCTAAGGCCCTACTGAGGGCAGCCATACACTCTCAGATGTCCTGCCCCTTCTTCTGCAGCACGTCCCTTTATTTCCTCTCATCAAATCAATCATGTCAGTACAAAGCATAGTCAGAGAATACATAGTTTACAACATAGTGAATACATAGGTTACAACATAGTGAAGTATATCATGGCTTTGTTTTACATCTGCTGATATAAGCACAAATTTACGACCTGTGAACCGTCTGCAAGGAGGGAAAAGGTCATAAGAGGTCATGCATCTGGTCTCTCAGAGCAGATAGCACATTCCTTTTTAACAAAGAACTCTTGGTACTCTGAAATCACCTTTTAACCACATGTACATTTTAATAACTTCACCATTAAAAGCATTTTATTCTAACATTTTACCCCCTGTTTATAAAAATTACATCATATAAGATCAGAACATGAGCCTTCTATATCAATAACTTTAGCACATGTCGCCATAAAAATGTGTAAAATCGTACACTCGGGGATAATGTTGGCTCTTAGTCATTTTACCTGTGTTTCAGTTTGTCTATTTGTGTTCAAAGTTTAGGTCTGGGCTGTCCTTGTCAGAGTCAAAAGTTAAGGTATCTGTTAAGAGAAGTTGAAACTCCTCATTGTTTAAGGTCATTGTACTCTGAATAGACTTTTGCATTAGTGTTTTGAAGATTGGAATACAACAACATCCACACACTAGAAGCAAAAGTGCACACATTATTAAGGAGGTTAATATAGTTGCTGCCAATTTCCTGTATCGACCAAATATATCAAACCAACTGTACCATGAATCAAATTTCCTCCCTGATCTTTAGCTTGTGCCAATTCCTCTTTGAGGTGGAAACTCTGTCATGTATTTCAGACCAATTTCCAGCAGAGTCTGGAATAAAGGTACAACAGTGTTCAGAACCAAATTTAGTACAGATTCCTCCATCTGATGCAAACAGGAAATCTAGAGAGAGCTGGTGTAACATCAGCATTTCTCTCATAACTGCGCTCTGGATCATCACGGAGTTGAGTAGTAATATCATCTAGTATACCAGTTATGTTTCTGCGCCCACCATCGTCGTTCATTCTTTTTCCGAGATCGCTGTTCCGTAATTTGGCAAGAGTGTCATAAAAACCCTCTTGTGCCACTTATCAGTGGGGTATGGGTGTTAGATTGCTTTGGCGGTGTGTATGCCCTTTTTACCTTGTTGTGGTGCGGGTTTTGGTCAGTTGAGACTAATTGGAAAACTGTTGGTTGGAGAGAAGCTAAATAACAGCCTCCACACCAGTCTGGTGGCAGGATGAGGTGAGCAGTTTTCCCACACATCCATACCGCTCCTACAGGAGCTGGAATGGCCCAGATGGGTACATTAAGTCTAGTCCAGTCGGCTGGCAGCCCAACTAAGTTTAGGTCTTTAGCTACCTGCGTCAAATTAAATGTGAATATGCCTATTGTGGGTCCAACTGTTTCACCTCTGTGAGTAAGAGGCAGTGCATACCATGGCCCCCCCTTATAGGCTGTGGTTCTCCATCCGGGGACTGGGAGCTCTTTACGACCTTGAGTGTTTCCCACCCACTGGAAACCCCTGTCACATTCTCTGGTCACTGTCAGTCCGGGGAACTCAGGCCCCTTTCTAACCTGGACACCTTTCCATATGGTCTGGTTAGTGTTGTCAGTCCACTTAGCTGGATCCCTCCAGTCTGAGGCATTTGTCAAATAACCATCACATAGAGGCAGTTTAACACTCGTTCGCATCGACCAGTACCCTGCCAATGCACAAAACATGTCTTTAGCTGAAAGAGGGACAGGTGTAAACACCGGTACCTCATTGGCATGGTGAGGGATAAGGGAACAGATATAACAGTCCTTTGTGATGTTAAGGTGTTGTGCTGTTATGTTCATGAGGTTAAACCATTTATTATTTAGTATGTGATGTACTTGATGTGGATTTATCACTTCTCTACGAGTAAGTATATATCGTTTATGCATCAATACTTGGGTCAATTCTGTCTTGTCTTTTTTTGTCATTTCAGTCGTAGGATGTGTCACAGTCTCAGAGACAGTGGAGTCGTTGTATTTGCTGTGTGTGACCTGTGTACTCACTACCAAGTCAGTGTGTGTATGTTCGATATATATCAAAAACATTATTGCTATGTACACCATGAATAAAATTATGACAAATAACACCTTATTTAACCATTTTAACTGGGTGTTTTGTGGTTGTTTTACTTCTCTTTTCTCAGACAGTTGCTTCTCCCTTGGGATGAATGGAGCTGTCATCTTTTTCAGTGCCCGAGGGTCAACTTCCTCGTAAGAACACCGTTGGAGTGAACAGTTGTTTACCTACTGCTCACTCTTGTTGTGGAGTCCTGGTCTAGGAGTAGTCTAGGCGTTCTCTGAAGGCCTGAGTCAGTGATGTCCTGAGTCTAGGAGGTCTTGGAGATCTCTGAAGGCCTGAGTCAGAGATGTCCTGAGTCTAGGAGGTCTTGGAGGCTGGGTCTGGATCTGTCAGGTCCAACTGGTTCCTCAACTTACAGTGTGATTGATGAATCCAGGTGGCTTTGCCCTCGACCTTTACTGCAGTGGGTGTAGCCAAGATGACTCGATGCGGTCCTCCCACCTTGGACTGGTCCAATTCTTCCTCTTTAGAGTCTTTATGAACACGTGGTCTCCTGGTTTTGCCGTGTTGCCCTGTAGAGAAATAGTTCCTTCTGGCAGTTTATTGCTGTTTACAACATCTCTTGTTAACAGGGTTTTTCTCATATAGTCAATAAGATCTTGATCAGAGTCTGGTTGATCTATTGTCTTTAATTGTAAATCCGGAATAGTATATGGTCTTCCATATAATATTTCAAATGGAGCTCAACGTATGCCCTTCTGCTGGCAAAATATGCATGTTTAGTTTAACTAGTTCAATGCAATCAGGCCATGGTCTGTTGGTTTCCTTCATTGTCTTGACCAACTTGTTTTTATTGTCCCATTCGTCCTCTCCACTAGGCCTGCTGACTGTGGGTGATATACACAGTGTCTCTTCAGATCTATGTTAAATCTCTCCCTATCTTTGTGATGACTTCATTAACAAAATGGGTTCCGTTATCTGATCTTATAACTTTTGGAATGCCAAATGTAGAATTATGCTCTTGCATATTGCTTCGCCACCGTTAGTGCATCCGGTTTAGCTGTTGGGAATATTTCCACCCATTTTGGAGAATCGTCTATAATCACTAGACAATACTCTACACCTTTAGATTTAGTTAATTGAATGAAATCCATGTGTAGTGTATGGAAAGGATGTTCTGGATTAGGAAAGCTCCTCTTTTAGGTCTCAGCTGTCCCTGTGCATTATTTTAATACAGATTAGGCATTGTTTACAAAAATTTTTGAATATGTATTAAAGCCTATTGTATTATAATGCTTTTCCACCATATCAATCATACCCCCTGTTGACACATGACATAGTCCATGCGTCAATCTAAAGCCAATTAAATAATGATTTTGGTAGCCATGGTTTATCAGCAGGGCCTACATATAGGTTATTTTTATTGTAGCTCCTTTCCCTATCCAGGCATCTCTCTCAGATTTGGGAGCATTTTGTTGATAATTTAACAACAAATTTTTCGTCTTGATTCGTTATTTCTTCTGAATGTAACATCTGTGTGCTTTGTGCCACAGCTTTAGCTGCGGTATCTGCTAATCTGTTGCCTACCGAGATAGGATCTGTGTTTGATTTGTGTGCTTCACATTTGCAGATGGCTAGCCTTTTAGGTAATTTTATGGCTTCTAAAAGATTTTCTAGTAGGACTTTATGTGCCACTGTTTTGCCGCTGGATGTTTTAAAACCTCTTCTGGCCCATTGTGTACAGAAGTGATGTGTTGATCCATAAGTATATTGACTATCTGTCCATATGGTCAACTCTTCATCTTTGAACAATTTACAAGCTTCGTGACTGCTATTAATTCTGCAGCCTGTGCTGATAAGTTTGAAGGCAGTTTCATTTGTTTTAAAATTTTATCCATAGTAGTAATGGCATATCCTACTTGATTTTGGCCTATCTTGTTCTTACTTGCTGAGCCATCTACAAATACTATTGCACCTGCATTCAGTGGAGTATCTTGTAAGTCAGGTCGGGGTTTGTGTATTATTTCAGTTTCTTTTGGCATGCAATCGTGTTTCTGCCCATCCTCCGGCAGAGAGAGAGTCATGGCAGGGTTTAACGCTACTGCACCTCTCTATGGTTAAGTGTGGTTGTGATAATAGCACTGTCATGCACATTAAATGTCGTGCAGGTGACAAAAATGCCATATTCGTTTGCATTAAAAGCGCTGATACGGTATGTGAAACCTTAAGGGTCAGCGGGTGAAACAGAACCACTTCTGCTGACTCCTGTATGGCCATTGCAGCAGCTATCACTGCCTGTACACAAGGTGGTGTGGCTCTAGCTACAGGATCTAATTGTTTTGAGTAATAGGCTACTGGTCTTAGTTTTGAGCCATATTTTTGCATTAACACTGAAGTCATAAACCCATTTTAAGTATCACATGTTTGAATGAAAGGTTTGTGTAATCAGGAAGTGCCAGTACAGTGGTAGTTGCCAATGCCTGTTTCAATTTACAGAAGGCTGTTTCTGCCTCTGCTGTCCAATGTATATGATCTGTCATTGTCATTGGAGTCTCATAAATTAGATTTTGTAAAGGGTCGGACCATTTCTGCGTAATCTACAACCCATGCTCTGCAATAATTACAGAGGCCTAAAAAGCGACATCATCATCTGTTTTTGTGAGTGGTTTTGGGGCAGCTAAAATGGTTGCTTTTCTGGATTCACAGATGGTTCTGCCCTCTGAAGTGAGATTGTGGCCTAAATATTTCACTTCTTTTCTCCATAGTTGTAATTTATCACGGCTCACTTTATTGCCTGTTTGGCCTAGGTATTCAAGTAAGGCTAATGTATCTTGTTTGCATTTTTCTGATCTACATTCGTCACTAAGATGTCATCTACATAGACAATAATTTGGCTATCATTTTTGAGTTAAAACCACTTAGGCAATTTGCAATGTTTTGAGAAAACACTGTGGGAGAAATAGCCAATCCTTGTGGGAGTCGAGCAAAGGTATATTTCTGGCCTTTATAAGTGAATCCAAACCAATCTTGACTCTCTTTTGCAACTGGAATGCTGAAAAAAGCGTTTGCTAAGTCTATAACTGAGAAGAATTTGCTTTCTGGGTTAATAGAATTTAATAAAGTGTGCGGATTAGGCACATTTGGTGTAGTCTGTTGCATTGCATCATTTACTGCACGTAGATCTTGAATCATTCTCCCACGAAGTGAAAGGGTGGAACTTTTTATTGGAAAAATTGGTGTATTGCATTTTAGCCTCTGGGCATGGAATTATTACACCTGCCTTTTTTAAATCTTCTATTACTGGTTCTATGCCTTTTTCGGCTTCTGGCTTGTGGGGTTTTTGTTTAATTCTTGGCCTAAACTCAGTTTTGCCTGTGATTTTTACAGGTTGGGCACCATGCATTAGACCTACATCTGCTGGGCCTGTGCTCCACACTTTTGTGAGATCTGTTCTAAAGCTTCATTCTCTTCTGGAGTTAGCACGAATGTTTCTGCATCTACATGTCATATTTCACAGTCTATTCCTCCCTCTGTCAAATGTGTCTGTGGTTTTGTTGTCACTCTATAATGTAGTTTTCCTTTTCCATCTAGTACTCAGGCTTTTTTTTTCTACACTAGGATCTTCAGTTTCAGTCCAGTCTGTAATTGAGCATTACATGTCTCATATTTATTGCATTGTCTCTCCATTCGTCATTTTTCCCTTTTGTCAGTGACACGTGTCTTGTGTATGGGGACTGCATTAGTCTAGTCACAGTTTCAGTTACATTTATGTCACAGAAGGAACACCCATCTTTGGCATAAATGTAAGGTAAATCACGCTTTGGGGACCTAATTTGTGCACTTACGTCATTATAGGGTTGGTCTGGTCCTGGGGTGCGTTTGTACCTAAGTGTACAATGTAATTCGTCTCTTTCTTTTCTGTCATACTCCCCCTGTATCATCCCTTCTGCTATCTCTATAAGTGATTTAGCAGTTTGTTGTAGATCCTTCTCTGGGAGATCTAAACTCCACCAATAGTGGAGGGCCCCTGTGCTCTCAACAGGGTGGACCCCTGTGTAATTCAGGGCATCTGCTTTGATTATCATTAGACGTCCCTCTGGCGTAGGAAGCAATGCTAAACCTAACATTAATATTAGATCTCTGCCTAGGAGATTATGTGGACATCTTGGTGATAATACTACTTCTAACTGTAGTCTCGGCTCTGCTGCTGTCAAACTAAACCCTATTGGGGTACTTATTTTTTGGGATTGTATATTGCCATTTGCTGAAATAATTCTTATAGTTTTATTTGAGGGCGTAAATGGCTTTGTGTCTCTCATAACAGTTCTTTCTGCACCTGTGTCTACCAAGAACAACATAGGTTGCCCATCCACATAAATCGTCATTTCTGGTTTCGTCCTGTAATCTATCTCATTAAATGACAGATACATTTCTGCACTTTGGGGATCTTCTTCCTCTCCTGTGTTATTTTGAATCTGTATTTCTGTAGGCATAGGTCTTTCAGCCACGTGTATTTCTTTTTGGTTTATTACTTTCCCTCTTCTGTCTTCCTGACATTTATCCTTGTATTTCTTATCTAGTCATGCTCTACTGGGCTTCTGTCTTTGATTCTCTCTTTCATTCTCTTCCTCTCCTTCACTGCTACTATCTTCTCCTCTCAGCCTACAGTTTTTAGCAAAATGTCCTCTCTTGTGGCATATAAAACATTTGCCCTCCTCCTTATCTCTTTCCTGCTTATCATTTCTTTTGTATCTTTGTTCAGCTTTTTATATTGTTTTTTCTTCTTTTTTCTAAGACATACGTCTCTATTCCCGATTCAGAAATAAGCACTTTGTTTGCTTGCTGCATTTTCTTTTTCTGCACTACACCCTCAGCGTGTATTGCATATGTCATAAAATCTGTCAATGTTGCTGTAGGAAAGCCTACGTCGTCTTTTGGAGCCAGTTTTTAATTGGTTCTTTAAGTCCTCCTAATATAGCCATTTTTAGTTGTTGTTGATAAGGCCCATTAACATCTGCATTCTCTGTGATGCCACTGTTTGCTTTAAACACTTCTGTCATTCGGACCTGAAATTCCTGCACCGTTTCCCCATCTTTCTGTTTGGTGTTTTGGATTTTATTATAATCTGCTCTACGCTGAAACTGTGTACGCATCCTAGCGAACACTCCATTTTGCATGGTCTAGAACAGGTACTATTTCTGCTGCAGGAATCACACGTCTTCCATTTCCATGCGCTTGAGTTGGGTCAAAATCTCCTCTAACTAAAGCCCATTTATGTCCTAAATGCAACATTAGAACTTCGTTGACACTCCATCGCGTCAGGCCATAAGAATTGATTAGATCTTTTAAGTCTGAAATGCATGTCTCTATGTCAGCTTCAGCTCTAGTAACGCCTTCCAATGCTTTTTTTATGTCTGCTACAGCCCATGGTCTGTAAACCTGTATCGTTGCCCCCTGTGTGTGCGGGTCTGGAAGCGAAATTAAAGGATAACCTACAGCTATTTCTTCTTCTTTAGGTGGGACAATCTATTTGAACCCATGTCTGGTCTGTGGTATATTCAACTAGACCTGGCATCTCTGTCTTACTTCTGGTACGGTTTGATATAGGAGATGGGAGCTGCCAGGGGGGTGGAGTTTTAGGAGATGGGAGCTGCCAGGGGGGTGGAGTTTTAGGAGATGGGAGCTGCCAGGGGGGTGGAGTTTTTGTATCATATGCGGGTGGAGGGCTCTGCTGGGCCTCTGGGGCAGTGGGAGGAGCCCAAAATGGGTTTTGGCTGGCTTGTTTTTTTCGTACTACTCCTATTTCTGGAAGTTTTGGATAAAGGCCCAAGGTCCTAAACTCCTCCTTCTTTTCTTTCTCACCCAATTCCTCATTTTCACCTTGTTCCTCACCACCCTCTGCCTGCTCTGCCTGTAGAGGCGCCTTTACACTACTGTGCCATCATAGATCCTCCGGACGAGACACAGTGTAATGCAGATATTTTTAGGGTTCACATTTTTACGTTTTTTACTTTCTGCTATCCATAGTCTAGCTGTAGTTACCTGTTTACCAGGTGTATATTTTGTCTTTCCTTTAAATTGATCATGAATTGATAAGTTCAACATTAACTGACTTAATTTAATTTCATCAAGAGTTCCATCAAAATTATATTTTACTTTCCATTTTTTTAGGAATTTGCAACTCTCTGGATAAATTCGCTTCATATATTCCGAATCTGTTTCTATTTTTCCTGGTTTTTCTGCCATGTTGTACTATGTGTCTAGGTCTGCCTACTGTTGATCTTCTGGAATCTTCTCTGTGTTTTATGACAAGCTTCTACCACGATGGGCGGTCATAAACTTGGTGTTAATTCACACACCGAGAAGGACACTGGATCAATTTTCAGCACACCATCAACCTATGTCCTTAATGAGATTCAACCTTGATACACCTTAACAGTGTTCAATTTGAATCCCCATTCAACAGCTCATTCAACAGTTCATTCATACTCTATACTAGATTCATCTCTAGTTCTACATAACTTCACTCTCTAGAAGTTAAATTTCTGACCTCAGGTGTTATAACTGGTTCTGGTCGTCCGGGTCCTTCCACGAAGAGGATGCCCAACAGGGGTTGCCGTCGAGAAAAGACGGATTTCTCAGCTGAATGCTGGGTGCGCGCACACTTCCAATCTCTGTTGTTCACCCTCCAGCAGAAGCACACCGATCCGGCTCGTACTGGACCATTTACTGTCATGGAATAAGATCACAAACCAGTGATAAATCTTACAGTTTTACATTAAACCAGTCTCTGCCCCATTGAGATTAAAAACCACCTGAGTCAGTCTTTTCATTTTTACGTGCCACGGAGGACAGGGCTGGAGTCTGCTAAGGCCCTACTGAGGGCAGCCATACACTCTCAGATGTCCTGCCCCTTCTTCTGCAGCACGTCCCTTTATTTCCTCTCATCAAATCAATCATGTCAGTACAAAGCATAGTCAGAGAATACATAGTTTACAACATAGTGAATACATAGGTTACAACATAGTGAAGTATATCATGGCTTTGTTTTACATCTGCTGATATAAGCACAAATTTACGACCTGTGAACCGTCTGCAAGGAGGGAAAAGGTCATAAGAGGTCATGCATCTGGTCTCTCAGAGCAGATAGCACATTCCTTTTTAACAAAGAACTCTTGGTACTCTGAAATCACCTTTTAACCACATGTACATTTTAATAACTTCACCATTAAAAGCATTTTATTCTAACATAGTAACACTAGTAGCAGTAGTAGTAATAGTAGTAGTAGCAGTAGTAGTAGCAGTAGCAGTAGTCGCAGTAGTAGTAGTATTAGTAAAGGTAGTAACAGTAGTAGTAACAGTAGTAGCAGTAGTAGTAATAGTAGTAGCAGCAGCAGTAGTAGCAGTAGTAATAGTAGTAGCGATAACAGTAGTAGTAGTATAAGTAGTAGTGGTAGTAGTCGTAGTAACAGTGGTAGTAGAAGTAGCAGTAGTAGTAGTAGCAGTAGTAGTAATAGCAGCAGTAACAGTAGTAGCAGTAGTAGTAAGAGTAGTAGCAGTAGTAGTAATACTAGTAGCAGTAACAGCATTAGCAGTAGTAGTAGTAGTAGTAGTAGTAGTATTAATAGTAGTAGTAGTAGTAGTAATAGTAGTAGTAGTAGTAGTAGTAGTAGTAGTAGTAGTAATAGTAATAGTAGGAGTAGTAACAGTAGTAGCAGTAATAGTAGTAGTAATACTAGTAGCAGTAACAGAAGTAGTAGTAGTAGTAGTAGTAGTAGTAGTAGTATTAATAGTTGTAGTAGTAGTAGTAGTAATAGTAGTAGTAGTAGTAGTAATAGTAGGAGTAGTAACAGTAGTAGCAGTAGCAGTAATAGTAGTAGCAGCAGCAAAAGTAATAGTAGTTGTAGTAGG
>CM068362.1:14774378-14781878 GCA_034769755.1 Odontamblyopus lacepedii
TAGTAGTAGTAATAGTAGGAGTAGTAACAGTAGTAGTGTGGCATGTCGGTGTGTGCTTCACCTTTAAGGTGATTGGTGGGTGGCATCAACCTAACCCACAAAGACAGGTGCGCGCATGGCGCGCGCTCATACACACACCTCCTCGAGTGGGCTTTGAGGTGGCAGCGTGCTTGCTCCCGCAGGACCGGGTTCGGGGTCATATTTCAACCAGTGCGCTCTTCTCGTCCTTTTATCAGGTTAGTCCTTGCAGATCCCACCTGTGTCGTGTGCAGGCAGCAATAATCTTTTTGGTCTTCGATCCAGGATTACGGTCTGGACTGGTCATTGTGGCCAACTTCACAGAGGTCTCGTGGTCTTACTCTGTGTTGTGGGAGTCTTGGCTTTCGAGGGGGGGCGTTGTGGGCTTGGAGCTCTTCCCGGGGTAAGTCTGCTCATTGTTTCGCCTTTGCTTTGGGTTGAATGCCATGGCTGACACCAAATTCTGCCTCAGATCCTGGGAAGTTGTGGGAATTGGCCGCGAGTCCCCCGCGGCTCTCCCCCTCCTCCTGCTACTCACAGGTGCACGCGCCTCTCACCGACCGGTAAGATGCAACACTTTCTCCAGTGTAGGGTTAATTCATTACCTTTTTATTTATACTCGTGTTTCTTATTTAGGCGCTGTGTGCGCGGCCCGCGTTGGAGCCGCCACCTCCTGTTAAAGGGCCGTTGTTTTGTCGGTTTTGTCCACACGCGCAGGTCACAACTGCGAGTTCATTCATTCACTTGTGGCCGGTGCCTTGCACTCTATAGTGCGCATGTTCAGGAGCAGATTCGCACCTTGCCCCATTTGGGCGAGTAAATTTATTTAAATAGGCAAAGACTCTTCTCATTTAATGTGAGAGCTCTGCCTTTCTGGGCAACTGCATGTTTATTGTGTGTTATTTTGTATATATATTGTTGATTTGCATGTGCATTTATTTTGTTATTTCTCTTTAGTTACATTGCTTGTTTTGTTAATTTGGTTACTTATTATTGCCTGATTTGCTGTGTTTTTTTTTCATTTTATTGTCTTGATTTAAATTGTTGCCTATTAATTTAGTTTTCATTGTCCAAGTTATTGGGCTTAAGGGTGCCCTGCAACCTCCATGACATGTGCTCTGTGGTTTTAAATGGTAATTGTGTAATATAAAGTTTTGATATTTTTATGAGAATATAGGCCTATTTTAAATATTTTTGATACAAATTAAATAAATTCCATTTTGTTAACTAATCCACCTCTCTTTTGTCCAGACCTTGTGCGGCCTTCTGTGTAAAATTCGTGACCTCAAGATAATCTGGTCCTAGGGCCATATACCCTAGGTGGCGTTGTTGGGTTAATTCCAGAGTTAAGCTTGCTAGCTACCGCTCTCGCTACAGTAGCAGTAGTAGTAATAGTAGTAGCAGCAGCAATAGTAATAGTAGTTGTAGTAGGAGCAGTAGTAGTAGTAGTAGCAGTAGTAGTAGTAGTAGTAGTAGTTGCAGTAGTAGTAACAGTAGTAGCAGTAGTAGTAATAGTAGTAGCAGCAGTAGTAGTAGGAGCAGTAGTAGCAGTAGTAATAACAGCATTTAACAGTAGTAGCAGTAGTAGTAATTGTAGTACCAGTAGTAATAATAGTAGTAGTAGCAGTAGTAGTAGCAGTAGCAGTAGTAGTAACAGTAGTAGCAGTAGTAGTAATAGTAGTAGCAGCAGTAGTAGTAGTAATAGTAGTAGCAGTAACAGCAGTAGTAGTAGTAGTAGCAGTAGTAATAGTAGCAGCAGTAACAGTAGTAGCAGTAGTAGTAACACTAGTAGCAGTAGTAGTAATAGTAGTAGTAGCAGTAGTAGTAGCAGTAGCAGTAGTAGCAGTAGTAGTAGTAGTAGTAAAGGTAGTAACAGTAGTAGTAACAGTAGTAGCAGTAGTAGTAATAGTAGTAGCAGCAGTAGTAGTAGCAGTAGTAATAGTAGTAGCAATAACAGTAGTAGTAGTATAAGTAGTAGTGGTAGTAGTAGTAGTAACAGTAGTAGCAGTAGTAATAGCAGCAGTAACAGTAGCAGCAGTAGTAGTAAGAGTAGTAGCAGTAGTAGTAATACTAGTAGCAGTAACAGAAGTAGTAATAGTAGTAGTATTAATAGTAGTAGTAGTAGTAGTAATTGTAGTACCAGTAGTAGTAATAGTAGTAGTAGCACTAGTAGTAGCAGTAGTAGTAGAACAATTCTCCCAGACTGGCTGAGGCTGTGTATGTCCCACGCACAAAAAGCACAAACAAAACATACCTAAACTCTGATAGGAAAGGTATCAGATCTCCTAACTTAATAAAAATAAATACATGCATCGCAAATAAACAAAATAAATGTATAAAAAGCACAAATAAAACTCAACTAAAGTCTGATAGGAAAGGCGTCAGGTTTAATAACTTAATAAAAATAAATAATTGTGTTGCAAATAAACAAATTAAGCATGTAAAAAGCACAAATAAAAGTCAACTAAACTCTGACAGGAAAGGCGTCAGATCTCATAACTTAATAAAAATAAATACATGTGTCGCAAATAAACAAAATGATAAGTGTGTAAAATGTGGACTGCTAAACATCAGGTCCCTCTCCTCTAAATCTCTTTTAATAAATGAATTAATTGGCGACTTTAATATTGATCTTCTAGCTCTAACTGAAACATGGCTTCAGGAAAATGATTATGTTAGACTAAACGAATCTACACCTCCAAGTCACGTGAACTTTCAAAGTGCCAGGAGCACTGGTCGAGGTGGCGGTGTGGCCGTCATTTCTCACTCCAGCCTAATTCTCAGCCTCAAATCTAATTATACATTCCGCTCCTTTGAAAGCCTCGCACTATCAATTACGTGCACCAACTGGAAAAACCAAAAAGCTGTTATATTTATAACAATCTACCGACCTCCTGGTCCATATGCCGAGTTTCTGACAGAGTTTTCTGACTTTATTTCAAGTTTAGTTTTGAAATGGGAAAGGATTGTTATAGTTGGAGATTTCAACATTCATGTTGATAACAGCAGTGAGTGCCTCAGCAGTGCTTTTGGTGCTCTCCTGGATGGGATCAGTTTTACCCAGAGTGTGAACAAGCCGACCCACTGTCACAATCACACTCTTGATCTCGTCCTAACTTATGGTATTGCGATTAATGATTTACTTGTAATTCCTCAAAACCCTATACTCTCTGACCATTTTTTAATTACCTTTCAATTCGTACTAAAAGACTATCCAGCTCTGCAGGAGAAAACTATAATGAAAAGAACAATATCAGAAAAATCAGTAGCCGAGTTCAAAGAAATAATCGAGCCAGTATTAAATGATATGCCATGTGACAATGAGAACAACTTTAATCCAATTATCATGGATCAGTTTGTTGATAGGACAATGCTCACCTTAAAATCTGCTCTCGATGTTGCAGCTCCGCTAAAACAGAAAAGCATTAAACCAAGACCTCCGGCTCCTTGGTATACTCCAGAATTGCGATCACTCAAACAACACGTAAGACGCACAGAGAAGCTCTGGCGCCGCTCAGCGCTCGAGCAGTCTCTGAAGGCATGGAAGCTCTGCCTGCTCTCTTATAAGGCCGCTCTGCGAAAAGCACAAACCAGATACTATTCAAACCTAATAGAAGTAAACAAAAGCAACCCCAGATTTCTGTTCAGCACTGTAGCCAGGCTGACAAACTCGCACACTGCCCCTGAGTCTCTTTTCCCTTCGAAGTTCAGTTGTGATGACTTTCTTGAATTCTTTGATTACAAAATTACAACCATTAGAGACAAGATCAACGAAGCCACTCCAAAAATCAGCCCCGAGCAAATTCAGCAAATCCAGTCTGTAACACCAATATCCCACATAAATCCTCTAACAGAATTAGACAAATTTACTCCTGTCGATGAGGTGGAGATTACCTCAGTCATCATGTCGTCCAAACCATCAACTTGTTTGCTCGACCCTATTCCAGTCAAACTCCTCAAAGAAGCTCTCCACCTAATAATAGGTTCCATCCATAACATAATAAATATGTCATTAGAAAATGGCTTTGTTCCTCAGTCCTTTAAATATGCTGTAATTAAACCGCTTTTGAAAAAACCTACGGTAGCTTAAATCCTGATGAACTAGCCAACTACAGACCTATTTCGAATCTTCCATTTCTCTCAAAGATTCTGGAACGAGTTGTGGTGAAACAGCTTTGTCACCATCTGCAGGGCAATAATTTATATGAAAAATTTCAGTCTGGTTTCAGAGCTCACCACAGCACAGAAACTGCTCTGCTTAAAGTGACAAATGATTTGCTACTAGCTGCTGATAACGGGCTGGCTTCAGTCCTGGTCCTACTGGACCTCAGTGCAGCGTTTGACACCATTGATCACAACATTCTACTGCAGAGGTTAGAATGTGACATAGGTGTCAGAGGACCGCCCTCAAATGGTTTTAAATCCTATCTATCAGATAGGTACCAGTTTGTTAGTGTAAACCAGTGCACCTCTCCCTGCTCTAAAGTAGCTTGCGGTGTTCCACAAGGATCTGTGCTTGGTCCAATCCTGTTTACTCTGTATATGTTGCCATTAGGTAACATTATCAGAAAACATGGAATTAATTTCCACTGCTATGCTGATGACACTCAGCTGTACTTATCAATGAAACCTAATCAGACCGATCAAATCGATAAGCTCAGTGCCTGTGTGAAGGACATCAAAACCTGGATGACCCTGAATTACCTGCTCTTAAACCCTGAAAAAACAGAGGTCATTGTTGTCGGTCCTAAAGGTCAGAGAGATTCTCTGTCAGACCAGATAATCTCACTTGACAATGTGAGTATAGCCTCTAGCTCTACTGTAAAAAACCTTGGAGTCGTATTTGACCAAAATCTCTCATTCACAGCTCATATAAACCAAGCTTGTAAAACTGCATATTTTCACCTGCGAAACATAACTAAAATCAGAAAAATGTTGCCTAAAAATGATGCCGAAAAACTTATCCATGCATTTGTTACATCCAGACTAGATTACTGTAATTCTCTGCTCACCGTCTGCGCTAAAGGTACTTTAAGAAGCTTCCAGTTGGTCCAAAATGCAGCGGCCAGAGTCCTAACAGGAACTAAAAGACGTGATCACATCAGTCCCGTGTTAAAATCACTGCACTGGCTTCCTGTCGAGTTTAGAATTAAATTCAAAGTTCTCCTCCTGACATACAAAGCCTTAAACAATATGGCCCCATCATATCTTCAGGATGCCATTGTCCCCTATCAGCCAAATAGAGCACTTCGCTCTCAGAATGCAGGATTATTAGTGGTTCCTAGAGTGTCTAAAAGTACAGTGGGGGGGAGAGCCTTCAGTTACCAAGCTCCTGTGTTATGGAATCAACTCCCTGTTGATGTTAAACAGGCACCCACAGTCTCTTTATTTAAGACCAGGCTTAAAACCTTCCTCTTCGGAATAGCTTATGACCAGGTTACTTAGTTGATGTTACTAAGATAAGCTGCCGCAGGAGATAACAAGCTGGGGGAAGTGTGGCAACCTGAGCACTGTCCTCTGTTTCCTCCTATTTTCTCATCAGCATCACTTACTATGTTTTCATCTGTAGTTTGTTCATTGCTATTCACATGTTGTCCCCTGTCCCACTCCCCCTGTGGAGTGTAACTCTTTCAGACGCCTGATGGCAGCTGGACCTCTCTCCTCCTCCTTGCCTGGCTCCTCCTCCTCGCCTGGCTCCTCCTCTTCGCCTGGCTCCTCCCCTTCGCCCGGCTCTTCCCCACCTGGGTAGCTGTGGCCATACCGAACTGGCCCACGGGCCTGGACATCTATAGCCTGTCCGTCCATGGGAGTGGATCCCTCCTTCACTGTAGTTCTCCCCGAGGTTTCTTCTTTTTCCCAGGACCCTGGGTTTTTTGGAGTTTTTCCTTGCTGAGAAGGAGGGTCTAAGGACAGGGGATGACTGGACAATGTTTCATTTGCTGCTTTACATGAATGTTGTTTTTTCCTGTTTTTCCTTTTTCAGCCAATTCCTCATTTCCGTTCTGATCCTCACCGGCCGCCTCTGCCTGTTCTGCCTGCAGAGGGCGCTTTTGCACCACTGTGCTATCATCGCCCTTCGGACGAGACACTGCGAATGTTTCTGTCTTTTTTGCTTTAACACTTTTACGCTTTTTACTTATCCATAGTCGAATTGTCGTTATTTGTTTACGAGGTGTATATTTGGTCTTTCCTTTAAATTGGTCATGAATTGATAGGTTCATCACTAGTTCGCTTAACTTTATTTCATCTAGTTTTTCATCAAAATTATATTTTACTTTCCATTTTTGTAGGAATTTGCAAGACTCTGGATAAATTCGCCTCATATACTCCGAGTCTGTTTCTATTTTTACTGTTTTTTCTGCCATGATACTATGTGTCTAGTTTTGCCTACTGTTGATCAACGGGAGACTTCTCTGTGTTTTATGACAAGCTTCTACCACGATGGGCGGTCATAAACTTGGTGTTAATTCACACACCGAGAAGTACGCTGGATCAATTTTCAGCAAAACATCGACCTATGTCCTTAATGAGATTCAACCTTGATACATCTTAACAATGATCAGTTTGAATTTCCATACATTCAACAATTCATTCACACTCTACACTAGATTCACACTTCTACACTAGATTCATCTCTATGTAGTTCTGTAAAACTTCACTCTTAGAAGTTAAATTTCTGACCTCAGGTGATAAAACTGGATCTGGTTGACCGGGTCCTTCCACGGAGAGGATGCCCAACAGGGGTTGCCGTCGAGAAAAGACGGATTTTTCAGCTCAAGCTGGGTGCGCACTCTTTCCAACCTTTGTCGGTCATCCTCCAGGCAGAAGTTCACGGATCCGGCTCGAAGGACCAATTAGTGTTAAAAGATAGATCACAAACAGCCAAATATCTTTACAGTTTTATATAAATGCCAGTCTCCTACTTAAGGATTAAATCACCTGAGCCAGTTCTCTTTCACGTGCACGGGGGAGAGACCAGCCGTGCGCTTCTCTAGGCTCGTCCACGCTTCTCTCCCAAAGCTCCCCCCCTTCCAGCACGGCTTTTATTGACTGTTTAACAATACATCATGTCAGTGTTAGGTTTACAAAGACAGCATGGTCAAAGTATACATAATCTTGTTAAGCTTACCACAGACAACATAGTGAGGTATATCATGACTAGGTTTACATTTCATCAGATAAGCACAGAAATATGGCTCTGGGAACCCGAAGTAGAGTTCAAAAAGGTCACGCATCTGGTTTTAGCAGAGATAGCTGCATACCTCTAACAAAGGCTCTTCTCATGCCAATTGAGACTGCATTAGCTTGATGTACATTTTTAAATAACTTCATCATTATAAGCATTTTATTCTAACAGTAACAGTAGTAGCAGTAGCAGTAATAGTAGTAGCAGCAGCAAAAGTAATAGTAGTTGTAGTAGGAGCAGTAGTAGTAGTAGTAGTAGTAGTAGTAGTAGTAGTAGTAGTAGTAGTAGTTGCAGTA
>CM068362.1:14789378-14794378 GCA_034769755.1 Odontamblyopus lacepedii
GCAATTATTTATTTTTATTAAGTTATGAAACCTGATGCCTATCTTGTCAGAGTTTAGTTGAGTTTTATTTGTGCTTTTTACACACTTATTTTGTTTATTTGCGACACATGTATTTATTTTTATTAAGTTAGGAGATCTGACGCCTTTCCTATCAGCGTTTAGCTGTGTTTTATTTGTGCTTTTTGTGCGTGGGAAATACACAGCCTCAACCAGTCTGGGAGAACTGTTCATGCAGGGTGGCTCAGAGGAGGCCCCTGTACATGGGGCACACACAGTCTCAGCCTGTTTGGAGCTGTTCTTGCTAACAGAGCAGTGCCTCACTAGTCTACTCTGCTCCCTAGCGTCACTGAGACTCCCTGAGCTATTCTGTGTGCTAGTCTTACCTGATGGTCTTCTAAGACTAGCAATCATATTCTGAGCTTAAAGGGAGGAACCAGCCTGTGTGGGATGGATGCCGTCGCTACGTATAAGCCTGGGCTTCCCCTCAAATGCCCTCCAGTTATCTATGAAGACGACACCATTCTGCGGGCACCAATTGGTCAACCACTGGTTGACAGCTGAAAAGCGGCTGAACATTTCAAAATTGGTATGATTTGGAAGGGGGCCAGAGAAGTACACGGACTCTGACATCGACTTAGCCAATTCACAGACTGCCGCTATCTGCAACTTAACCACCTCTGACTGACCTCTGAGTATCGTTACCCCCCGCATGTATAACAATCCGGCGGTACCTGTACTTACTTTTCTTTAAAAGCCTCAGATTCCAATTCTCGATGTCTTCCAGTCTGGCTCCAGGGTAACACCGTGTGGAAGCTGCAGGCAGTTCCACGTCCCTGACTATGGAGCTCCCTATGACTAGAGTGCCCCGCGTATAGCTCAGGGGGGCGAACCTGTTCTGGACGGGAAGCTCGCTACTCTCAGCCCTGTGTCCCTGGTCTCCTGCAGTCCTACACTCAGCCCTGTGTCCCTGATCTCCTGCAGTCCTAGTCTTAGCCCTGCACCTGCTTCTAACTGTCACAAACCTGTCCTGGTCTGGTCCCGGCTGCACGGGATGCGCCGGGGGGCTGCTCTCACTAGCTGTGCTAATGCTAATGCGGTCCGTGGTCCCTGCTACTGCCTGACTATAACTCGGTTTCAGCGCCTCCAATGACCGTATCCGCGTTTCTAACTCTGTAACCCTGGCCTCGAGGACTGCCACTATGCTGCACTTAGCGCAACTATCCCTGTCACTATCAAATAAGCCAGGGTTCTCACTCCACATGTGGCAACTAGAGCAGGAAAGAGCGAGAGGTTCAGCCATGATGCTAGTCGGCTAGGCTAGATCAGGCTGAAACTACAGGCTGAAACTACAGAGAGAGAGGCTTAGTCCACGAATTACGGAGCAATAGATGCTGAATAAAGTATTCAGACACTAGTTTAGATGTTGGATTCGTGGATTAACAGATTCAGCAGAGAGACGCTAGCTATACCGCTCGCAAAACAGAATTCACTCACCGGAAATGACGTCGATCACTGATCACCAGTTGTTGTTCAGTAGTTGTAATAGTAGTAGCAGTAGTAATAGGAGTTGCAGTAACAGTAGTAGTAGTAGTAGTAGGCAAGGCAAGTTTATTTGTATAGCACAATTCATACACAAAGTAATTCAAAGTGCTTTACAGAATAAGAAATACATTAAAACCACAATACAAACAAATCAAAACATAAATAATGATCATAAAACTTTAAAATAGAGATGGGACATTAAATTAGAGAGAATTAGGGAGAAGAGTAGAGTGTGGAATGGAAAATGAAAACCTTTCAGTCATATGCACAGCTAAACAGAACAGTTTTTAGCCTGGATTTAAACAGAGTCAGAGTAGAGGCCTGTCTCACATGTTCAGACTGTTCCAGGTTTTAGCTGCATGAGTCTGAAATGCTGACTCCCCGAGTTTAGTCCTGACTCTGGGCACCAGCAGGAGGCCGGTCCCTGAGGTCCTCAGAGTGCGAGATGGTTCATACAGCACTAACATGTCACAGATGTACTTTGGTGCTAGGCCATGGAGAGATTTGTACACAAGCAGTGCTGCTTTAAAGTCTATTCTCTGAGCCACAGGAAGCCAGTGCAGAGACCTGAGCACAGGACTTATGTGCTTGTACTTCCTGGTTCGAGTCAGGACCCGAGCTGCAGCGTTCTGGATGTACTGTAGCTGTTTTACAACTCGTTTGGAGAGGCCAGTGAGCAGGCTGTTACAGTAATCTAACCTACTGGAGACAAATGCATTGATAATTCTCTCCAAGTCTGCTTTAGACAGTAGACCTTTGATTTTTGCTATGGTTTTTTTTAGATGGTAAAAGGCTGCAGATGTTATTGATTTCATGTGGCTGTTAAAGTTCAAGCCTGAGTCCATTATTCTCCCTAGATTTCTAGCCTGATATGAAGGTTTTAGAGAGAGAGACTGGAGGTAACTGCTGACACTGTCTTTGTTTCTGTGGGCCAAAGACTATGACTTCTGTCTTGTCTGAGTTTAGCTGGAGAAAGTTGTTTTGCATGGTCCATAGTCTCCTGCTGTCAGTGAGACATAGATCTGAGTATTGTCTGCGTAGTTGTGGTAGGACACATTATTGCTGTGTATTAATTGGCATAAAGGCAGCATGTAGAGATTGAACAAAAGTGGGCCCAGGATCGACCCCTGGGGCACCCCACAGGTCAGGGCCATGTGATCTGAGACACAGTTTCCAATTTCAACAAAATACTTCCTGTCTCCTAAATAGGACTTGAACCAGTTTAGTGCAGTACCAGAGATGCCCACCCAGTCCTCTAGTCTCTGTAAGAGGATCTTATGATCAACAGTGTCAAAAGCAGCACTCAGATCTAGGATCAACACTGAGACTTTTCCTACATCAGTGTTCAGGCGGATGTAATTTGTAACCTTGATCAGAGCCGTCTTAGTGCTGTGGTGGGCTCTAAAACCTGACTGGAAAACATCTTAGGAGTTGTTCATTTGGAGAAAGTTAGGAAGCTGTTGGTAAACAGCTTTTTTCAAGGACCTTGCCACAAAATAGCAGATTTAAGATGGGGCAGAAATTGTTCAGTACTGTGACATCAAGACTGCTCTTCTTTAGGAGAGACTTAATGACCACAGTTTTCAAAGCTCTTGGGAATGTTCCAGATTGAAGTGACATGTTAACTATGTGAGCAAGTGGTGAAAGTAAACTGTGGAGGACAGACTTTAGAAATCTAGTGGGTAACACATCGAGGCAGCATGTGGATGAACTCAGACTGGTGACAATCTCTAATACAGTTTTGTCAGGTGCAAAGTGACTCAGCTCTAAGTGTCTCTGTGGCTGCGTGATTGTTATTTGTGTTGTGGAATTGATGGCATTTTTAATGCCCTGGACCTTGTCATTGAAGAATACTGCAAACTCATTGCACAACATTAACCACACTGACATTTGAAATATTTACACCCTTTGTAATGAGCAAGTCCAGAGTGTGCCCTCTGTTGTGTGTGGGCTCACTGACATGCTGAGTCAGATCAAAAGTTTCAAGGACAGCACTGAGCTCTTTGGCATTTTTCTCACACACATTATCCACATGTACATTAAAATCACCTGTAATGACTAAACCATCAAAGTCTGTGCATACGACTGAAAGCATCTCAGTAAAATCATCAATACAACGTGTACTGCGCTGAGGAGATTTGTATCTGACTATGTAGAGTATGGAGGGCGATTGTTTTAGCTCCATTTTGAAGGAAACATACTCAAATGATGAAAACACCCCAAATGACAACCTGTGTGTCACCAAATGATCTGTAATAAAATGCACACACACCTCCACCCTTTTTGTTTACCAGTGTTTCAGATTCAAAATTGAAGTTGGGAGGAGTTGATTCTACTAGCACTGCATTACTTGTGTTTTTGTCAAGCCATGTTTCAGTTAAAAACATAAAGTCAAGATTAAAAGAAGAAATAAAATCATTAATTAAAAATGATTTGTTACATAAAGATCTGACATTGAGCACCGCATGTTTCAGATTAGTTTCAGTAGAACTGGATGTTATCTTCTTACAGGGAATGTGAACTAAATTTCTCTGATTAGACAGTCTAACTGTCCTTCTGTTAATCCGTCTACCTGGTGTAACTGGAGATATAGCTCCATCGCAGGGCCCCAGCCTGATATTACCTTTATCATGACTGTATGTCCTGGGACAGCAGAGGCCCTGTGCGTCCGAGCTCTTGGTGATAACAGCTCTGGGAAGGGGCGGGGGAGGGCGAGCAGGGGAGAGTTAGGGTGAGGGACCAAGTGAGGGGCGAGGAGGTGGAGTGGGAAGGGGTTTGGGTGAAGGAGCAGGGGGAAGTTTGGGTTTGGGTGAGGGACCAAGTGAGGGGCCAAGAGGTGGAGTGGGAGAGGGTTTGGGTGAAGGAGCAGGTGAGGGCCGAGGAGGTGGAGCAGGGGGAAGTTTGGGTTTGGGTGAGGGACCAGGTGAGGGCCGAGGAGGTGGAGCAGGGGAGAGTTCGGGTGAAAGGTTAGAGGGGACAGCTGGGATGGCCTTTGTTGGTGAAATGGCCATAGATTTGTATGGTGAAAAGTTCAACAGACTTGATGTCAGAGCCCCTGACCATGTGTGTGGTGTGAGAGGAGTCATCTTGATTCCCGATCTGATGATGCTTTCTAGATGATTGGGAAGGGGCATGGGTGAAGGTGGAGAGGAGAAGGAGAGTGAAGAGTCCATTGACGGAGTAGATGTAGCAAACAGGACCCCAGGTTTGTCTGTGGGCAGGGGAGGTGTTTGGTCTGCTCCTGGCTCATTCTCTGGGGCAAGGGGAGGTGGTACTGCTGACTCATTCTCTAAGGGAGGGAGAAGAGATGCTATTAACTTGTTCTCTGTGGGGGATGGTGCTATTAACTCTCTGGGGGATTGGGAGGTGGTGATGCTACTGAATTGTTCTCTGGAGGAGGGGGAGGTGGTTGTTGTGGCAGTGGTGGTGCTGTTGGTGACGTTGGTGGTGCTGACACG